>JWHW01024125.1:357572-381145 GCA_000931545.1 Papilio glaucus
CTACCCATAACAATTCGATGAAATTCTCTTTTCCTTTTCTTACACTATGAAATCAGTTTGTTGTTGTGTGTAACATTTATTAAGGATACTTTTAGGATAAAATTTTATATCTCATAGTCAATTTTTTTATTTCAGGAAAAAATCTGTAATATATCATTAATGAAAACGGATCCATTGGAGCTAATCATAACCTTGGCGCAAGAAAACGTATCAGTACAATTTGCGTTACCAGGATTTCTGCGATCACTTAGTGCTTGCTCATATTACTGTTCGCAATGAATTAAGCAGTAATATGTTTGCATGGTAATCTATACTAATTTTAATTAAATCTTAGGAAATTATTAAGATTTTCTGTAATTCAATGTAAATTAAAAAGTAATTTCATATTGAATTGCGGATTAAGACCAAAAAAGAACGTAAGAATTATAATTATAACTTAAACATAATTGTTAATAAATTTAGAAAAAAATTAATTGTATTTACATTAAAATATAACAATAAATAAAAAGTAATTTTTATATAAATATTTAGAAAACATAGAATTACTTTGAAATAAAATGGAACACACACGAAACCTCGGGGCTCAACGTCAGTCGTGCCAGTGTCTTAGTAGAAAAAAAGTTTTGGTAGAGCTTTCAAAAGACTTACATACCGGCCACAAGATGTCACTACGTGCTGTGAACTTTTGACATGAACTTTATACAAAGTTTTTAGTAGAACTACAACTTAACCAAAATACTTAACATTTTTGTGTAATGAGTGTAATAATACTATGTGAATATAATTCAAACTGGAAACAAATTGTAATGTAGGTAATGTGAAGTTAACTTTTTGTTTAATTTCAAAGTATTTGTCGTGTTTCATCATATAAAATGCATCGTTAATAAAAAAACTAAGAAATTCCTGGGATTATGGTAAGTAGAAACTGTAGATTTATTGATACACTTATATTTTCTTGTATAAAAACATCAACTTTCTCCCAGTCAAAATTAAATTTACGCTACCTAGGAGAAAGCTTACATCCAGCCCACTTTCTACTTACTAAACTAGCCAAAATTTAATTTTTTTTAAGAAACACTTGTTTTATGGTGCTATAAATGTATTGTAGCTATCAAGTATTTAAATGTTAATTAATTTGTAAATATGAGGTAATATTATTAGTTTGCAGTGTAATTAGTGTGTAACTAATAGTCTCTATATCAATATAATCAAATTTTATTGATATTAATAATTAAAGTTACTAGAAATAATGAAGCTATGCTCTTTAGTTAAAAAACAAAATTTATTCAATTAAAATAGAGGAATACTAAAAAAAATTAATGTTTGTTTTTATACTCCTTGAAGTATTGTAGTTTTATGAAGTACAACTGCTTTGTTATTGCTACTGATCAGGTGAGACAGGAATGAGTTGTCGGACTGTCTCACTTTTTCTTACCGGTCCTGCCCTGGTAGACGATAGTGAGAGAGTTACTTATGGGCAAACCTGCATGTTGATAATACATTTCCTTCTTTGACTTGCCATTAAACACATGTTGTATGGTCATCTACTCTAACATTACAACAAAAATGCATAAGTAGTATGAAGATGATAAATGTATGATCTTCATTACTTATTATTGAACACTACTTATTGAAATGTCAAGATAGAGTGGATGGATGCATGGTTTGGTATTATTTTCACATGAGTATTTAGCGTGATGTTTATCTACTACCACAGCCATCTAGGTAATATAATCAGAGTATTTAAGTAGCAAGTGATCTGAGCTTGCCTTCTTGTTATGTCTGTCTCATTCCTTACTATTTTGTATTATGAGGATCTATCTTTTATTTATACAATAATCAATTATTAATGTTATCTTCTTATTATATATATTATCACCAATAATTAATAAATAATAATAATAACAATTACAATAATAATTATCAAGTCCACTTTAAAAAATTTCACCTAAGAATTCTAATGAATTGGGATTATATGAAGAAGGAGGCAAATCCATCACTTGATGACCTAATATTAAGTGAACAGTAACCATGGACTAACCAATAGGTACCATTAATTTCTAATTATTAGATTTTTAGGCCTCGTAATCTAATCAAGCAAGTTTCATAAACCTGCACTCCCCTTCCTATTTAAAATTTGTTTTATTTTTTTTCAAGATGAAAGGTCTTTATACCTTTCACCGCACTAATTTTTAGGGGTCTTCTCCCCTAAAAATTAATGCGATTTTCATAATGATCAATTGAGGCATTAAGGAAAATTGAAAATAAAAGTAATGAATTAATATTTACAATTTTATCAAATTATAATTTAATATACTATGATTTTAAAGCTATTGTCGACATTTATCCCTATTAAGTTTTTAGAAAGTTTTTTTTTATTCAAATAAACATTGTGTAAAACTTTAGTATTTACATTTTTTTTTAATTACTGCAATTTGAAAGAAGCTGGTAAACTAGTATTATTTATTGATAAAACTTCTTAGACTAAAGACAAAAATAAAATGTTTAATTTGTTGTAAATCTACATATTGTCTAATAAATTGTAAAAGATCTCTCAAAACTTGTTCTAAACAAAGATGTACTAGGTAGCAAGTCACTCCGACATGAATTTATATTTACCATTAAATACATCCACATAACAGCTTAACATGATACTGAGAACTAGTCCTAAGGCGGGGCATTTGGCATACAAAATGTCTATTAATTATTCATGAAATGGAGTCTTAGCAAACAATTGGTATGCAATTATTCACTGTGCAATGACTATCAATGAGCTTTAAGTATAAGCTAGAAGTTTTTGAGGTTTAAAAATAGCTGTGAATGTTTTTCTGTGAGGTAGCCCAGAGTAATTTAATTTGCATTCTTACATCCACAAAAATGTTGACTTATGTTGTATCAAAAGCTAAACATCTGAATGACATCTCAGGGATCTGATGGTCAGAGTATGTTAATTTAAAATAAGCCACTTGACTACCTATGCCATGTTTTGCCTGGGCATGACACCATATGTATATAAGAACATAAGTAACAGCCAATGCCTTTGCAGTCTCTTGAGCCTAGTTACTTCATGGAAGATCAGGTTGAACAACCTGGCTTAGGGCTTGGTCTCCTCCAACCCTGTAACATTAACATCATATTGGCCAGAGCTAAGGTTCGCCAAGAGCAGCCTCGAACTTAGTTACTGTGAGGAAGAGGTTTAAGTAAGTTAAGGACAAAGAGGCATATATATACACTTTTTATGAAGGTTCTTGTGATGTTATAGAATTATTTCTAAATTTAATAACAGTACAGGTTTGAGTTTAAATAAAAAAATTACTACTTGTCATTAGACCCAGTCAAATATGAATTATTATGACAAGACATTAATAGGTTAGAAAATTATACATTCTCAAGTTTAAGACAGCAGATTTTGTAAAACATATATAGGCAAACAAATACATTGTTATAGGAGGTAACTTGTTTGTTGTAAAAGCAATATCATATAATATAATTCACAAATAGCACTTGGTATGTACATGCTGCCCATAAGTATTCTTCAAAATAATTATTTCTTGTTGCATTGTCAAGATATATAAACTTAAAAAACGAAAAGTAACTACACATACATCCTTTATTAATATTAAATTTACAGTCTTAAGTCATAATATGAATTTCAAAAACACATTTCATCTTAATCTGAGATTTATAAAAAATGTATTCTCTATTTTTTACTCTTCTTGTGTTTCTTTGACTTTTTTGTTTTCTTTTTCTTCTCTTTACTTTTCTTTTTCTCTTTGCTTTTCTTTTTCTTTACATGTCTCTCATTATCACTTGACTCGCTGCTAGATGTATCAGTGGATGAAGAACTTGTTGAACTGAAGCAATATAAATCATTTAAATCAAAGTAAAATTGTGCAATGCCAGCAGCCTCTATATTGTTGAACTTGCCCAGGGAATAAACACAACTTTAGTTCCTAATACTTATATTACACACCTATATTCTGTAACTATTTTTATTAGTATAAAAAGTAATTCTACTTTTTATTTAATGAATGGGGTATCTCACTCATTAAATAACACATTTCATTTATATATTCTGACTCTACCTGATTTATTCATAAATAGATTGATTACCTGTTTTCTACATAAAAAGATTGCAGTGAACCAGCAATTTTTCTAGTTGTACATATTTTAACAGAGGTAGAACTAACAACAACAACATCTGTTGCACTCAATGGGCCAGCTTGACCTGTGAAATACCACGACCTCACAGAAGAGGAGCAAGAAGTAGAAGTATTCTTCATTTCTACTGGTGAGTGAGGTGCTGGAGACCTAATCTGACTTCAAGTCCTCTTCCCCTTCTAATAAGAAAATGTTAAACGGTGGAAGAGGATTTGAGGATGGATAGGAAAAATATCTATTTTTCTGTTTATCCTCTGTCCAATAAAGGTAAGCAACATATCTGTAACTCATTAGCTTATTGCAGATGCCTATGGGTAGTGGTCACTTAATATTAGGTAAACAGCTTGCTCATTTGTCACCTTCTTGTAAAAAAATAATAAGGTAACATTAGTCACTTATGGTCAACACAAAGCCATGATTTAATCATAATGTGAGCTGATTTTGATCATTGAGTGTGATAAATCTTTAAAATAACTCAAGGCTAACTAATATTATTTATAACTTAAAAAAAGAGTGTAACAGGACTAATTTTGAAATTTGAACATTCTACTAGTAATTTAACATGACTTGTGACTTCAAAAATACTAGAACAAGTAGCATTCTCATTTTAGCAACAAACTACCTTGATCTTTTTCTTTTTTTAGTCTTCTTTTTTACATTCTTGAGCTGTTCTAACTTTCGCTTCAGTTCTGCTTCCCGCAAGGTTTGCAGTGGCGTGGCATAATCCTCTTCACTATCAGTGCTTGTACTGCTCACGTCTAAAACTATTTCTTTGTTTGGGTCAACCTAAAAGTAAATAGTTTGTATTATTTATACACTACAATGATTAAGGTTATTTAGTAATAAAAATAAACAGAACCTTACAAAGAAGGTTAAATATTACAAAATCATTTGAGAATACACAACTAATGATTTGAGCAACCAAAAATATCAAATAATTTAAACTCACTTTAATAAAGTTTCGACACTGAAAAGTTAAATGACCTGCATAACCGCATTTCTTGCAAGCAGCTCTTGTGCTATCTTTACCGAATTTATTAACTAAATCAATGTAATTCGACATTGCTCCGAGTCAATTTAATAAAACTTAAGAAAACACTAGTAACCAAATAAAAAATAACAGTTTTGAAGTTTGATGCAGGTTTGGCGTTTAAAAGTTCTAGACTAGACGTTGTCACTTGTCATCTATCACATCGGTTTTTAACGTTCCATTTTATGATATTAAATTGAAACGTTGACTTAACAAATTTATTAATTATTTATATTACAAAAATATTTGGGATTTTCAATAATGCAAACGAAAACGTCGTACTATATATTGTGAAATTTATACATTTCTGGATGTTTTGATTTTCAGACGAATTTTGTTTATTGATGGTGCGCCGGTACATGGTTAAACTCAAACCACAAATTATTACTTCTCACAGATAGCAAGAAAACGAAGAGGGAAATATTAAATAGGAGAAATGGTATACGATGGCGGAGTTCCTGCCCCTTTGCGACGTACTGTTCAACGTGATTTCTCTAGCGGGCTACTTCTGCGACGTGGTTTTCGACGTGGTCATGGGATACGCTCTTTTAGAGCGCGGCTATAAATGTACGTTCGCGGCTACGATATCCATAGTCGTGACGTCCTTATTAATATCACAGGTAGCTATCCCAATTTGTAAATGACTATTTTCTAATGCAAGCGATGCGGTGTCAGTCTTATTGTATGAGGAATGTAGATAACGTAAAAGAGAGGCCGAAAGTTTGAGAAGCGTGTGCAGACTATTCTGTAGGAATTCTGTGGGATGGTACTTGTTGGTATCGTCTAATAATAACGTTCAAATGAAACTTTCCTTTCGATAACCGTAGGTTCTATCCCTCCGTTGGTACCTGCACGTATGGTGGGCGGGCGAGGGTCGCAAGGGACGGCCGCCTTGGCTGCCTATCCTACTGCACTGCTTGCAGGTTGGCGTGTTGTGGCGGTACGCGCGCCTGCTGGTACCAGTCGAACTGAGACGTGTTAAACATCAAGTACGAGACCTTTGTAAGTAGAGTTTAGTATATTATATTATTATAGTGTTTTTAAATTTTAAGCACTAGCTTGTCATAGTTTTATGATGTTATAACTGTTTTGGTCTTTTGTGCGTGCAACGTTATCGATTAAGATTGTACACGCTAAGAAAATTCGTGTTACACCGGTGTATACTGCGTCGGCGTTAACCAAGAAATCTCACAGCACAACACACAGCGTACTCCTTGTTGTAGAGGTGGTTCAGGAAGTTTTTGGAATGAAGATGAATTGTCCTGTCTGCCGTAGACACGATGAAATTTCTAAACGTGTTCTAGCGCCGTCAAACTTCTTACTCATATAGTTTCTCTGTAACTAACCATCCAGTTTGGCTACTAGCGGGTGATATATAAAATGTATTTGTGGGCCAGTACACAAAATTATTAAAAAAGTTACTGGAACAACAGCACAATCGGCTCTTGTTTCTGGAGTTTTATTAGTCTTAGTCTTTCTAATGCATTATACGCATTCTAAACAGTACCATCGTGCAGGTATGCTACGGTTGGTGCACGCATTTTGCGAGGCCGCCCCCATGCTGTTACTGCAGCTGCATATACTTTTCAAAGACGCCAGCCACGAGCCGGTCAGCGAGCTCGGCGTCACACCCGAACCGAGTATAGACGAGCCTTCAGGTAAGAGTTACGTAACGTAGATCTTTGATCGAGTAACTTGATTTGAGGCGTAGAATGTTATGTTTTGTGTTAAAGAAGAAATTAGACTAGTAAGCAGTTTTACCTGATCTCATCAACTTGCACAATCGCAAGAGTTCCGGATAGTTATCCTTCGTGTAAGAAGAAGAGGAAGAAGTGGGCACGAAAAATAAGATGAAAAAGGGCTGGGAAGGGCCTGCTCACCACACTCAGGCAAAACGCAGAAGTACTTCTTTCTTCTTCACGCCACTTATCTGTCAGATTGCAGTACCCTCCACTAGTGCAACTGACTGCAAGCATTACCACTGTTCTGGTCGCATTTAAGACGTAAAAAGACGGTCAATTAAATCTTGGCCGATACTTTCATCTGAAGTATTGGTCGAAGCAATCAATGATTTATTGCAGCAAATAAGGCGTTCGCTGAGCTGAACGTGATCTCGGCGTCTCTGTCGCTTTTCTCCGTATGTTGGGCGCTGGCCAGCTTCAGCAAGAACGTGCGCCGGCAGAACGTCCATAGGCTCGTCCTCACCTGGCTCGGCGTCATCTTTCAGGTATCTTAATACCCTAATTACTAATCTTAGCATGTTCTTTTCTTTGTACGTTTTTAGTTTTCTGGAATGTTTTGTTATGGAAGAAGGTGCGAAACAAGAAAGCGGTTCATCTGATGAACTGAAAACCCTCTGCCTCAAATATAAATCCAACACAATCAGTCAAATTCGTGATGCGTTACAAAGACCAAAATATTGAAATAATGGTTGAAGCAAAAGACATAAAAAATATATTGATAAAGCGAGATTGGTATAATGATCTCGAGCATTTATTCATAGTTATCTATGTGGTGTGATTATGATGATTTGTTCGCAGTTCCTATGGAGGTTGGGGACTATATCGGCGAGAATTTGCGCCCTCACCGTTTACGCTCTAGTCTATGAATATTGGGTGTTTCTAGTTATAGGTAAGTTGCAAGCAGTTAGAAAGAGGTTTAAGATAAGCGCGAATAGTTAAATAGTTAATGTTAAACGAAGACCGTACAAGTGCTTTACGGGTACGAATTTACATATTGGGCGATTGGGCCAAAAGGTCCTAGAATAGACGGAATCGGGCAGAACTGATGACTGATGACTGTGTGTAATCCTTGAATGGCGGCCACGTACAGGTCGACGCAAAGTCGGTAGGCCTCCCACAAGATGGACCGACGATATGATTAAAGTTGTGCGAGTCAACTGGATAAAGATGGCAGGGGACCGATCGTTGTGGCGATCCATGGGGGAGGCCTACGTCTAGCAGTAGACTACTTCTGGCTGAAAAGAAGAAGAAGGGTAGGGGCAAGCCTTATCCCGTAAGACAGACCGATGATATAGACAAAATTCAAAAAGGAGTCCACAACACAAAAGGGAGTCCACTAAATAAGAATTGTCTTGTATGTGGCGATCCGTACATGGTGTCTACATACAGCAGTAGTTGCCTTTTCGATGTCAATTATTCATATTGAATATTTCTGTGTGTAGGTCTCCACTGGGTTTCGATGTTCCTGTGGCTGATCTCTCCTAAGAACGTATTCCACGGCGAGCGCATCAGCCGGCCGCGCAAGGCGTACCTCTCCGCGCTCATCGCCTTCGTCTACGTCTTCGCGTACGTCAATCTGCAGGAGCTCAACCACCGCCAGAAGATGGTAACTATCCTTCTAAGATTACAGACAACCGGTGACCCAGATATTGATGTCCCAACTATACTACCTTATATCTCAGTCCAGTCAGAGCAAAAAGGTTCGTCACTTTAATGTCGACATTTGTTTGCACCAGGGAGCTAGGGACTCTGACAACAAAATAGAACACATGCGATCTGATGACACGTAATGACTAGGCCATAAAAAGGTGTAATAAAAATTCATAGGCAGTCATAAGGACTGTGAATACTCAAAACAGGTGGGAAGCCGCGACAATAGTTCAAAAATAAATAAATAATCAACTAAAATAAACCTTGCCTAACAAGAAGTTCTAAATTGAATACGAGAAAAATAAATGAAAGAAAGTTCGTCGAAACTGTTCGATGAAAATTCAAAGGTCATGGTTGCGGCATTCCACTAGATTCCGGCGACATGGGACCAATCTCTGTGATGGTCTATGGGGGAGGCTTGTTTTTAACTCCTCGCTATTGGCTGCTAATGATAATAATCAACTCCCTGTTCTTTTCCCACGTTATGTGCGGTCGGCACTGTATGACCTTAACCCATACTGTGTAGGTTTCCAATTCCAATTCTCCTCGGGAACAATCAATGCAGATAAAAAAAAATTGAAGTGTCTGTATGTAATATCAAAATAAAATTTCCATACTCAATACACATGATGTATATACGGTAGTTATACCAAAATGAAAATTTTTTGCCTGTCTGTCCGGTTACTCCGGGTAATCTCCGAAATGACCGATTTGGATGGAAGATAGGTAATATTGCAAGGAAGAAGGAAGTTAATAGGCTAACTTAATTTAAGTAAAACAATTAGGGTTCCGCGCAAAAAGTTAAAAACCCTCGAAATTGTGACAAAAATAACGCGTCGCCGTATTGAAAGCGCCGCCCGCTACCTGCAATGTCACAAAGGTTTCCTTGAGCAGTAAAATAATATAAACATTTTGCTTGAGTATTTTATTGGAGTGTAAACTTCTTTTGCCGCGTTAGACGATATTTGTTAGGAGAAAATCTTATAGTTTCGCGACATCGACATGCGCAACATGCGTCAGCGACAGCGTCTGCAACATGCTTACTCAACTGAAAACATGTTTAACCGCGTTAGACGTTTTTTGTTGTAGGGTTTGTGGTGGTGATGTTGGTGGTGGGGTCGTTGTTCTCTCTTCATTCATCCTTTCAACATGCCCGAACCACCGAAGCATATCTTCTCAATTCTAGTTACAACATCCACGTTTAAACCACACTTTTCCCTTATAATGGTATTTTAATCCTATAAGTCAATGTCACGCCTAACATACTTCTTAAGGATCGCATCTCAACGGCATTAACTCTACTAGCATGCTTTTCCTGCCAAACCCAGCTCTCACTTCCACATTCCATACACATTCTGACTCCTCACTCACCTACCTATAGCCCCATTTTTATTTTATTTTCTGCATACACTCGTCTTTCAAAAACTTTAACATGCTTACCATCTCTACTAAACATACACCCCAAATACACGAAATCGGAAGAGTTCCTGTTCCACTTCTTTACCGTTAACATTTATTTCAATTATAGTCTTACTTTGTTCTCTTTCAAACACCATTACTTTCGTCTTATCTACATTCATCTTCATACCTTTACCTTCTAAGGAATCATTCACTACATTCAGCATAAGTTGTATGTCCTCAGCCGATGATGCAAACACGACCTGGTCATCGGGGTACAAGAGACATTTTACAACTAGCTCACCCAGTTTTACTCCACACTCTTCGTCTTTCAATGCTTTCAAACAATCATCCATAGATTGACCAGCCGCGGGGATGCTACACAGCCCTGTCTTCACCTTTATTGATACTAAACCAGTCTGAGTAGGCCCCGTTAAAAATACGATTATAAACTTTTATTCTGCGAAGTGATTCGTATGTTTTATTTGATTCTACGCGTACGAAGTCGCGGGCAACACCTAGCGTATAATAATAATGTCCGCTGTTGATAACCATGGCAATATCAGGTTATATTCTACTGCGTGATGTGCGTGGAGAACTGGCTGCTGGTGTCGGCGTGGTGGTGGTCGGGGCGAGCTGCGCGGCCGGCGACCACGGCCGCCGCGGCAGCCGCCGCGTTCTGTGCGGGCCTCGCCTTCATGCTGCTGTACTATAGGTAAATGATACAATGAAAAGTACTATAAAAGTAAATTTAAAAGTGACAAGGCTTTCGTTTAATTATAATATATAATTTTTAATCAACGATTAATTTAGAAATATTAAATTGCTGTTAGATACTTCCACGTGCGGAGATTGGGCTACATGCTGGGCGAACACCGGCAAGGCACTAATAGCACAAACGCCTCCTCGGAGAATAAAAATGGTATGTTGTTATTCATAATTTTACATTTATAACAACCATATGAAATATTTAGCAAGCAATTATTCTTAATTTGATAAGAGATGTGAATTAACAACGATCGGACATTTATTTCTTATCTAACCAATGGCCAAAGAAGCTTAACGGAATTATTGTATTGAATGACGGTCCTACAGGATTACGCAGATCATCTACAAGATGGAACCATAATCAAGCCAATGCCGCGGCTTGGCAACAGAATCTATCTTTAGGAGAAATTTAAATTCAACAATGGTCATGTTTTGGATGAAAAAAGACAAGTGTAATATTTACACACTTTTGTTAAATTTCACATTGTTTCTTTCAATTACAAAAAAAACAGTTAAATCGTGACTAGATGGATTATCAAGTGAGGTGTGGTTGCTAGTATAATAAAAGTTAAATTTACCAGGTGATACCTCTACCCCAACAGAAAACGCGGCCATACCGGGCGTCTTCAACTGCCGCTTTTCCAATCCAGTCAACAGCAGGTAAGTGCGAACCAACGCATCTCATCTCCGTTCATTTATACATTTTAAAGTGATAGTTCTTTTTAAGTTTGATAAACTAGAATCAATAGTGATTACGCGAAGACACAATTTGTTTCAAGAGAGAAAGAAGAAAGATATAACAGAGTGTATGAGAAAAAGACAAATTTAGATAACGCTATATGTGAACCTTTTTATTCGGGGCAACAGGGTGGTCTGAGGGGCTTACCCACCGAGGCGGGCGTACCCACACAGTCATTCCATCATAGTCATTGTGTGGGCGCCGCGGGAGCATGACAAGCACGTGACACCGCGACCGCCCACTGGCCACCCGGAATGGAGCCCCGCACTGCGCCCTTAAAAGGGCCTCAAGTTTCGATATTCAGTAACTTGCTAGTCGCGCTAATTTTCTTAACAAATGAATATATTTGAGCATATTTTACGTGTTTAAACATGTAGCACGGCAAACGGTCGTAAGAAAAAGAAGCCGACCACGTTCGTGCCGCCTCCCGCTGCGCCTCCCGCAGCCTTCTGGCGGCGGCCGCTGCCCGCCGCGCACAATCACCACGTAAGTAGCATCTATAACATGCAAACTTCAATTTGAATCCTTAAATACATCCAAGCAAAAGGAGTATGTACCCTGACACCACTTCGCTCCTTACAAACAACCCAAGTATGTTCAAATTAAATAATCCTCTATTTTTAGGGCGGGTCATCCGAAAACGAAGGCTCGAGCGTTGGCTCCCGGGTCAACATACAGCAAAAGTTGCAGGAGAAGAAACAGAAGCAGCTTGCGGAGCTACGGGTCATAGAAGAGGAAATAAAGCAAGGCAAACTCGCGAAGACCACGCCCGTTGCCGCTGAGGAGATATACAGCAGTCTGCAGCGACAGCCCATACCGCGCGCCAAGACCCACGCGGAGCCGCACGCCTGGCCTAGTATAGAAATGACACATTCATATCAAAACTACCCAGTCCTACCCCATACCTGCAACTTGTACCCGACGTACACGGAAATAAAGCCCGAATACGCAGGTTCCAACTTCCAGAACAACGACGCGGCGGCCCAAAGTGATATCAAGATGCGAATGCCGAACATTTACAGTCAGGAAAGTAGAGGATTCTACGAAAATCCCGCCAATATAAGGGGAGAAACAAGAATCCCTGGACGATCCTCCAACTACCTTGCGCTCGGTGAAACCAGGAATTATGACTCCAACGCCTGCCGAAGTCCAAGGAATGTCATAAATAGCAGCCCGAGAAACGTTTACATAACAGATGTGAATAACTCCAACTACGACACGAGCGCATTGGATAAAACAAGATTACAGAATCCGAATCCCACGAGCATATACTCCGAGGATCATAGACAAAGTCTCGGCGAGTTCTCCGGCTACTGCGAAAATAGCGACCAAAACATATACAGTAAATACAGTGAGACCAAAGAGGAATACATATCGGCGCTTCACAACGCACTAGCTAATGTGCAGAGCATAGACAACATAAGGAGTATATACAACGAGGTGGGGTGTAGCCAGTACGGACAGAATTGCGACCGGATGTATCCCTTCCCGGCGGGAGTGGGAGCGGGTAAGAAGATGGAACAGATGAGGAAGATGCAGCGCTGCCGTACGCCCGAGATACTGCTCGCGCCGCACTACCTCGAGACCTGCAATAGACAAGTGTGCTGCCATTGGAGCGGATCCTACACGTGAGTTATGGACTAAGATTATTTAATTTCTTATACAATAAAAAAACAGTTGATAACGCAACGTAATAAGAAATAATAAGAACAAACAATAAGAAACTTTCTTATTCATCTTATCCAGCCCTGGTCTCATTTTGATCTAGCCTAATTCGAAAGGTCAAACGCCCCGCAAGGCTATAAAATGACATGTTTATTTTGACAGCTGTCAGTGCAATGACAAGAGATGGAAACTGACAAATCAAAAAAAATATTATTGCCAAGTTCAATTATCAATATTTTATGATTTTGCTAATGTTTGAAATAATGACATTAAAATATCAATTGACAAAATATATTTAGTGTAGTTTTAAAATTGTAAACTTAATTGCAAGGAATAAAATAATGTTGGTTAGCAACAGGAAGAAGGAGGAGTCAGTCGGCGTGGGGCTGGGCAGCAGCGGAGAGGAGTCCGGCGCGGACGGCGCGGCGCGCGACACGCCGCGCCCGCCCAGCGACATCGATAGCCAGGTATGTTGATTAAACAAACAACTGTAGCTGCAACTGTTCAATATTTCTTTTAGTCTTAAGCTTTACAGACTCGCAAGTCTTTACGTGCCTAAATTATTATATAACTATAAAAATATTGAAAAATTTACATGATTTTTACCATAAAAGAGGTTTCACTCCATTATAGTTTTATTTTTTGCAACGAATGGAAAACACACAAAATCACTTGACCACCAACATACAATTGGTAAGGTCCAAGTGGTTTTTAACGTACGTTAAATTTTTAACCTACTCTGATATAATTTCATGATAATAATTGAATTAATTATATGATAATTTTGTTAGATTTTGCTTTGAAATTGAAGTGTACGCATTGTTGTTGCAGATCTCACTGCCGCGGTCGTACACGCTGCCGCGCGAGTTCCGCTACTGGCGACGGCGGCCGCGGCTGCGCGACGCCCACCTGCCCAGCAATAACAGCAGCGACGGTTAATATCATTATTACATTAAGTTTTTTCAAGCACTTATTTACATTTATTGCCATTGCTGTATGACAAGAGTTCTGCAGCGCGACAGCCGTTGCACAAATAGGCCGGCTCGAATGGTGAAATACAACAACCCGAAGAAGACTGGACTGGACTTAGTCTTTTATGGTCCTTCTTTTTGTCTGAGGTGCCGCAGGCCCATTCCTACCTCCTCTTTTCTCCCTTATCTACCCTAATAAGGCTGACTATGCATCTACAACTCATCTGATTGTTGCGGATGTCTCAAAAGACATAGATACAAAGAGCAAGCCTCTATCTTACCTTTTTTTAAGGAAGCTAACAGTTGACATTATGTTATGGGGTTAAGTTCCCCAGCTATAGCTAAAAAGTGAAATATATTTACATATTTAACATATTATTGACTAGCTTTGCCCCGCGGTTTCACCCGCCCTGCAATTTTACTTAAACGAAATGATATTTCCTACTAAATACTACCCTAACCTCATATCATCTCCCTGCCCTTTTCCTGCCTATGTGGGATTGACATAATATGACCATAGCACAGTTTAACAATCACATATGACTGTTTAAACTGTGACCGCAGTCCATACTATATAGGTTCTGGTTACTTTTTACGACCCGCCGCCTGCCTAACGCCAACTATCCTCGGGAATAATAAGCTCCTAACCTAACAAAATTAACCACACATTACATAACAATAGATACATATTTCTAAAATCGTCGATGTACGTGTAAACACTGCGTAACTATTACCAGGAAGCGCCGTGCGTCTCCGAAATACGTACGTGTGCTATGAATATCTCAAAATCACCCTCTAGTGTCTAGCTGATGCTTGCAAATTACACTGGAAGTTGCAAAATCTCGGAAACCGTCCTCTTTTGAACTTTCAATCATCACCATTTAAAAATCATAGTATATAGTTAACTCAAATTTCAACCTATTCAACTGAACAGCTATTTTATAGCATTTTTTATCGAACTATTTTTTTATACATAGTTCTTCAAACTGATATAACTTTTTTATTTATGAACCGATTGAGATAAAACAAACACTAAATTAAGTGAATCTTACCACAATACATTAGTGAAAACCGCACCCGAATCGGTTAAGCTGTTTCTGAGATTAACGCACACAAACAGACAAAAATTCTGCATATCTTGAACTATAATTGCTTTGGGTTATATGCGTTTATAAATGCCCCTAATTATATAGGTTTACTCAAATATCTTCCATGGTCAGCGATCAGTTACATTTTTATTATATGTATATAATTAATAGGTACGTTGACAAATACATTATTTATTATTAATATTACAGGCGACGTAGACAGTGGTGACAACGACAGCTCGCGACAGTCAGAGTGCTCGGGTGCGTCGCAGCCGGCGCGTGCGGCTGAACGCGCGGCTGAGCGGCGCCGCAGACCGCACGCCGTCAGGCACAAGCCGGAGACCGAGCTCTGACCACAGTACAGAAGTGCAACACGCAATCCAGAAAAATGGTCGCGTACTCTCAAGGCAAAACAAATACTCAGTCGATAATAAATAATATGCCTTGGCTAAAACCGAGCCTTTGTTGGTTTTCGCGTTTGTCGCTGTTCAATATCGCCTCGATAAGTTTGTGGTACACAATCAGGACGATACTCTCATAATTTTGTACAAAAATCAAGATCTTTGTAAAGGCCTTATTGGTTGGGTTTGTGGAAATGGGCATCACACGATACATATTGTGATATCGAGACGCAGTCGAATATAGTCGCCTGGTGTCGGTTGCGCACAGCTTCGTGTTGCAGCTAACGGCGGAGTACATTGTAACGCTGCTGAACGATACATATTTATTGCATTGATAACTAGACTTGGGATCCCGTCAAATAGAACCCATAATATTAACTTTCTAGTTTTTTATGACGAATATCAATTTTGTGACAAAGATCTCTGCAAGAAATATAATACAGGAGGTAAGATCTATATCAGAACATTTTTTTTATAAATCACTTACGTTTGTGTCTCAAGCGATATTTTAGAACTGTGTTAGTAAATTATCATTACTT
Organism: Papilio glaucus; assembly: GCA_000931545.1. Lineage (NCBI taxonomy): Eukaryota > Metazoa > Arthropoda > Insecta > Lepidoptera > Papilionidae > Papilio > Papilio glaucus. The sequence goes on from JWHW01024125.1 coordinate 373,725, forward strand.
ATTATTTTATATTTACTTTTTTTAATTAAATGACTATGAAAATTACCGTAAATGTGCAGCTATTTCAATTCTAGAGCATAATTTTAAAAAAGTGTAACTGTTCTTAAAGTAAGGAGACTGATTTTGACTTACGTTATTTAAATTATTTAAAAATTTTATATTAAACTGTTCTAAAATAAGTGAAAGAAATATCTGATACTCCTGATAGACCTTACATTTAAATTAAAGGCTCAATTAATAATAATTTAGATCTTTTAAGAATCTATACATGTCCAAAACTTGTACCTTTAAAATAGTTGTGTAATTTTTTTATATTTTGTAATTAGACTAAATAAATGTATTCAAAATATTAAAGATTAAGAAATTAGTTGTACTTAAATTAATTGTAAAGCGATTTTGTATTTTTGTACATTGTATATTTATACATAGATTGTATAGAGGAGGGACGAGGATGATAAATAAAATGAACGTTTTTCAAACTTTTATTTATTTTAATATCTATAGTCCAATTGTAAAAGGGGGAACCGGTCACTCTCTATCACTCCGTGCACTACGCCTCTACTGATCTCGGCCATTTACACCAATTGTAAAGAAACATCAACCAAAAAATAAGGTTACAATTCACAAATACACATTTTATGTTGAATTAAATCTATCTTATAACCTAAGGGTTGGGGCACACCGCGAGCTCTCGTTACTTCAAATGTTACATACTATGCGATCTCGCAAGTCAAGGGATCGGAGTGGATGCGTCCAGGATGGGAGATTAATATAGACAAAATAACAGACCATCTCCGCTCCGGGACGCATCGGAGGTAGCGATGGGCTCCAACCCCCTTAAAACTATCAGCTCATCCACGGACTTAGCGACGGTTTCGGCCACAAGTTTAGTTCGACTTTTAAACGGAATAATGCTATTCTGGACGCGGCAGATGAAGTTTCAAATGTTTTCCAACAATATTTGTAGTCTAAATTGTCACCCCTGCCACGGCGGCATCGCAAGCACCTAACGTTAAAAATAAAACAAGCTACTAAACAACAAAAAAAATAGCGTGTGTAGTATACAAACTTAAAGGTCCCACAAAACAAGCTATTTCGTATAAAGTGAACTTTAACAACACTTCATTTAGGCTACATTGTATTATGCTAATTGAAATTAGTATACGCTTCCTACATTTGACGCGAACGATGACTTCATAAAGTCAATATTATTGTCTAAAAAAACTATAAAATGGATGATTATACATCAATTGTGAATCTACATTATTGCTACGTACGTTAGCATCGTGTCATGATTTATATGAATTTAAAATGAAAACTACATTACAATTTTCATACAAAATTCATATAACGTTGGCTGAAATTTACCACAACAAATATCAGAGCCGACTGCAGTCCTGTGTATATACACATCTTAACATTACTTAGAATCGAAACCTTAGTTGATAGTGTTACCACACCTGCGAGAAAACACAACTTAAATCTGTTACTTTAAAAAATATAAGCTTAACATTTTCTCCAACGGTTTAAAATTAACAATATTTATTTAAGGGCACAGGCGTATAGACGAAACGACGCAATTTTAAAAATCAATTTAAACAATAATCTGTTGAAGAATAGAAAAAAAAAACAAATGATTTGAACGTCGTCGTGTCGTTCAGTCGCACGCCTGCGACATTTAATACGAATTACTGAACTTTGTACAAATACAGTTTCGATGCAAGACGCGTGAGAATAAACAATGTATGTACTTCACAAACTAGATTGAAATTCGTGAGCCACGGGGTTGTCGCTGCGATAAGACAGGGAGGGGGATAAAATGTCCGAAACGCTTCAATTTACCAAAACTTTTATGTACATAGATACGCTCTTAGATAAATATCTAAATACATATATTTTAAAAAGATGTCAGTCAATAAGCGTCGACCACTATATTTTAAAATTACAAAAATAGAATTATTTCAATAGCCTATGAAGTCAAATTTATTCAAAAAAATTATATACTGTGATAGATTTTGATATGCTCGTGTAAACAGAAAAATAATAGTTTTCTTATAGAAAATATGTGACAGAAGTAATGTCAAATATAGTAAAATTGTGATATACAAGTAATTCACTACTGTATTGCTTAAACGTACAAAACTGGTTCCGATTATAAACAGGCTGTGATGTTATATTTTGTACAAAACTCACCGCATGGCTCACATACTCCAACGACAAAGGAGGTCGCAAAACACTACAATCTCCTTACAGGCGCGATAAAAAGAAAAAACACATCTCAGTAATTCCAAAGCGATTACTCTTTATCCTTAAACTAGTGGGAATTATACCTATAACATAGAATTACACAGGCTGCCGCCACGCCCCGCCACTAAACCCAGTACAGGACAACACTTCTTATTCTATAAAAATAGAAAAACAACCTCCACAAAACATGTATGTAACGTCACTTTGACAGCTATTTTTTTTTAAATAAATAAGTCATTAAGCAATGTTTTTCATGTAAAGCCAACTCATGATTTTTATAGTAATATCATTTCCAACACGGAAGGCAGTCAGGCAGGCGGCCGGCCGTAAAAATTGTAGCCAAAACCGATACAGTATAGATTAAGGTGATACTGTGCCGGCCGCACGTAAATGGGAAATGGGCAGGGCAGATGATCATTATTTCTATGATAATGCAATCATTTAATAATTATATTAAAATATTTTTTATAATTTATATAACGATTGCATTAAGTGATTGCTTCAATAGCTTTAATAAAATGCAAATTAAATAATATGGTTTCTACAAAAAAAAAAGTATTTCAGTATGTCTAAATCTCAAACGAGCCAATGACATTAGTGATTTGTATCGAGGATAAGTTGATTAATGTGCTCATCTTAGCCTCGATACAAATAAAATATTTGATAGTTTTTTCATGTTCAGTTACATACATCAGCGATGTTTCAGTTATTCCGTCTATCATTAGAGAATACAAGTATACAAAATAGAAGTTAATTTCCTTGGCCAGCGCCAAGGGGCGCGGCGGGCATTAGTTTATTTTTTAAGTGTGGCTTACTTCACTATTTATGTTTGCGGCCGAACTGGTCGCCCGCTCACGAGGATATGAGCTGGAATAAAAGCAAAATTATAATTAAACTTCAATAAACAGAAAATACAGTAAACACTGGTATTAAATATCACTTAATTACAAATTTTCCCGTATCAAAAATTGGATTACAACAACTATACTCGAAACTTTATATGGCACCTAATAACATCATTTTCATGACTCTAGTTGCTACATAAAATTTTAAAAAAAAAGTTTTTTGTAAATGAACGGGAGACGTACACGTGTTGGAAAACAAATTGAGGAAAAACTAAGGTAAGTATATAATAAAAACATACTTTTTTAGATACTGTGAAAGTCTTTGACAAGGACATGTATTCTTTTGTATGATGATTGTAACAACTTACACAATTAAAATTAATAAAAATATAATTGAATAACATTTTAATTATAAAAAATACATAGATAGATCTTTATATTTAGCATAATGTAGGGTTAAAAGAAGCAACATACTCATATAATAAGAGCAATAAAATTACAACTAATAAAAAATAAAAAAATGGAGTTGAGTTTACACAAAATTTAAAGAAAAAAAAAACAAACAAACTCTACCTTATAAGGAAAAGCGGGTGTTCATCCATTCCACTTCATTTTAGATATTTTATTCTTTCATAATATATTATTATTGTAATAATATATAACTATGTCCTTTTATAAACTATAGGTATCCTATGTAGACAACTACACTCCGCCCTTAACTCCTAACATCTTAAATACACTGCAACAAACAAACAAAAAGTAAAATAATAACAACAAAGTAAAAAATGCCAACTAATAATAAACAAAAAATATATATTCATACAGCAATCGAAAAGTACGAAAAGGTTTTTTGAATATTGGGCGCACGGAAGTGTATGTGATTTGGTGAAATTAAAGTTTCTGTGGAGACAAAAGGGATAAAAACAAAAAAAAAATATTACATAATACAGTAAATTACATAAGACATTCATTATTTACGGTTATTTTTAAGCAACGAAATTGATATAATGACTTTCGGTCATAAATAAAAAAATACATAAATTGAGAAGATTAATAGACCCTAACACTATTTCGCCATTAAGGACTGCCTCTCATATTTAGACTGACCATAGTCCCCCCGACCCTCGGGAATTATTGATCGTCATTTAGTCTTATTTTACCAGTTTGATCAAACACAATTCCGTTGTCGTTATCGGTCCGGCCGCATCCCCTCACAACTAACAACTGTTGATTTGACATTTTTCTTAAAGATCGTGCATGTATATTAGACAGTAGTTCGACATCATTGAAATAGCAGAATTGAGAACCAGTAGTAAAGACACGAACTTCAGGGATGTAAATTAGAGATGCAAGACTGGTGTCTATGTACGTACCGACTTGACTGTGGCCTTGATGAAGTCCTTCTTGTGCGCGAGGTCAAAGTCGGGGTAGTGGCTGTAGACCTGCTTGCACACTGTCTTCATTGTGATCTGCTCCAAGTTGGCACCGTCCAGGATTTGCTTCACATACTTCTTGATCTCCTCGTCCTTAACACAATAATAAGATAATAATTTGCTTACTATAAACAATAGTAAGTTTGTGGTGGTGGCTACATGTATGTGTTGCCGTAATAACTTAATTAATTACAATTGAATTTCGAGTGAAGACTACATAAAATAAATACACATATGATCTCACCGTGGGCGGTCTCTTGGCTTTCTTGTCTGCGGGCGTGTCGGACTCCTCTCCGCTCTCCTCCTCTTCCTCCTCGTCGCTGCCCGCCTCCTCCTCCTCCTCGCTGCCCTCGCCCGACTCCTCCTCGGATGAAGCCTTCTTGCCCTTCTTAGCCGGTCGCCCTACAGGTTTGCCGGCAGCCTTCTTTTTGGCTAAATAAACAAAAAAAAAATCAAACAAAATTTTAGGTTATTTCAAACTATGGACCATAACACAATATAAGTTTAAAAACTTTAAGATTCTGTTATACTTTCAGAAGTCCACGAAAACAGCACTATCAATTTTACCATTAAAGAAAAATTTTAAGCATTGTTTTATGTTGTCTCTTCACCCAATTACATAACAACAAAACACTTCAATGTTGTTTATGCAAAACCATGGACTTAGGTTACTTTTAGGTGAAATTACTTTATCATATTCAAAGAATCAATAAATTGTATGAACATGTCACTGGTCATTATGCTTGGTCTTTCTAGTAGGTAATAGAAAATATTGAAGGCTCCGGGTGAAGATTTTCAGAAAATATATGTTGTTGTAAAGAAAAGTATAATTACCAGGCGGGGTTGGCGCTTTTCTCTTGGCCGGTGTTGATTTAGGGTTGCTAATTTTAGCGGCTGGTCCCTTGCGGCCCTTGGCCACCACTGCTGGCCGTCCGCGCTTCCCTTTAGGCTCCTGTTACAACAATACAAGACAAATGCCTAATTTACCGATCAAAAATGTGACGAATGAAATAATACATGTTATGGAATGAATAAATAAATATGATAATATATAAGAATGTAGAAGAATAACCAGATACAGACCATTTTTTAAATGTAAAAATTTTTAGTGTAAAAACATGTATTGAACAATAATAAGTTGAAAAAAAAGCAATATTTCATTTAAAAACCTGACTAACCCTTGGGACACTCCGAAGAAGAAAACGAATCGTATGACGCGTCGCTCTTTAAAAATGATCGAGCCGTTTAGGCTACAGGAGGTCACTATGGAACGGACATGCACACGAAAAACAAGAGGGTAATCTTTTTATCAGTTGGTCAAAAGTCGTTGGCATTTTTAATATATAAAGCGTTAACAAATTTTATATGAAGATAATATTAGTAATCCGAAAGTATATTAAGATGTGATCTTACGTCGGATTCCTCGACTTCGCTGCCAGACTCCGCATCGCTCTCGCTCTCGGACTTCTCGCTCTCGTCGTCGCTCTCCGACTTTGCTTTCCTGCCGCGCCCTGGTTTGTTCGCCCCCTGTGTTCACATCATCACACTTTTTATAAAAATCTTAACGACTTCTAACAATCTTAACATTAACATAAAATCATGTAGTTAGTATTCTTTTAAAGCTTTTGCTTATTCTTTGTACTGTAACTTGTTTTTTTCTAATTGACTTGATTTTTAACATTTATTCAGGTAATATGTACCATGTTTTTATTTACAAACCGTGTAGTTAATCCAAAATAAACAAAATGTGACTTGATTTGTTTAGTTAGCAGAAGTAATCAGACATTCAATTACTGGAAAAGAGGAATTTCATTAGTCACAATACTCCTCCAAAGCTTACTTTATCGATTATTAAGTTTTATAATCCATTGATGTCTTTGGATTACTAATACACAAATGAAGACGACATAGACAAATGCTATGGCACCGCAAGCTCTATGGTCGCTTGTCGCGATTGTGTTATCTTAGTTATTCTGTGTATTATTCAAATTAAATCTTTAAAAAATCTTAGTTAATTCCAATAATGACTTACAATTGGAGGTAGTAGAAATAAAAGATGGACGTAATTCCCACCAGTATTTAGTGAGGTACATTCTGACTAAAGCTGATGGCCGAGGCAGCAGTATACTTGTGGGACTTACCCTTCCTCTCTTGGGCTTGGGCTTACGGCCGCGCTTGCCGGGCCGGCCGCCGGACAGCCTGCGCCCGCTCGACTTGCGCTTGCGGCCCGTGCTGACGCCGCCCTCGCCCACCTCCGGATCAAAGTCCGAGTCTGCTTCCGAGCCGCTCGGGTTGAAGGAGCCCTACATTTATTACACAGAATTTATTTAATTCTTACAAAAATTGATAAAAGATATAATTATTTATTCAAAATATAGGTTATTATTCTACTTGGATATGTATACAGTCCAGACAAATTAGTTAATGCCGTCAGACAGTACGATGATCACTATTGAGCACATTCTCAATATCTATAGAACTTTTAAAGGTAATGTATATCATATTATGCAACCTCTAGTTTTACAGAGTTAATTGACAGCATTTGAAGCATCCATGAATCATGAACAATACACTTTTTACATAATGGTTTTTTTAATGTATTTTTTGTCAATTATTAAATAACTACTACACTTACATCTGAATCTTCTGAACCATCTGTTTTAGGTTTGGGGCCTTTGATTTTCGTCTCTGGATCAGTCTCATATTCCTCATCAGAATAACCTGTAAAATTATTAGTCATTTTTAGGAGTAACTAAGCTACATTGAAATTTTTGACTAACCAGATTGGTGATATACTGAAGAAAGGCTTAAAAGTACTCGTAACCGACGAACGTGTGCATCCAACTATAAATGTATAAGCAGCGATGGATGTGCTAGGACGGTCTCAAACCGTAAT
>JWHW01024125.1:381496-397718 GCA_000931545.1 Papilio glaucus
GCCAACTGTATTGTAATGGGCCGGGGAAATACCACGACCTCACAGACGACAATCTGCGTTTCGTCATCTTAATCCACACCTTTCCGATATCTACATTCCTCCAGTGGCCTACATCTACGTTAGCAATAGATCTGGCACATTGATCTTGATCTGGTCGACTCGTAACATCACATGATCCACTTTGTATCCTTCTTACGTAAATAAAACTCTTGTCCACTCACATCACATGTCACCTCTTCACTTGCGCTTTTGTGAGCAACATTTGTTGGGCAACATTATTTTATAATATTTATTACTAAATTAGTTTATATTATTTCATATTTTTATATTATATTTCACGATGTAAACTCATTAGTAAACCTAGATGTACATTAATTTCATAGGCTAATTGCCGGCCTCTTCTTCCCCATCCAAGTTAAAGTTATATATAAGCTAAAGTTATATATAAGGTAAAAGCTATATATTTGGTCCAACAAACCTTTCTTTTCCAAGTCGAGCATTTCGCACATGGTGCGCAACTGTTTGGCCTCCATCTTGGAGGTCTCCTCGAGCTTGGCCTTGTAGTCCGAGGAGCCGATCGCCCACTCGTAACCTTTGAACTTTTTGATGTTTCGCTTCACGTTACGGTCAAGGCATAGTTGCTGCAAACAAGATTATGTTATCACAAAGAAAAGATAATTTAAATGAAGAAAATGTCAAGATTTCCTAAAGGCCAATCTTGGCCAATGTACGTAAACTAAAGCGGTAACACGTTAAAGAAAATTAATAACACAAACACAACTTATATAAGGTAAAAAACTTTGAGATGTCGGGATGATGTAAAATAAAAATCTATAACATTTGCCAGCATTTCCCTTTGAGTTGAATGAAATGAAAGGAATGAAAGAATAGTTCATTCCTCAACTCAAAGGGAGACAAATGAAACAAGTTCACAGTACCAACTGCTAAACAATGTGAGAACTTACCCCGTATAGATATTGATGCAGCAACTTCTGGTCCTGTGTCTTAAAGCGCGACAAGGAGACCTCGACGTTGCTAATGTGACCGAGCGGCGTGCCCTTGCCAGCCGGCAGCGGCACAGGCGGCTCCGTAGGCTGATTGACAAAAAATACTAATTTCAACAAGCTTTAGAACCTTATTATATAGAATAATTATCTAGAATTTCTTTTTATGAAAGCATTTAATGAAAAAATAAAATAATGAAAAAACATATTAGAACAATAAAAAAAATCCCAGCTATTTTCCATTGAATTGTTCACTCGACACAATTGCTGTTACTAAAATATTCTTTTTCCTCAATTTCTTTTTATCCTCCCATAAATAATGAGTTTCAACAAGTCGTAGCATGTAGCCAAGATACTCGACTTTACTTTTTTTAATAGTCATAAGTAAAGTTTTCGCCATTCGTTGCAACACGTAAACACACATAAAAACAAAAGTTTTAGAACCAAAACTAACCTCCTTTTTGGGTTTAGGTTTGGGCGCTTCTACCTCCTCTTCCTCTTCCTCCTCCTCCTCTTCCCCTTCTTCCTCATCGCCTTCTTCTTCGTCGGCATCTTCTTCCGCATCTTTAGCCTTCTTAACCGGTTTCTTTACTCTAATGAAACAAAATATTATTTACAGCTATATTGCAAATAAGAAACATTAGTTATGAACGATGATATTTAAAGAAACTTGACTCGTATTATAAAGACATAGTTAAAGGTAACAGTTTGTGATCGAATTAATCAGCAAAAATCAAAATATAAATGAGTGAGCTTGTTATAACATCGTCATCATAGCTTTTTTCCTTCTTTTTCAGATAAGTTATGCAACATCTTGCAAACATTTGCTCTTGTGGGTCTAAACAAGCCGATACGAGAACTGCATCAACCAAAATTGTTGAATTGTAAAAAGCAAAGTACGTTTAACCCTTGCGTAACTCGCCATTCGCTATTTTAGGGGTAAGGTTATATAGGATATAGATAAATTAAAAAATAAGAAGCGTATCTAAATACAAAATGTCATCCAAATGGTTATGTATTTGTCACCGACCGATTGTACGAATAGGCACTTTATAATCGGGCTAGTCATATTCTAAACGGTCGGCACATAGTTGAACTAATTATTGAGAATTGCCGTCTCTTTCTAAGAAGGTAACGTAAGACAGACATTGGGTTTCTGAATATTTTTCTACAGAACAAACGTGAGCCACGCTTTTTTTAATTATTTGCCTGTCATCCTTTAGTCAGTCGCTAAATGTAACCAAAGAAATGAGATTGCATTGCATATATTATTGAAGATAGCGATAATCACAATATAACTACCGTACTTCGCCACATTATAAAGTGACTGGAAATGAAACGTCATATTGTCAATGATTCGTATAACTAACAATATGCTGACTGTTTAGAATGTGCCTAGCCCAATTATAAAGTACCTACTCTGACAATCGGTCGGTGACATATATCTACAATAATTGCTCGCTTTATATAATAAGTTATTAGTATTTTATTTATTACATTACTAATGTTAAAATATCTCACTTCTCTTTAGCTGGTTTCTTGTCTTCTACTTCATCTGGCTCATCGCCCTCCTCGTCGTCTTCCTCCTCATCTTCCTCTTCTTCATCTTCTTCTTCCGTGTCCTAATTTAAAAAAAATGTTTTTAATAACAAAAACGACACTAAAAATATCGAAATTGAATAAAATTCTTTCTTGATGATACCTGCGAGTAATATAAAAACATTGGGTAAGATTAGCAGGAAGAGTAAGAACCGAAATAGTTACGAAGCTTATACCAAAATAAAAGATGTTTCATGTTCATGTCTACACATGTTGATGACTACTCATCAAAAAACTTAAATAGAAATGGAAGGGTCATACTATCAGGGGCAAGGAAAAATGGTCAAAAATATTAATGTATTGGTTCACGACACAAAAGACTTAATGGGTCGATGATATTGAAGCAGTAGCAGGTGTTGCTTGGACAAGAACGGCTAGCGACAGAGAAATGTGGTCCCAGTTGGAGGAGGCACACAGACAGGGTTAAAGAGAAGAGGAAAAAAATAGATAATGTTAAAATTGCTTACCTGTCTAAATAAAGGCTTTATTATTATAATATAAAAACAAAACTGACCTCTTTTTTAGGTTTCTTTTTGGGTGCTAATTTCTTAGACACCTTATCATTTTCCTTAACATCTTCTTTGTCATTGTCGTCGTGAGTCTCACCATTCTCCTCCTAAACACAAAACACTTTATAGTTATAATTTATACGTTATAAATAATTATTTATATTAACCAAACAGAATCACACAAAATTAAAATACCTTATTTTTTCGTACCATGTTCAGTCAGTCAACGGCGTGAGTTGTTTTTGACACTTTTTTTTTTATTAGCTTGCCCTGTGAGTATGTACTTACAGTATCTAATATCTATATTTCAATGTAATGGACTCTTTCGATCTAATTTTACAGACATTAATATGTCTAATTAATGTTAAAATGCGCACTTATCAAGGTGCAAAGACAATGTATTTTTCTAAAAATATGATCCCACAAGAATGATCAGGATAAACAAATAATAATTTTGTATGCGATAGAGAATTATTTTAGCCAGTTCAAGAATATTTGGCTAGACCTTTGCGTATTTTTAAACTATGTCTTGTACTATACATTTAGTATACACAAGGGTCGCTCATCTTTTAATTGTACCAATTGTGATATTTTAATTAATTTTAAGTTACAACTACTCGCTGGGGACAACCGCCATAATATGAAATGAAACTTGACGTCTATTGGACAACCATTAAAATACATATAAATATGGAAACGATAAATATATATTTCTTTGGTCAACTTTTGTTAAATATAAGAAAAAAGTGTTTTTATATAGGTGTGAAATTTATATATTCCGGAAAATATGTTTTTTTTGTTTGGGGACATGACGAGAAGAAGGAAGGACTAAAAGTTGATCGACCCTTAAATAAAAACAAAACCGACTTCAAAAAAATATATTCAAAAACACAAATGCACAATTCTTACTCATATTTAGTATTTTAACAAATGCACTTAGTATATATATTTGAAGTATATACTAGTTATTATTTTTTGTAGGCTGCTTTGCTTTTATTTAAAATTTCCATGGCCATTTCAAAATAGACTAGTGAAAAACGCAAAAATAGGCTTTTTAACATGCGGGCTTACAAGAAAAAAGTAGTTATTGCGAGATAACCGTAGAAGATAGAGATAAGCCATAGCTGACTTTTATTTAGCAGTTTTAGAAATCTACAATTCTTTCGTACTTCATTTTTAGAAGTTTTAGTCCTATAGTTTAGCCTTCATAAGCCAAGAAAGAAAACTCATACTAAACTAAACTTTGTCATATTACGCATTATTAAGAATAACTCAAAGACGGGTTATTAGAATATTACAACTTTTTTTTAATCGGGTCTTGACTAAAAGAAATGGGACCACATGACAGCACTAGCTGTTGAACAAAAAAAGAACCACCAACAAGGTTCACCAGGAGCGGTGGTAACAAACATTAAAAAAAACATACACACGAATTGATAACCTCCTCCTTTTTGAAGTCGGTTAAAAACGTAAAGAGGAAATCTTCAAGAGTAGAAAGTTACAATGATACTCAAATCACGGCCAAACCTTTAGGTTAAAAGCTATTAAAGCCCCTCATCTTTAATAGCATTTATTAAGTATTAAACACCCCTTGTGTTTTAAATAGTGATTGGATAGACAACACGCTCGTTTCAAGAAGGGAATCCCGCCGCCTAGGCAACGGTGACGCACAACAAACCCACATTTTAGTGACGTTTCATTTCGCGAATCGTGGTTCCGATTGTATTTTTTATTTATTTTTTTGATTATAGTGTTTTATTTTTGATTATAGTGCTATCCCTATCCATATCTAGCACAGTAAGGATTAAAGATGAAGAAGGAGAAAAAATAATATGATAATAGTTATCCTGACTACGTCACAACTTATAATGTAGCCCGCACTTTCGCCTAGCCCGTTGTGTTAGAACAACGACGAACGCGGTAATGCGTTGTATATATTTGTGTCATGCGTGGCATTATTCACAAGTAGCATGTGAAAAAATCATATGAAATGCTTTTTCAATGTCACACCTGCTACCGACCTAGACGAAGTCTGTTAAAAATTATACTCTGCTACTTCGCAATCACAACATCGACTACTCACGATATCCGAAAGAACGAACGATTAAGGACGAATATTGAAATGCCTAAATCCAGTCGTATTAGAAAGAGCAAAATGTAATTAACTGATTCTTCGCTTTTTGACCTTGATTAGCTCAGGCGATTATTTCAAAAATAAACTTTAATCTTAGTTGCTTAAAGTATTAACTTCTTTGCGATAATTTTGTAGCAGATCGCAAAATCATTTGTTTGTTAACGAAATTATTTGGAATATGAAATTAAATTTCATTTATCGTATGATATTCTCTAGGTGCGATACGTGTTTATGTTATGTTTTCATTTCGTTTTAATACTGTAAAGATTAGTGGTGTAAATAAATATAGATTAGTGTTTAGCATTAATGCATGTATATTGTATTTCAAATAGATATATCAATTTCTTGATTGACTTGATTTAAATTAGATTTTGACAACAATAAATTAGTGCATATATTTGGGAGCATTATCATTAATATAAAAAATAAATTAAGCCCAGTCATTATATTAGAAATATTTCCGCCAGTTTCAAAATATATTATTGATTAAAGTAGATAAAATATTTGACACAAAGTCAGTCAGTCCGCAGTTAAGTCCGGTTTTAGTAAAATAATGGCCTTCTACTAAAACGTTTTAAGGGCTTTTTAAAACAATCTAGAAAGACATATGAATTCAGGATTTCAAAATGCCATTGAAATTAATAAATGAAACTGAAATCAGCATACATTCATAGAATTAATCCAAAAAAACAATGTGACTTTGCATGTTCCCGCCAACAAGCTATGGTTCTAATTCATATAGCAGCGCCATTGATAGTAATTCATTCTTCAATTTTAGTAGCAAACGGAAGCATTTTTAGTAGCAAAAAAATCATAGGGTGTGAAATTTCACATGTGAAATCATTGTGAAAAAAATAAATAATTTCATCAAATGAAAATGAAATGAAAGTAGCAATCATTTCCATGTCTTATTTGCGTCCTACTTTGGCGCCATAATCAGTCGGGCAATAAGTGTATAAGTATCATGTCGCGTGAACTACGCTACTTTTTGGATTTTTTTATATCTTTGTTATGGTTTAGTTGCTGAAAAACGTAGATGTTTTAATAATCGATGCATAATTCATAAACATCGATATTGAGACTCTTAATATCGACAACACATTTGCACTAATAAGTAAAAAAATTGTTTAATTGCGTAAAATTATTAAAGGTAATGTTAGCAGAGAATCCAATTAGTATTGTTTATTTGCTGGAAGCTACTTTTACTCTAAAGGTGAAAAGCCACGATAGCTTCTAATGGTTACAAACCAACATTTCAAGCTCAAACCAATACGTCGAATGTGTATGTGTACATGTGTAAATTTAATGTCATATCCACAGGAACAAACTTAATGTCATAGATTGGTTCTCAAGTTCCCGCTTCACATATAAAGCCTAATTTCTCAGTAATTTGGGAACATTTTGATGCAGTTTAATTTTTTTAGCTGATTTCTTTCAGTTTTATTTCTTTATAGTGTATAGTAGATTTCACTGACACGAAGTAGCAAATGGGATAACAATTACTCAGCGAGATAGTTCTTAGGGTACACTGTAGTAATGTATTTGTAAGTTTATATTTTTTTTATCTTTTCTTTCTGTTAGTCTCTAATAAAGTAAATAAATACAAGAAATTCTTTATAGGTGGATGACACGACACATACATGCTTTTATTTAAAAAAAGTAACTAACCTTTAAGTCGTCGCTTTTTGCATCCCTTTTGTCGTCTTTGGATCCGTCGTCGTCGCCGCCTCCGTCGTCGTCTTTCCCGTTGGCAGTCGTCGACTTCCCGTCTCCTGGACATATCATTTATATTGACATACTTATTACATTACATTGATAGACACAATAATTAAAAAAAATATCGCTTTCTCTATCTCACCAGTCCAATACAATGTCTTAAATCAAATGAGATTGAGATGAGATTAATAGAAACTGCTTTATTATTAAATTATATCCAGAATGAAATAAGAATATAATTATACCAAATATGCTCATGCATATTGCATAGGCATATATTGCAAGGAACTCTGAAAAACAGATATTTTCGTCGTTGACTTTTTATTTATTATTATCAACCTATGACTGTTGCCTTAAGGTCATCGGATTAATGTCTACGCATTCCACTATCATACCTTATTAAAAGTAAATATGAAGGAAAGTACGACATATCTTTCCCTCCATATATATCAACATAGTATACACTTTTAATATACAAAGAAGTTGTTTACATGTAATATTGAGCATAAGCATCACAGCATAATAAGTACCTTTCTCCTTTGTACTTTTCCATGTGCAACTACCACGCAAACTAGTTCAAACCGGACATACTTTTAAAATTAAATATCATACTATTCAGTATAAATAACTATTATTCTATTTTATTATAGATACCTTTTTTTTACTCTATTTTATTTCTAGTACCTTTATAATGTATAATGTTCAATATCATATTTATGCTAAAACTGCTTTTTGCGCTTTTCAGTTTATTTACGCTAATACACAGACGATCCGATAATCGGCACTGGCGGTAATAAACAGAACTTAAATATCTACATCGTTTTTTTATATCTAAAGAACAAGAGTCGGTTCAAGGGGGTGTCACCCGGATACTGTCTGCAGCTTCGAATGATTTATTTCATAATGTGAAATGGCAAGAAGTTCGCCTCATCGCCTGCCAGAAAATTCGTCCACTGCAAGACGTAGACTTAACACCCTCAACTAATAAACTTTTTGTAGCACCCAAATACAAAATATAGTTTGATGTCGAAAAGTTAGTTCGAATTATTATCGGAATGATTCCATTATTTAAAGCCACATTTTAAATTTCTATTTAATTTGATTTCCAGATATATATAAAATGCCTTCAAGAGCAGAATTACTACTTTGCTGAACTATTAACATTTGTATTAAGTACTGGAATAGTTTTAAAAAAGGCGGAAAGGTGGCGCTTCCAAGAAGCTGTTGTATAAAAATGATTCACTGAATTGTTTGTAAATTTCAGTGAAATTATAAAGTAGGTTGCAAAATACTTTGAAATAAATTTTGACGCGTGTAAAAATTATCGACATCAACACAATGTTTTTATTTTTGTATTTAGGTCTGTTATATTTAAGATATGAAAGCCGAGAAAAGGAGTGACTTTATCATGGATACACATATGACCCACTTATCGTACCTACTGATGACGCAGCCGATCTGAATATTTGACCCTTTCTTTAGTTCAGGTTGACAGATTTAAAACTATTGTAGTCTTATATTATTTCTTAGTGCTTGTTTGCTATAGTAATATGCGCTTATATGGTTACTAACAAATTTTACCCTCGTGTTGTACTTCGTACTTCGTGTCGTACTTTGTTTGGATAAAGCAAGAAGTTTTTTAGGCGTCAAGAGACATACTTTAACTGGCTATATTGCCAATTTATCTAATAATTATACCATGTACGAATTTTCGCTAATCAAATATCTTAATTTAACACTGACTCGTCGATCTTCAAAATTCAATCAGTGCAATCAGTCGTGTACTTCTCTGCATCTCTTAGTGCTTTTATTACCAGTCTTTGTTTTCCGTTCTTAAGTTTTACGACCTCTGCTATTCCGGTATTGTCAACATTGACCCACCATTTTTTCGTACAAACACATTTAAAATCTCCATACTATTGGTTATTCTATCTACGACGTCGTCTCAAGGCGTACGATACTTTCAAACAATTGTCGGTGAAGGTGGAATACCGCCACCGGCCCCGATAGTACTTCTAACAATCTCACAAACTGCAAATTTTAAATTTAGCTAGCGCTTCGCCTAACAATGTGATACATGCTGTTAATTTGTTAAAATTAGGTACTTAACTAATTATAAACACACAGTGCAATATAAATAGCTTGTTTTTTACCTATTCCAAGCTTAAGCTTTCGGTACAGGAAAACTCGTTCCCAAGATTTTGGCAAGCCGTAGCCTAAACCATAATGCTGATGGTGCTTTACTATCCTTAGACCAATTTTTATGATTGATTTAAGGAAACAATTAGTGTCGAAGTTCCTATGTACTCAGTGGGAAAAGTACACACGTAAGATTATATGAAAACTCGTATATCTTATAAATATTAGGAACACTTGGCATCCAACACAGGCGAAAGTAAAACTATGACAAATCTACACATGTCGCACGTCAATTACGGGTACTCTTAACAAAATTATGTAAAAAAACTGGTACGATCTAAGTTCGTCTAGGACGTCCCATACCAAGACAACCACTCACTTTTGAAACAAAAATGTAACTTGTCACGCTTTCTTCATTCATCCTTTCATTCGCTCGAGCACGTTGAAAGATTCGAAACAAACTCAATAATGAAATATACAAAGAAAAAGAGTGATGGATGACCAGTTTTAGATAGTTTACAACATATTTATTTTATACTCCTTACTTATTGTGGTATCAGACATCCACTTATGTTTATCCATTGCAGTTACAAAAAATGTACTTACCTTTCGCTCGATGGATGACATGTGCCGCACACGCGTAAACAAAATGTTAGTAACGTAAAGCGCGATAAACTTTAAAACCACCAGGGAAAAGCGGTGTAGGCAAACACACACATTTGTTATTTACTTTATACCAAGAAATTCATTCACACGACTCCAATGTACGTTAAACGTATAACATATTTTTTGTTCAAATTAAGGTTACAGAGTATAAAGCTTTGTTTTTTTTTCTTACTTGAAATGAACAAGATTAACGGTGTCTATACCTTGAACCCTTATTTTTTTCAGAGATCTAAGATTTTTATTTCAGAAACTATTTGTGTGTCAACACGGCAGTGAACACACACTGTGTGTATTATTGTGAAGATTTGGGGATGTTAAAAGAAGTGAAAAGGGCAAAGGACGCACATCAAGATAGAAATTGTTAAGACTTGTATTTAAAAATGAATGAGCTTCCCTTAGCCTTGAAAGTAAAATAGGCCACAAAATAAACCAATTTCATCTGGTTTGAAGCATGAACGCAGTTATATCTCTATAATGATTATTAGAAAATTTCTCATTTTTTGGCGATTATCTTTACACCCAATTGTTTTGCAATGAAATGAACAGACACAAGCTTCAATAGTTAGTTGTAATCTAGATGAACACTGAAGGAGACCATAGTGGTAATTAACAATCCTGACCTTCTTCTTGGTGATTCTGGTCCGTGTGATTTTGTTCTACATCCGCTTTACCTTGGGCCTCACCCTGAGCCACAGACTCACCCTTGGAGTCCTGCGACGACTCGTCTTCTGTCGTTTGACCGTCTCCCGTACTAGATTTCTTATCTTCATCCTGTAGGAAAAATAATTTATAAGACTTTTATATTCAGGAACTTGTAGTAAGATATGTATACATAAATTTGAATAGGTATATTTAGGCTATTAGGTTTAGAGTAACTTTCACGATTTTTTTTCTTAACGGTTGATATATTACAATAAATGTCTTCATTGGAACAACTTCATATTAAGTGCATCAACAATTTACTAACATCAATTTAATTTAAATCTCCATTATTATTCCTGAGTGTGTATTTTATAATAGAATCTTAGTGTTTTGCATTTATTTAACCATCATTATTGAAATAAAAAGTATTTACCCTACATAGTATAAATGATGTTGCCTGCTGCTGACCTTTCTTTATGTAACAAATTAAACAATAAACATTCTCTCAGATAAAAACCATCCTAAATTATACTTGGATTTTTTATGGAATACTTTTTTATATTAACATATATGCATTACCTAAAAATATTTATATTAGACTTACATATTGGCCATATTTCTTTTATGTAATTTTTTCATTATGAGAAGTTGTTTATTTGGAATATAGTAATTTATAACCATCAGTTATGAATCACTATACTATTATATATAACCATAGATTTATATACCTCCAGATACTGCATTCCATACAAATTCAACATTCAAAAGTGAAGCTCTATTTTTGCCGCAAATGATTACCAGCATATACATATATAAATACAAATATTAATCAAAATTCAATTAAATTTATATAAAATAAATAAATATTGATATAAAAATATGTGCTCACGGCCATAACCCAGAAGGGTAGGCAGAGATCATGGATTTCGATTTGGAGTAATCCTGGCACACCTCTCTCGCTTCTTCTACATTCATACACATACATAGTAGCATAGTAGTAGCATTTATAACTTATAAAAAAACTAATGAGCCCAGGGATGATTATTTTTTAATTTTTCATACTCTTTGGACACAAACTTTTTTTGAATTCATCAACACATACTCATACTGATTAATAATAAATAAATAAAGTAGAGCCCTTCTTTGTATTTATTTTTTAAACAGATGTGCTTATTGTAAATTTCTGAACCAAATTATTGTGTGATTGCTTTTCAATTCTTTGGTTTGCTTCATTTGTAATATTGTGCAATTGTTGTATTCCTTATAAATAGCATGTTAGTGAAGGAACAAATGTTTTAATTTTATTTATATTTTGTTGTTAATAAAAGTACAACTTAATTCATTTTACAAAGTAAGCTCAAATTAACGAAATAAACCTTATTATGTTATTTCTAAACCTGACATTCAGTCAAAACATCTTTAAAGCTTTTTTATGATATTACTTTTACTTTATACTTATTCTCACATGACATGCATTATAGGAGAGCCAGTATGTGAGATAACTTTTATTACATTTTAATTAACTTTATTGACATTCTATAAAAAAATTAAGATATATTTATCATAAATCAAGAAAATATACAATTTACACATAAAGTAAACTATTTTTGTAATAATGATACACAATAGCCTGGTGACATTTCATTTACAATTCAATTAGGCTATTTATATAAAATAAAATTTAGTTGCGTTTACAAGAGCTATAAATATTTATGTCAAGTTATCTGAAATCATTGTAGACAGTTTTAGTTACATTTAAACGGGACTAATGTAGCTTAAATTGAGAAAAATTATTATAAGGAAACATATTGTCATTTTACGCATACTTTAATGATTGTTTTAATGAAGTAATAACCAATTACATCAATAATATAAGGATTTGGTTGATATATTACATGATGCAGGTGATAAGTAGAGATAGATAAAATCAACTTGACAATATCTTTTCATAATATTTTCGTATTTTTCCGTTATTTTTGCATTAAAATTAAAAAAAAAAACAATCAAAAAAATTATGTGCAAAAATTTATGTGTGCATAAGAGAAATCACATCAAAATCTGCACCTTGATACCTCTGGCGTCGAAGTTTGATGTAATTCAAACCGAAAAGCGACCTTATTGCTTCAACGTAGAACACATATTTCAATGTATTTAACGTCTATCGCAATACACTACCGTATTGTCTATGTGCAGTATTTATACAGACGTAGGTATATACTTATTATCTATGTAAGAACATTAACGAAAATGGAGATTCTTAAATGTGTAATATCACATTTAAGTTCTCAACTTTTTTATAAATAACAATGTGTACAGAATGAAAGTAAAGAAAATTATATAGAACGACGCAAAAGAAATCTAAGTAGAAATCGAAAGAGGTCATCAATAAAGGCCCCTCAAACCTCAAGACTAGGGTTTTATTTACATCGCTTGCCGCGTTCCGAGCGTGTGTAAGAAGGCGCGAGGTCGTCGTTCAGTGGAATAACAACATATCTCGGGCCTCCGAACAGAAAATTCGCAAGAAACAAAATATCAAGGTCATGCGGATTTCCTATCAATGTCATATAATATCGTGCACATTAACAAAGGCCTTGCAACGAAATGCAAAGGGGCGGGGGTGGCCAAAATATGCGAATTCTTAAAAAATATCCCATCAGAATCAGTTTCTTTGACTGATCAGAATGGCATTCACCGTTTTTAAAGCATTTTATTGACTAATATCACAGCCCTCCGTGGCGTAGTTCCCGCGTTTAGCGGGAAGCGAACGTTCTGTCAGCCATGTTGAGACGCAGGCAAACATTAGTGATATAACACGGAAATAACACCACTTCACAGCT
Organism: Papilio glaucus; assembly: GCA_000931545.1. NCBI lineage: Eukaryota > Metazoa > Arthropoda > Insecta > Lepidoptera > Papilionidae > Papilio > Papilio glaucus. The sequence goes on from JWHW01024125.1 coordinate 394,743, forward strand.
AAAAATGTTCTTAAATAACGCGCACCATTACAAAGAAATGAAATTAAAATATATATTTCACAACTATACCTGATTATCACTGATTTTAGCTTTATCGGTATCACCCGACATTTTTCCTACGAAGAAATTGAAAGCGAATTCCAAGCGTCTTCAAACACCGGACAACACAAATGCACGCACCCACAACATAGAAAAAAAAAGTTTGCGTTTCGTTGCATCGTATTCATTATTTTAAAATTTTGAATGACTTTTTTCTTAAATAATTTAGTTTTTCTTTGTTATAAAAATTACATTTAAATTATTATTCAAGTGAAGTATATTAATTTAATGGATGTGAACTGTAAGAAAAATTTTGTATAACAGTAATAAAAGTTTGCCTAGGAACGCACTCGAGGATGGCCACCAAGGGGGTTTTAGTGAGTTAAACCTCACATAACCCTGTCTTTCCCCCAGAATCAGGGTATCTTGGTTAAGATTTCCCCCAACACCAAATTTGAAATTATGTAAACAAAAAAAACGTGATTTGTGTATCCAGAACTAGCTTAGTTAGTTAAATTTTTGAAAGAACTCTGAGTGTAAACTAGGTTTACCATATAAACGAAAGACTGACTAAACAGTTGTTGTTAAACAACAACAATTTTCACATTAATGACACTATTCGTGGATGATTTTATCCAATATTCTGTGTTGATTTCTGGCCAGTGAATATAGATTTACTGTTGCATACAAGATCTAATAAGCTTTGTCAAAACCGGATATATTTATATCTCTTTACTTACTTATTTAACTAACTTTGTGACTAACATAAGCATAGCATGTACTAGACAAAAATATTGATCTCATTTTTTCTTTTGTTGAATGTTTCGTTGCATTAGATTAATTTACAGATCCTTCTTCTATAACCTACATCTGCGATGTTTAGAGTTTCGTACAACTAATAGCTTTAGACAAAAGAATCATTTACCAATTCGCGCTGGCTTCGCTCGGGTAGTCGTTTCGGAATCTATAGGGAGCATACATACAAAGGCATATCGTCTTTTACATTCGTAGATATGCACCTGTAAAAAACAAAAAAAAAATGGAATGTAGGATACAGGAACGTAGGATACACTTTTTTACCGTTTTTCCCGTACATTTTTCGAAAAATAAGGGGTCATATACCCCTTATTTTTTGCTATTTCAGACTATAATTTATATCTGTGCCAAATTTATCGAGATTTGTTCAGCCGCTTTTGTGTTATTTATTATTATACAAACAAACTTTCACACTTATAATATTAGTATAGGTACGTACTAATATTATAAGTGTGAAAGTTTAGTAGTGTAGTGTAGTGAAAGTAAGTGGCTACTCTGCTTGTCTAGTAGTACTGCGTTTTCATGGTTTAAAAAGCGAAAGTAGGAATTGTGCATACAATGCAGATCATTTTAACTTCGACACCACGCAGTAACGAACGAATTTAACAAAACTAAGAGTCTTAAGATATCATACGTAATATGTTATCTGAATTGAAATACATTTAAAATATGGTCAATTATCAAAAGTGCTGAAAAACAATGGGAATAAAAACTGCCTTTTACTCACTTCAGATGTTGCTACTGTGGAATTTACCGAACTATCTGTCAAACTTCATACAAAATGTTAACACCGAAACACTTTAATATTTATTTTCTTATGTGTATTTATTAATTACAAAAATATAGGAATTCATATATTTCTTGAAGATCATTTGCGAAGTAAGCTGTGGGATAAGGCCGTTTGAAGGAAAAACTGGAAAAGGCATCTCTTTTTCTTAATTCAGCTTTTAGCTCAGATACTTTCCGCATAGAATACATTTTCTGTTAAAAATATAAAAAAATATCGTCGCAAAACAAAAAAACAATGGCGAATAGAAGGAACACTCAACAGACGTGACATCTGCTTTGAACTTTTAACACCATAATACAAATTTCTTTCTTCTCTTGTTTATAGATGTCCTTTTATTGTTTCATAAGCTTCCCCCAAAGAGAATATAAAACGGCATCCCCTCTTCGGTTTATTTCTGTCAATGTAACGGAATCTCTAATATCAGTTTCTAATTTTAGTCAAATTTAATAGCAATTTAACATATAAAGTGGCTGAATGAGCGTTGACTGTTGTCTTTTAATGATTAAAACATAACAAACTTTCTTTCTGCTTATGGTTCGCGTCGTTCTCGCAAGTTGCGAGGCAAGTGTCTATTAATTTTTGGACAGCGATCCTTTATTAATGGCTGCCGTATTTCGCGATTGAATGTGCACTTTAATCAAACATGAGTGATTATTCTTCTATGGCTACGCTTCAGAATAATAGCCAAACGGCGGGATTTGCGGCTGCTGTACAACGTGCTAGCTTGGTGAGTGGACCGACATCTGCATAATCGCTCTTTTGACATCGACGCATTTGTATTTTCAACAGATAAAAATACGGTTCTTTCAATTTCTGTACATTTTAAGTTGAAATAATAATCGTAATCGACCCTCTATTTAATTTCAAATGATTATCTTCTGACACTTCTTCGACTTATACGTTGTATAACCTACTTTTTTAATTTGGCATTTCATTATTAACAATTATGATGCATTAGAACGAGTTACCGTTTTATGAGCGCCGCAACTTATTGGTTTATCTTGTCGTAGATTGCAGCTAAAATTAGCGGAGGTGGAAGCAAGAGACCTCTTGAGGACGGACCGGAACCGAGTGCAAAAAAATTGGCGCCAGTGGATTCAGGATTTCCTCTTCCTCCACAACCACCACAACAGCAACCACCACCATCAATGAGGTTCGTAATAATCAAAGCAGAATTTCATGAATTCTTCCCTATGAAACGACGAAAACGTAAATTACTGACGAAAATGAAAAATTTCGTCACGTTCAAACAATCCGTCATTATGAGGAAAAAGTGAAACAATTTACTAACTTTGCCTAGTGTATTGTTAGTTTTCGTAAATGGTTGTCAT
>JWHW01024125.1:411078-437539 GCA_000931545.1 Papilio glaucus
CCGCCGGGTGCGCCCGTCTACCCCGGCTACGCACCGTACCCCTACCAATCGGCGCCCGATCATCAGCAATAGTGAGTTTAAATAACCCCCACTACACTATTCGTAAATCTGGGCTTAACATACAAGTGTGTGTGTCTTAAGTCCAGATTAAATTTTTCGTTTTCAACATTACCTTTTATACTATTTATAAATCTGGGTGGCGGCAAGTCTATAATGTTTTCCCCGTGTACTTTAAAGTCGTCACAAGATAACATACCTCTTTTGACAACTGTGTAATATGATGGACCGATCAATTGGAAATAAATTATAGGACTAGAACAAAAATTCAATTTAATGAAAATATATGCTTTCGGAAATGTTTTAAGTATTTCCCTTGCCGTCGAAATGGGTCGATTATATTGTGGCGATTATAATCGTGATCGTGAAGAATGTCGGAAATCAATTATTAGCTTAAGGTGACAAACCATTTCGGACATTCTTTCAACGTCCTAGTGATATGCAGAGTTGGTTTTCTAACACGTTATATTGAATATTAAAAATAAACACATAGTATAGTCGTCTATAGGTATGCAAGAATTGGGTTGACGTATGAAAGGTGACTATTGTACAATGTACTATGAAACATGATACATCAAATTATACTAAAATAAATTTTAAGTCTGGCTTTAGCCAACAAGTTTTATATTCAAATATTAGTTTGTAAATGTTATCGGTCGCTTAATATCGGGTCGTAAATAAACCTATTAGTAAGATGAATCAAATGATCATAAAACAAGTAATAGTTAATTTTAAAAACCAATAATCCTGATTGACCCTGGGGAAAAATAGGAATGAAATGATGCTTCTTGCATCAAGTTCGGTCAAGCCGGTTGTTTTAGGTCGAACGTAGAACCATACCCACTAGCAGAGCAAGCGAAGCGAATGTTTGAGGCAAGTCCAAAATACTTTTTGGACTAAGGAATACCCTGAAAATGGGCGTTTCCGTACGTTTTCCTTCAAGAGGAGCGTTAACCTCCCCCTCACCTCTCAACTTAAATCTTAGTGGGCGATAATGTACATAGTTACCTAATTTTTGAACTCAATTAATATGGAATAATGGAAAGAAACCTTAGAACGATTAGCTGTATGATTCCTGCACAACTTCACAACACATGAAGGCATTTTAGAATCGATTTTGTGAAAACTATGCTCAACGTCCCCACCTGTTAGCTGTCATGAAATAACTAAAATCACACAATGGTACACTTTTCGCTGAAGTATTTTTGAGTGGCAAGAATCCTTTCATGTTTTATATTTGTTCACTGGGCTATAAGTAAAAATGAAACAGACATACAACCATTATGTATACCATGTATGTAAGTCAATATATCTATGTCAGCCGGGAAAAAAATAGTGAAATAGTAAGTCATTGACATTCTTGATTTATAAAAGAATTGTTGTGTATCCTAATATGGCATTCATAGGTAATAATAAAATTATCTGAACAAACTTTTCGCTTGACCACTAACACGTTTTTGAAGGAAATCTAGTTTTAAGTAATTTAACGAAAATTGATTAATAAAGTTTGATCATAATAGGAGCAGACAGATGCTAAAATAATTACATTTTGTCAAATTAATTCGATATTCAACTTACCTTACCATTTAAGCTTAGGCTCTTTTAAATCAATTTTTCATTCATAATTCTTTACCATGTCGTATAGTCAACGGTAGCATGCACATTGCTACGACATTGATCTTGTTGCGGTATTTTTAAGTTTTCTTTTAATGTTTTCATACCCAATATAAATTTGGATACTACCACTTAATAATATTTTTTAAATGATACGTCAACTAAATCTAATTTATTTCGTTTTTCGCAACTAACTTTGGACGGCAGTTATCACTTGACAACATCAGGTGAACTGTGTTGTAATGCATCATTATAAATGTTGTGTGCTTATGTTATCACCCCTGTTCATAATACCCCTGCCCTGTTCTCACTTTATGTGGGGTCGGCACAATAAATATTGATCTTCCAAATCGATCTACGATCCGTTATTTCAGACTACATTCACATTTAAGATTATCCTAGTCCCATACTATTCTTCCCTGGTCATAGCATGCCCATACCATGAATAAATTTCGTTTCATATGTGTGTCACCCCTACGTTCATATAAAACCATTTTAAAATGGCCTCTGGACTTGACACAATCCCATTCAATATTAGATTTGAGAACAAATTGTTTTATATTCCCTAGTTTTTATCGGTGATAGGGTATTTCCCTTAAAGGTGATATAGGCGGATACTAAATAATGCGCCTTATAATATATGGAAAAAGATGAATCCAGCATTATATATTTTAGATTAATGTGATGTATATAAAAATGCTATATAGTGTTTGATTGTGTTTGTTTGCATGAGTGTGCTTTGGTCACGTTTTTATGTTGACTGTTTACAATTTTAATGTCACTGAAGTCATGCCATTTTATTTCCATCAAACATAATTTATACTTTATTGTTGTTAGGCATGTCTTGTGATATATAAATTATTTTAATGTAATATTGCATGTGTATATAAAATTCAAATCTGTAATATATAAGAAAGATATATGGTTCATATTATTCAAGTAATATGTTTTATGTAGATGTTGGCAATGTAAAATGTCGTGAAACAATTTGTGTCAGTGTGTAGTGTTGCAGATGTAGGACAGTGCCGGGGTTGCCTGCTCACGAGAACGCTAAGTTTATTACCGAGCTGTGTTGCCATGTTCCTCTGTTTGTCTGATTGCAGAGCACCAACGGAGCGAGACCGTAACCGCCCCAGAAGAGACCTCTCCGTACTAGATTGTAACATTAATATAAGTGAATCCGTTTCGACCTGCCGACTGCCGAGAGGCGACCCGCAATAAATAATTATTCATTTTTTATAATATACACAATTTAACTTTCAACATTTGTCTTATTTCTTGCGGGTTTCAGGCAGTTCTGTACTATATATACAATTTGTTAATTCGAGATTATAACAATTTTTTTTTTCATTTTATAACAAACTTTCGTGTTTTTTTCATTTGATATCAACGGCTGTGTGGTCTATTGTTATTTGATTGTATTGCGCTTCTAACTCGTTTCCGAATGTACCTCATATGATACCTGATTCATACTGTGTTGTGCCGATACTGATGTTTGTCATGCCAGTCTGTCCAGGTTTAAAGTAAAGAATGCCACACTGCCTTTAAAGATGTAACACAAAGATACGACGGAGTGAGAGAAAGAGACGGAAACGGAAAAAAATGAATGTGACAGTGATACTTCGCCGCTGACGAGGAATCGAGGTAAATGCACTGTATTGAGTGAATTAGACCTTACACACAATATTCTTACATATATTATGTTGCGAGTTTCACGGATTCAATTTTCATGTGTAATAATATCCACTTCCGAATTGTGAAAGACGAGGTTCTAGATTTGTTCGTCATTTCATTGACATTAAGGATGCATTTCACTGAAACGGAGCTAACACTTATTCGCAGCATCCATTCTCATTGAAAACAGCAATTAGTTTAATGGTAATTGTTTGATATGAAAATATGTTATAAAAGGAATTATTTTCCTTTCTATAGTAAAAACTACTATTAGTAATGAAATGTAAGTTAAGAATAAATACTTATTCTACTTTCAAATGCAGATTAAATGAGCCATGCTCTATGAATACTACAATGGCCTTTTTTAATTAAACGATAAATAAACGAAAGCATCGAGATATACATAACTTTAAAATTCACTAAAACAATAACTCTTGGACACTGCTAACAGTTTCAGAATAACCTACATTGAGTTGTGTTATGATTTGTTCGTCTCGCTTTAGAAATGCATCCTAATGATAGATCAAATCTAGACTCCGAATTCTCCGCATTGAAATGACTTAATTGAATTATGTCTAGTTGTAAGAATAGGCTTAGAGTTGATTGTCGATCTTTGAACTCTTTTCCGAGCGCATTAGGATATTAACAAAGTCGAACACAACATTTAGAGTTACATAAACTTAGAATATATGTATTTAATTGATAAACAATTTAGCTTTGGGTAAATAATAACTTCATTTAGTTATACATGGAATACAATGAAGGCAATGTAAGTCCAAATACATTCCTTCTCGAAATTATTCAAACTCGTGAGAATTTTGGTAAACTCGTAAGTTACGGGACGCCCCGAGTCATATTGTATTAATGTTAAGATATAAAGTGTATGTTGATTGAACTGTGTCCATTTTATTTATAATCATGACTTCTCTTCACAGACCCGGGAGGTAAGTGAGACCCTGATGTGATATCATACGAAAGTGTATTGTTTATATCTTGATTATCTACAATATTTTAACTGTGCCTCATACACATGTTACGAATATTTCTCTCTTGAGGATATAACGGCCATTGTATTTCATATTCCAATACACACGTGTTTTTTTATTATCTATGTCACCATAGGAATATTTAACAAGGAGCTTGTTATTTTCTTATACCTCTTAGCACTTGTGTGGATTTGACATTTTTCAGACATCTTTTTTGTTTCATTCATTTGCCACATTGCATCATTTCCTTTTCCTATGTAATTTTTAAAAATTTCCTACGTATTTTTCACAGATAAGTGTAACATCCTGCATTTTCAAGACTTTATCTATAAAAAATGTGCGATGTTTCAGACCAATACCGACATTATTATTTTTAGTGCAAATTAATTTTTAATGTATAGATATTTAGAACAATATATTGATAGGAATATTCTTAGTCTATGGATTGTTAGGTTGATTTATACTCTGTATCATCTTTTTCAAATTTGCGTTGTTGATGTACGATTTTTAATGTCATGTGTGCATTGAATTTTCCTTGCTATTTGTTTATCCTTGACATAAACGCCTTTTTTGTTATCGATCTATGTTAAAGGCCGGAGTGGAGTCTACTCCTAACCAATACAAAAGTAGTAAAACTTATAAATACACTGGATATTGGGAAATGGCGGCGATGGCGGAAAAATGGCGTTCGACAGATTTGGTTTGTATAAACATGCAACGGTAAGTCTATGGATGATGATAAAACATGACTTAAAATATTTGTGACAATCTACATAAAACGATCTACACTTAAGCACTACTTAAACATTAATCAATCTTAAGAATTAATTTGAAATTGCTTAACCAATTTCCTTTATGAATATATTTTTTCGTTTTTCTGACGAAATGGAAATCTTTTTTTTTAATTTGCAGTCTAAATTAGGTCACAACTTTGTGTTGTATTACTTATCCTATTATATATCAATATATGTCTGTATAGATATATCCTTACTTTACATAGTGACTTCATAAGAAAATCAAAACAATCTTGTGTCTAGAATGTTTTTGATGAAACAATATAAAAGTACACCATATGTGTACATTATTTGTACAAAGTATTTATCACATATAAGTTTATTTAAATTGCTCAACTTTATCTATTTTTAATTTTAATAAAATTCAAAATATAGTCACGATCGTTTCGTTATTTTTAAACGTAGCTATTGCTTAAAAAAACAGACAAAATGATTTAAAACAATGTGGAATAAATGTATAGCAAACAAAAATATATATAAATTAATTACCTTAATTAATCATTGTGATTTTAATATACCTCCAAATAAAAATCCAACAAACATCCAAATAAAATACTGGCTGAACTGATATTTAAAAAAAAAATCATCATATTTTTAGTCTTATAATCGCTTTTTTTGGTTTCATTGTTCAGTGCATTTTATATTTAAATAAATTTCATAGTTGGGTTACTTATCGATATTTTTCACGTTTGTTCAAATTTAATCGGAACCTATAAAAGATCTTTTTTGATTACTGATGTATCGTACTTTATTTTATATTTAAAAAATAAAATACCAATAACACATAGGAATAAATTTATTTAAACAATAAATAAATATCTGGTTACTCTAACGTTAATATTTTCTGCATATTTATCGCGTATTTTCTTTGTTAATTTCTTGCATATTTAATTTACTCCACAGAGGCCATACGAAAGTGGGCATTTACAATAAAACGTATGAATCGATTCTTTGTTTTATTTGTATATGAATGTCCTCCCACTGTGTACTTAAAATTTTCACCTAGAAAAACAATTGATCCCATAACACTAACCAATCTAATAAATATATACTAACTTTGATCGTTAAATATCTAAAGATTAAACTTTTATATGCTATACTTAAATGTCTTAGGGTAGTTGTATTCTTTCCTCATTGTGATGTTTCAAAAACGTTTCACATGATTTCTAGCGCAACTGTATTAAATACCAAACCAAGTATGTTACATTTGATTTCAAACATCAGATGGTGAAAGTATATTCACTGCTGTATGATTATCTGTTTTTTTAATTCATGCCGGTTACAAACCAGAGTTGCTTAAATAAACTACGTATTTGTTAAGTTTATAAACAACTCTGGTTTGTGACTTGTATAAACTCTTAGTTTTTTAATTAAAATATATTGTGGAGTTGTATAAACTTAACAATATATATCCTTAGTAAGTTGTCAAATTTGTTACAATGCAAGGAGGCAAATTACCAAACGGGTCACCTTATGATTAAGTGAATTTCAGCAACCACAACAATCATTGTCGCAGAAGGGTGACAGATTTGTTGCTACGTAGTGATATTTCTATCGAGCTTATGCAAAACGTAATTAAATATGGATTTTGTACCCGACTAAGGGAAAGTAATGTTCATGTATATGCTCGTCAGTTCCAATGTGACTTCCTGTAGCCTAAACGGTTTCACTGGTTTTGAAGTGTGAGGTATCATCAGATTAGTATTGTTAATTGTAGCCAATGATATTTTATACCATAGAAATATGTTATACTAAATCACCGGTCAAAGCAGTAATAAAAGAATAGCTAATTAGCAGTGACTAAATAAAAAGGGAAATAAATAGGTACTAATATTATATATAAAAACTTAATCAGAATATAGGTCAAAAACGTTGACACTTAAATAATTCTAGACATGGCAATACTAAAGTAACAATTGTAATAAATATTCTACTGTCTTCCACGCTCATTGAGTCGTTTCGTAATTAATAAGGGTCGTTACCACTACATGACCTCTTATGGCCTTCAACTTGAAATCTCGTTATAGCATATGTCACGTAGGACAGTGACATCAATATTTGGCAGAGCTCTCACTGGAGGTGTGTGAAGTAAGAGACGTCGACGAGCCGCCGGAGTGTATGAAGCGTGAGAGTTTGTTAAGCGGTGCTGTCGCCCAGTGCTGGAGTGGGCTGCTAGCTTCAGTTACAGGAGAAACTCTGTAAAAAAGCAATATTGCGATTTTTTATGTTACCCCTGACGCATTTTAATAATATTCTCAGTATTATTAGCAGTATTATACAAGTCGTATAACAATTGGCAAGATGATTTTATTATAAATGAGAATAAAGCTTTTAATTATACGAGTGTGTGCTAAATAAGACCAAGTTAATTTAAGATTAAAAAACTGCCATTAAGGTTTCCTACTAAACCTACCAATTGCAATGTTGCTGTTCCGAGCCAATTATGAACCTTGTCGATTTATAATCTCACTACGGTTTGCTAAACTGAACGAATCATTGACAATTTGATGTATCATGTCAAATTTAACGAACCATTTTTTTATATGTATATCGATCATATCCAACAACTATCCATTTTAACTTTAACGTACATAATTATGCAAGCAAAATATTCACAATTTGTCTTTCGACAGTTTATAAACAGAAATGACATGTAAAATTGTGAATGATTCCTTCAATACATCTTGAATCTATATACACAAAGTCGCCTACCTGTTTCGTCGTGGACGTGCTGTTTTCGGGCGTGCCGGTTTCTCAGTCTTTTGGACTGCGGTAGGCGGAGCAGCGCTTTCCACCTCAGCACCGCTCCCAGCACCTATTCTCTAACAACTTTACTCATATGGAGGTTTAAAAGACTATGATTCATTTCCTAGCCCGCTGGACGAACCTTCGTTTTGCAGATGCAAAGTATCTATATGTATTTTCGGTATTCTAAACAATACGCTGCTCGTTTGTCCCTTACATAAAAATATAACGATTTAAAGTATTAAATCGTTAAAATATTTTAAATTTGAAACAGTACGATAGGATTTGAACCTAATTTAATATAAAATAAATAAGAGTTTATTTATTCTAATAATGTAGGTAATAAACCCTAGTTATTTTTTGTAGTTATAAAGGTGAATGACAGTCTTGATAGAGATAGAAAAAAGTGAATATTCTAACCTGTAACAAATAAGGAATATTCGACGTTGACTTGACCTGTAGCGTGCTGTATACAGAGAGGGCGAGCGGCTCTCATGTGAGCCAATTCATCACGACCAACGGCCATCGCACTGTTATACGATTATTAATTTAGGATTAGATTAATTTAAGATATTATTAGTAAGTCAGATATTTCCAATTTCTACTCAGACAATAAACTCACGAATTATTTCCTGAGCTCAACTGATCTTCCCAAGGTGCTTCGTCTTCTACAGCACTGCTCTCAGATGCCACCAAGTACATAGATCTGTTTGAAAGAAAATAACAGATGATATATTAATTTTCGATGTAATGGTGTTCGAGTTGAATTTGCGTATTTAACCATGCTTTTTCCAATTCCATGAACTTTCTAAAAGTAATTTCCTTAATTGGTACTATTGTAGTATTGGAAAATTCAAATATATTTCAAGCGTGACATTCAGCTTCATGAAATCAAATAGGTTTCACTTATCATAGGATACATTTACCACTTCTCAAATACCTAGCCGGTACGTATAGATGCGGCGGGGGCGGGGCGGCGCGGCGCGACGCCGAGCGAGCCCGTCTCGCGCGAGACGCACGACCCAGGAGAACGGACTCTGCAATATTATAACATTCTTACACTTTGTTATAATAAATCTACCATTTTTTTTTCAACAATTGTTGAAATTATTTCTTATTGTTAAACAAATGTTGAAATTTGGCGCGTTTGGAAAAAATGATGACAGAGAATTTTAATTGTCCTATTATTTTTTACCTGATATGGGATCACTGTCGCTCTGCTCTTGGCGTTCCCTGCGCCAGCCAGCGTCAGGCGCGGGCGTGTCGGCTGCCACGCCGAATAGCCCCGACACAGCGCCTGCCACCATCTTACGTGTTGATTTGGCCACCGTCTAGGTATATAATATAAAGTACGTAACTAGATTATTACCATAAATTTATACCTAAGCATCACGACGATCAAATGTCGATGATGCGTTCTTTATTTTTTTTTATCCTTAAATTGGACACCTAAATGGGTAGTCAAACGTGACATTATATTTTGTACGACCAAGGCGACTTCTTTTAAGTGAAGAGAATCAAAAGCCAAACTGGTTAAGCAGAAATTCGACAATTGAGAGTGAAATTTTAAAGACGTTTAGTACATTTCGTTACATGACAAAGAAGGATATCAAGGGTATCATATGTTAGCAATAGAATATGATAGTAGGTACCTGGACGAGAAACATCGAGGCTTATCATATTTTGTATTCGCCAATAAGTACTCACGCTGGTATTGATGTCTATAACAGGAACGTGTTGCAAGTCTGCAGCCTGTTCTGCCAATTTTTTTAGCTGGCGGTCGCTCGGATCAGTTTTCTCCGCCAGCAAAACCAGCTCCAAAAGAAAATCCCTGAACACTTCCTCTTTGATGACGGCTTTTGAATAAATTATATGATTTAGTATCATTGCCTTAGTTAAATTATATGTAATATCCACATAACCATGATAGATTGTACAGAAGGATTTTAAGTAAGGATACTCACGCGGTTCAATAGATACAGATTGAATTGTAGTACTTAAGTCTTGTCCAGTTAACATGTGACCAGGGAGCGTTTCATTTGGTACAGCACATGCCCCCGCGCTTTGTACATTCACTCCCGGAGCACCCGTGGTCGAATTTTTTTTGATTTCCAAGTCACTTTTAGTAGTGGGCAACGACAAGCTGATGTTTGGATCAATATTAGATGGTACAGTTAGTTGATTTGGCGTTAACTGTACTTGTGATGGATTGGCATTGGGAGACACTGTTTTACCGTTGACTAATAGATCTGGTGTTGCTTGCTTTTGAAATGATTCTTGACCTGAAAGAACAGTTCAACAAGGAGGTTTTGTTATAACTGTTTATACTTTTGTATAATTTCATCAGCAACTCACCATTTGCACCAAGGTCAAGTTCATGAGTAAACGCCATGACGTTCAAAGCTGAAGACAATGCTGATCCAACCCCATTCCCGACTTCGCCGTTTAGCACCTCTTCGGCTGCGGCGACGCAGTCAGGTGGCGGTGGAACTCTTCTACTAAAGTAAGACAAAAAAAATTACAGCAGTTAGGGTTCACACGCGCTAAGCGGATGTGGATAGAGAACACGGCACGCGGCAGTCTGAATCGGCGTCTGTACAGTGCGCAGGGTCTCTAATACGACTATTTGTAATCATTAATTGAAATAATTGGCTTACGCTAAAGGTGCTTTGGTTGGTGTAGAGATCGAAGCGCGACCCCACATCAGTCTCCTCAGCTCCTCGCCACTGATACCACGTTTCCTCAACTCAGCAATCGTAACTTTGCCGACACGCTAAATAAATAAAATAATGATTTCTCTTAATTATCCACAACTAATGAAAGTTCATTCTTAACGGTATAAAAATATTCATTAAAACGTATTGTCCCTTTCTCAGAAAAAAAAACGAAATATTTGAGCGGAGTATGTCCTTAACAGCGGTTAGAACAGTGGCCACAGAGCTCCACAGCGACAGTCGTTGCATGACTGGGCAATGAAGACAGGCTAAAAATGGGGGTACTTTGATCTACTTTTCTTCTGATCCTTCTTGTTTTTCTTCTCTATTCAATATAAAAGCTGGCAAAGCTTTTGTTACATACCTGATGGATGCGATTAGCGGTAAGCACATCAGGTGAATCGTTTTGCCGCTTAGGTACCTTCTTTCAAACCGAACTATCTAGCCTACAGTCGGGGTACAAAACCATTTAGACGTAAACCACTAAGCAGACAACTGCATATAAACTTATACTTACCTACTTGATATTACAACAAGGTTAAAAATAGTAAGCGCTATTTGTCAATATGTTATATTTGTCAGTGTCTCTGGCACAAGCAAATGTCCACTTTAAGGTGACGAACCTTTTTTTACCGTGACTACATTTGAACACCATATATTTTTTCCTTAAAAAAATACCGAGTTGGGTCGAATACATTTGAACAACATTACCTTCCAGTTGGTGAGAGCTCCTTTACGCTGCTTGGCGCGGGTCTTGGCCTTGCTCTTAATGACCATGACGGCGCGCTGCTCGTAGCGCGGGTCGTCCGACGGCCCCAACCCAATAGAATATTCCTGCAGATAGCGGTGTGCGTCCTCCTGCGCCACCGACTGTTCCAGTGCGACTACTATCTTCGCCCACTTCAGATACATTAAATATATAAAAAGTAGTGCACCCGGACAAATCATACACAATCGATAACAGTTGGTATACGAATTCATTACATTTTTTAATAATAGAAGGAGGCAAATGAGCGAGCGGGTCACCCGATGTTACGTACCAGCTCTACCCATCAATACTCGCAGTAATCACAAGAATTACGGATGTGTTGCTCCCTTTACCTCTCCGAGAGTAGATAAGAAAAAGCAGAGAAGGAAGGAATGGGGCCCGCTGCATTCCTCTCATTACATAAAACGCAGAGGCATAAGTAATTCTACTTCACCCATGTATGTTTTCCATGCAGTAGTTACATAAATGGACTGGTTCGGATGCTACTAGCATTTCTTTCTACAATTGATTTTGAAAATGGATTGTGACACCTTTTGTCCCATGGAATGCGGTAGTAGTTACCACCACAGTAGTTGACAACACCAGAGTGCTCGTTTGTCGCCTTTTATAAAAAAAAATACTCCTCGATGGTCTATCCATGCCTTTTTTATAGGATAAGGGCAAACAAGCAAC
Source organism: Papilio glaucus (assembly GCA_000931545.1). Classification (NCBI taxonomy): domain Eukaryota; kingdom Metazoa; phylum Arthropoda; class Insecta; order Lepidoptera; family Papilionidae; genus Papilio; species Papilio glaucus. The sequence continues at coordinate 423,104 of JWHW01024125.1, forward strand.
GGATCGGCCAGAGTCAAATGATCACCGTGAAGTAATAAATATCACAACACCATAGAAATTGCAGACGCGCTGCCAAGAAGGTCTAAGTGAGCAGTGGTAGTTATGATTGGTAATTATGATGGGTTTACCTGCTTGACCCATTCCTTCTCCGATTGCTCGATGACGTGTGCGTACGTGTTGCCCATCATAGCGATGAGCATGTTGAGCAGAAGTATGGGCACAAACACCATGAAGAGCGCGAACACCGCCTTTGCCAGGTTCGGGTATATTGTCATGCCCAAATCTGTGTACTGAAAGTTAATTACAGTAAACCATAAAGTTTTCTATATCAAAGTTTTCCATGTTTACGGTTTCTCTTAATGTTTCAATACGCTATAGTAAATGATTGATTTTTATTTGTTTAGCTCAAAATCACATGTATCATAATTTTTACACTAGAAGAAAATTGAATGCGACTTCAAAGTAGCTTTATGATTCGTGTCTTTACTGATTTAATCATTAAAAAATAGAATAAGTAGCTTTGAATAATTATACTATACAACATATAAGTATCAACTCACACTATAATCGCCCAAAGTGATCTGGAATAGTGCCATCCATGTGCTTGGAAAACTGGAGAATAACGTTGACTGGACGTTCGGAAAACCTGCAGTTGTAATTGCAACAAAACAAAATTTTAATTTTGTATTGTCGGACTTCCACACTATAGTACTTCCGCAGTATACCTACTTTGCAAGTCGAATTGTTATTTCTTTCGTTTTTTAATAGAAAAAGGAAGTAGGTTACCTAAAGTTAAGTGTTCACCGCCGCTTATGAACATCCATAATATCAGAGGAACTGTAGATACGCTGCCGGCTGATGTTTACAAACACAGGGCCACAATCACCATAAGTCCTTAATCACAATAAAATAAAAATAAATATACACTCACGCCCGTACCTCTCTGGGTAAGCAGAAATTATGGATTTCCATTTGGCGCGATCCTGGCACACCTCTCTCGCTTCTTCTACACCCATACATCTACGCGTACAAGCTCGTCGGTTACGCGTACTCCTTATATCGCCCTTCTTTAGTATGTTACTAATTTGATCGATATAAGTTCTAGGTCGTCTCCTACCAACGCTGCCTTTCACTTTTGCAACATGATTTAGTTTCGTTACTCTCCCTTCATTCATTCTTTCAAAATGCCCGAACCACCGAAGCGTACCTTTCTCAATTCTAGTCACAACATCCTCTTTTAAGCCACACTTCTCTCGTATATTTTTAATTCGCGCTATTATATATATACGCTATTTTTAATATTATTTTTATATTAATCAACGTCACGCCTAACATACTTATTCACAATAAGTTTCATGAATTCCTTCTAATCAATTAAAACCTGTCTCTACCTTTGTAAAGAAAGTAGAAAGACTGTGAGAAGCCGAAGAGCACGATGCTGTAGATGATGCCGAAGGTGAACATGTCGCCAGTTATCATGCTGTAGATCATAGTCACGAACGGACCGGTCAGTTTCACCGCACTACACGGACATACGAGAACTTATGTTAAAACAAAAACGAAACTCATCGTTACGCCCAATGTCATAGTAGCCCTAAAAGAAAACCTATACGAAAAGTAAGATAATCAACAACATTTTATATATTTTTTTATACTACACACATATTTATTAATAGTGCGATTGTTTTGGTGACAACTTATCTCCTTCGATCATTTAACAAAATTAATGAATATACTACAAATACGTATGAGACCTGAGTCCAATGACGTCACACTCACAGTGTAGCTTCGTCGCTCGCTGTAGAAACAATGGATCCTGCGAGGGGGTAGGACGTGAGTGATGTTCAATTGAACGCCTTGTGAGTCTTATGTTATTGTCCACATATAATATTAAAATAATTTACAACAAAATGTTTTAGCATATTATGATACTGAGTGTATAATTCTTACCCCGCAAAGAACATGAGTAGGAACCAGGAACCGGGGAGAACAAAGATCAGAATTGCCTCCTCTACCATCATTTGGCGGGAGAGTCGCGCCGGTATGCACGCCAACAGCAGTAAGTTTGACGCCAGGAAAATAAACTTTGCCGGTTCGTGAATCTGTAAATGTTAAATCTGGTGTAAATACTGTATTCAATTCAATGTATTTATTGTTTAAAACTTTCGCTTCTACATAAAAAGTGACGATGATTTGAGTACTAGTAAATATTATAACGAATTGTCTATTCTTGTTACTATATTTTTTAAAGCAATAAAAACCATTAATCAAGGGCTTCTTTCTACTACTTCAGCGCTCAAAATATATATTAACTCACCAATTGTTTGAAGTAAGCGACTAAACCTTGGTTCTTGATCTCATCACCTTGCTGCAGAATTATATAGCACAATGTACTGAGTATGGTGCCTAGCTCGCTGGCTAATCGTATACCGCCCCTAGCGTCCGTCACCTCTAAGCCCCAGTTGGGATTGGCATCTGCTTCCACGCTACTGTGTCTCAAGTACACCGACACGGAGAGAAGTAGCAGATGCAGCATGAAGATCATAAGACGCTTGAGAAATTTTTGCTGGAAGATTACGTTGTATATTAATTTTTACTATTTCGACTTCGCAAAGAATTGATTTTTTTTGATCAGATCACTACCGAACTTCACCGAATCACCCGATTGGCTAATGATTTCCCGAGATAGATTCATAGATAAGAAACATACACACATCCATTTTTATATGGCTAGATAGTAAAGATCTATATTATCAAGTTAACATAGTCCGAGAAATTATAGATATCATTGAATTTTTCGACTGTTTTATGGCTAAATACTGAGACGTCAATTAAATATTTAACAGCTTCATACATATTTCCAGCATGCAACCAAGCAACTACAAATACGTATTCTCAAACGTCAATTATACGTAATGTCTTAAATTTTTTAGTCAAATGAAGTTCTGCGTTTTCGTATCATAATGGAATTATAATGGAATCATAATGGCATCACAGAGTTATCGTAGTGGCAACACAATGGTAACATAATAGTATCAATATGGTACTCACTCTAGCAAACGTCTTCCATTTCTCTTCCAGTAATCTTTGTATGATGCCACCGTCCAACATATTCAAATGCTCTTGTTTAGTGCCGTTCAATATAATAAATAATGCCGAGTTCCAGTCTGAAAATAAAATTCTATTTATTGTTTACTTGTTGGTCACAATACGATTCTCAATCTACTTTTACCAATGAGTTTAAATTTGTACTAATTATTATACACAAGAAATAATTTACTAAAACGTTGAGCTTACTATGACCGTATAATCATGCTTACCCCTGTCTATTTAGGAAACTAGAGGTTGTGTGAAAAATCTTCGCAGCGCGATTCCTTTAATTTGGGTCCCAATTCCAGGTAAGGATCATAATATTAACTGGACAACTATTATTCTTAGTTTACACAGTTAGTACAGAGATTCTGTTCTGTTATTACGTAGGCAAGCACTAAGAAAGGATTTTCGTAAATTCATCCCCTAAAGTAGGTCTAAAGTAGGAGTTTAGAGATAAAATTTTATTCTTATGTAAGTTGACCTCAAATCTATATATGATCAATTAACCTTAAATAGGGTTCATCTTAGGCTGGGCAATTTTAGGTTTAAGTAAATTGCACGGTGGGTGAAACCGCGAGGCTCAGGTTGTATTTATATAAAACTTTATATTATTATTATTGCTTGTATTTATATTATTTTTAATGAAAATATCAATTTTAAAGTGTTTGTATATTCTCAAAAATACGTTTAATCTATTTTGTATTCATAAATTTGCTATTAATAATACCATGGAAAAATAAGATACACATAATAATTTCAAATACTTGTTTTTCCATCAGGTAGTAACGTATCCAATGCGTTGAGGGGGTACGCAGAGCAGGTTATGTTGGAGTATCTCCAGAACTCCCTGGCGGACAGTTCCAACATCTCGCGGAAGACGGAGGCGCGGCCCAGCTGACAGGCCAGGGTGAGCGGGGAGAAGCCTGCGCGGTTGATGCGGCCGTTGCTTGCCGGCACCTTTGGGTGGCGGAGAGCATAGCCGAACATATCCTGTAAACAAATATTCATTCCTCTATTTATTCAAAGCTAAGCTTAACAAAAAAGTTGTACAAAGTGTATGTATGTTATACAATATATCGGGACCCTATTTCTTGTTGTCAACTTACCAGTTTATCACAAACGACCACCATATGAAGGATCATGTTCCCGAAAGAGTCCTGGGAGTCGGGATCGGCTCCAGAGTCCAGGAGTAGATTGTACACGGCTTCGTTTGCACAGCATGCAGCCCACGCCAGCGGGTATTCACCGAGATATGCCAAGCCTTCGTAGTTCGTCTGACGGGAAGGAGGGACGCGCTGCTGGTCACGTGGTAGGAAGAAGCTACCTGTGAAGAAAATAATCGAATTAATTATTTTATTACATCATGGTCTCTTGTCGCAGCCCAAACTATAGAATATGCTTGCTTTATATTAAGCATGCGGCTTAGCGCTGCCATTTAAAACCATTATGTTCTTTGGACTACGATGTATCATTTATTTTGTACATTTAGTAAAACATGAACAAAAACAGCCCTCGAAAAGCTAATTCAATTTTCAGATTTAGAGACCTCCTTGTGAGTTGGTTTTATTGAGTGCTTGTTTGACCCATTTATTTATTATTTTATTATATCTGGCTAAAATAAATTAACTTATGTATAAACCGTATTTAACTCACCGATAGCTCTCTGGCTCACATCAGCTCCCGCCTCCACTAAATCTTGTACAAGTTCGTTGTTGCTGTACGCTATTGCTAAATGAAGAGAGCTGGCGCCTGCAGAATTGTATAATTTTATGCACGTGAAATTGGTATAGCTAATCAGCAACATTGGCAGGCTAAGCTCAAAACTGACTTCAAATGTGTGGGAGTTGGAAGCAAAACTTCTTAGGCAGACAGGCAAACAACGAGGTAATGATACGTTTTCATCTGTACTATCATTAATTATATGTTTGTTTGTATAATGTATGTTTGTAACGAATAAACTCAAAAACTACTCGACCGATTTCAAAAATGTCTTCACCATTAAAATGCTACATTAACCTCAAATAACATAGGCTGTATATATTATTACCAGAAAAAATTGGGAGAACTTACAAAAAAATTCAACGAGGTTATTTATTAATTTTTAATTAGTATTGAATAATCAGAATATTTTCCTACACATTTTGTACGTTAAACTTCGTAAAAGAACACGCGCAAGATGCTGCACGTTCGTTTTAAAATGCAATATTTACCCAAATACTCTTCTCCCTCAACAACATCTAGGGACAACTTCGGAAAACATTTCACTAGAGTCCTTGCTAGTCGCGTGTGAATCTGAAATTGTCGTTATTTATTGCTTAGAATGGAAATACAATGTGGTAATATGTTTTGATACAAGTGGCACACACCTTTGTATCACAGATAATCAACAAATGCAGTAGTGACTCGCCTAGGGCGCCTCGATAGCTCATCTGCCAACAAGCCATGTGGTCCTCCCACTTCGCGAGCGGGTCGTGCGGAGAGAGCGATGCCTCAATAGGTAATACTACCTACAAAAATATAAATCCATAAATTTTTCATAGTATTCCACTCTATTCACAGAAATGGAGGTTGAATATACAAAAACCGTCATCAAATCATTTCTTCCCACATTATAAAAAGGAACAGTTTCAAATTTCACGTTTCTAGATCCAGTAGTGTTAGTTGTCTGTCGATAGATCAGTAAGCTACATTCTTTTGTCTGATTTAAGACTAGTAATGTTACAAATATTTATTTTGATTGCATATGTAATTTATAAAAGCAACGGTTTCACCTGTTCCTGATCCCTGAACTTCCAGCGCAGGTACTCAGCCCGGTTTATTACACGTCCCCGGCCGCCCGCGTACATGTAGGCGGAGAATTCCTCGCGTATCAGTCTCTCCGCAGCCATCATGCCCCCCTTGGTGTAAGTTTCTAGCAGTAAGCCACCTGACGACCAACCGAAACGCAAGAAGTATTTTGTTGGTCTATGATACGGCATAAGGAACTTACACCCTCATCTGTTATTTGATTAGGACCTAGATTATATGTTAGTTAATATGTACATAATTAGATAAATCACAAGTGGGTTGCTGATTCTAGGGGTCAAGTTTATATTGACGTATAACAGAATGTTAGACTCGACTTCGATTTGACTCGGGTCAGCTCGGCACCTCACTTGTGATTTATCAATGTTCATATCTTCCATTTAATGTGTCTCCTGATCAAGTAACAGATGAGGGTAAAGTTCCTAACGCCGTATCTTATACTAGTTGGACTAATCTGTAGTTTTGGACTGATAGAATCATCTTCATGATTTTGTCCATGTTTTTGTTCAATTTGACGATTGTCCAGCCTAAGCTGTATTTACCTTTCTTATAGTCGGCAAGCTTATACAGGACTGTGTGCTCTTCCGTGCTCGGCTGAGATATTACCCGGTCGAGCACGGAGCCCATTGCTTGGACATCGCCCGGAGAAAGTAGCTTTATTAGCGTAGCTCCCATTGTACTAGAATATAATCAAGAACATATAATATAATAATAATAATCAAGAACATAATAACAAACATATAGGACCTTTACCAAATTGTATGAAACCTGTGTTAGGTATAGGCATTCCCCAAAGCTTTTCGCCATATGCGATCTCCTTGCGGGGACGCTCAATACTCCTTCCGTTACAAGACTTCCATTCCTAGACTTTTGTTCTGACGGGTCATTGGTTTGACTTTACTCGTTCTGACTCTATTCTTTACATGCTCAACTCATGATTTTAATAGTCTTCACAGTCAAAGATCAAGCCTCTACAGTCAAAGATCTCCTCTACCTCTATAGGACCAGAACAGAAGCCGTTGTGAATATCAAGCAGACTTACGAATTTTTATAAAATACCTCATTCAAGTCTAACTTTCTAGATTGTAGGTATAGCATGTAAAGCCATACTATCATCATCGTTAAGCTTTTATAAGTCCACTGTTGGGAACATTGGTCTTTTGGGTTTATACATATTGATTTAACCTCGAATCTGATGCGAACAGGCTGGCTAGCAAAAGACTTGAATCGAACGCAGTTAACGCACTTGAATAGCACATTTTGGAGATCTTACTAAAACTTGTAAACAAATAAAACGTGGTGATATATGTACATAAAGATATATAATTCAATTCGTAATATTAGTGAATACCTGTTACTTGTACTGTATTTATACAATTTTTTCATATATTTGTATACAAATTATTACTTACGTGTTGATCACCGTATATTATTCTAATTGTTCCTTTTATAAAAAATCAGTTGTCATTTTCGATCGATTCGATTATGTTAGTACCTCTTAGTATGTAATAACTTAGTAAATACGTAATTACTATATGTAATAACACACATTATCTAAACACATAAAACTATATTTCTTGAGAGGAAGTCGCAACTCACTCGGAACATTTAAAAAAGTTTTTTAAGATATTACATAGTGCAGGTAGAAAAATATTAGTCAACCTTTCCGATCGATTCGAAAAATTTAAATAATACAACGTGAGTTGTAATATAACTGTTTTAGATCTAACAAAAGACGTATGCAATTATTTTAATTGTAGAATATTATGTTGCTAAGCTGATAAACAGTTAAAGAGTAACTATGGTAACGATTTAAGACTTTTAGGCTTAAGATGCCGAGAGAAAATTTTAAAATAAAACCAATTATATATAAAAATATCCTTTCTTTAATTTCCATACCCTGCTTGGTACGTCTACATTATATTGACCGTAATGGTCCGTGTAAAACCTGATCAAGTGATACTCAAAACCATGTCCACAGGATGCTACGCAAGATTAAAAACGCAAAAAATATTCTTCATAAAAGTTTCAATATTTTCGTTATAGATAGAAGAAATCGCCACCGTACGCCACGCTGCCCAATGAGTAATTGAACTGTTTCAATATTGGAACACTCATCAGAACAACGCGCCATGGGCTTGCTTACGGGCTAAAGTGCAGGTTGAGACAAGGAGATTTCCCTTCCCATCTTTTCCTTGTCTGTGTGGTCATCGTATTTCATCGGTGGAGCCGACCCATTCGTGCAACAGGTGTTGTTGCAGGCTCTACCACTTTTGTTGGTGACCTGCCCACGGCTACTAAGCAGATTGCCTGTAGAGATTTTACCCATTTATTTTATGAACTTTTAAAATGTTTTTTTTTTTTATTTAGGGATGAAGGAGACTAAACCAACTCTAGTTAGAGCATCAACTACAAACAGTAAAACAGTATGATGTATACCCGTAGTGGACCTGTATGTGGCAGCCATTCCAGGACTTTTTTCGACCAGTGTGTGGTGCAGTGATGACTTATGGTGCTGAGACGTGGCCCCTCACTGTAGGCTCCATTAGATGGACCGATGATCTGGTCAAGTTTGCGGGAGTTTACTGGATTATGAAATACTTCTCCTTAACACCAGTGTCTTAACTCTAACATAACTTCTGTGGGGTCGTGGTATTTCACCGGACTCTACCACTGTTTAAATTGTTGTATCACTCTACTATAGTATGCCACAAATCTGTTCGATATAAGTTCTCCTTGGAGGTTGGTCTCTTTGCCAATTCTGCCGCTCACTTTTGCAACATAAATTTGTTACCCTCTCTTCGTTCATACTTTCAACATGCCTGAAGCCTAACCACCAAAACATACTTTTCTAAATTCCACTCACACACTCACTCTCTGCCTACCCCTCTGGGTTACAAGCGTGAGCGTATATTTATTTCTATTTAATCCCATTATTTAACGTTGCGCCTAACATATTTCATGACGCATCTCATCGGCATTAACTCTACAAACATGCTTTTCTTGCCAAACGCAGCTCTCACTTCCAAACATTGAATTGGGGACTAGTATAGCATTGTGTATTGCCAGACAAGCATTTATAGACAGATGCTGAATCCTCACTACTGTACCTATTCATCTTAATTCCCACATGCACTTGTCATTCAAAATCATTAACTTGCCTACCATCTCCTTAATGTTAGCTGTGCCAATATGACAGTTCCTTCTAATTCAATTTTAATAATGTCAGAAGTTTTTGCTCCTACAATTATTATTTTAAAGTTGTTGTCCATTTATTTAATATTTTTAGGTTTCAAACATGTAAGGGTGCCAATACATTAGTGTCTAGACCAAGGGTCAGCAATAATTTTTAAATGAGGAGCGGATACAGTTGTAAAAATTATCAAGGTCTGGATACTGTTGAATTTTTCTTATCAAGGCATAGAATAAAACATAACAGGCTATCAAATGAATGAAAATAGGGCTAATTATCTAAAATTATTATTTAAATTGATATGAAGATAGGTATATTTTGGCATTCCGAGGTTTGATCTTCCAGCAGTTGCTGACCCCCAGTTTAGACAGTAAGATAAACATGTGCTATTTTTGAAAGACATGAATAACCCAAGAATCGCAAGTGTAACAGTTGAGTCACAAGATTTACTTCACCTTCTCATAGAAGATTATTCAAATGAACAGGTATACTATTTAGGTTATCACATCAAGTTAAATTTTTTACCTTTCTACTTATTAACATCTTTGGTTGTAATTATAACATTACACAAAGGTAGTACACATTATTTATACTTAACTCCAACTGTTGCATCATGATACCACTAATTCTAATATTTTCTACCCTTTTACTAGTTCCAAACTGTATAGTGTATAATCTCATTTTTTTTGTTTTATAGGATAAACAAACAGTGACATACTACATTAAATACTTTAAATATATATACCTAAACATAATTTAGCTTTACTGTGGCATCAAAAACATTTACCACAATTAGATATTCAATGTCATGCATAAATACATAATTTATAACAAAAATAAGTTGATAAAAAGCACTATTTATTCAATATATTTAATAATAATTTGAATTTACTTTGGCTATTTGTCATGATATCTGTACTAATGAAAGTTGTATTGTACTCATTAACCATTTGATAATATCGGGCAAAATATATAGTTAATGACTCCCTAGATTACATGCACACACTGAGGTGATACAGAATCAACTTGTCCGTAACTAAAACTAAAGCCTTAGTTACAAAAATTTAAGACACAAATATCCTTAGTCAAAATCTGAGCTTTTGAAAGTTCGAATGCTTTTAGGTCGTTCATATAACTAAGCCTTTAGGGATATAGATATTGTACGCCAGTTGGTTACATGATTTGAAGAATTTTCTGTTAAGAAATCTTCGTTTATTCCATTGCACTTAGTTTACAATATCACGCACATTAATATTCTTCAATATTGTAATACATCGACATATCTTGTCATCGCACTACATTATATTAAAATATTAAAGTAGTTTTTTACAAAATTCCTTAAAGTTTGATTTTAAAATAAAGATCTTATGAAACTTGATATTACAAACCAACAAATGCACATTATTATGCACAAGCTCAAACAATTAATATTAGGGGGGAAAATAATCAGACAAATGTTTCACATACTGACATTTGACTATGAATGAATAATATGAATATTGAATATTGACTGTTTGACCGGCGCCAACACCACTTGCCTGAGAGAGTTAACTATACAAAATGAAAGGGATAGGAATAGATCGCTGTCACTTTCTCAGAATAACATTTGACAGGTTTTGACAGAGCAGCACGATTATCCATCTCTTTCCCTCTGACAATGACAATCAACGTCATGCTGGAAGGAACCATTTTGTGCTAGTAAACAAGTTAAATTATAGTACGTAATCCGATGCTGTGTAGAGTACTTGTAGCAAAAAAGTGAAACAACTTGCATTCCTTACACACTTGTTATTTAAATTTCACGAGTTCAGTTCACGAAAGCAATATCAAGATAGAAATGATTTGGTGACTATCAAAGGTAATAATACATTTAAATATCAATATATTTAAAACAAATATAGGCCATCCTTCATAAAGCATTGTATTGTGCTTGACTTCAAGCAAAGTTTGAAAGAAATAAACAAGACGTGCGTACAACTTATAACCAACATGTTAGTTGACTATTTCAGATTTCAGCTGACATGACAACAAATTCTAACAGATAATATTTACTATCTGTTAGAATTTGTTGTAAAATAATAAAGACTAAATATTTATAAATATATTTTATAAACTCTTAGATATTATGAAAAGATTAAATTGTGATTGATTATAAAATTATTATATAATAGTATAAATAAAATTATGAATTGTAAAAAAAATTAAAACATTTTTTTTTGCTTTTACTGTTAGAGTTACGAAATTGATGGATATCATTTAAATTAAATATTACAAATAAACTCTCACACAGCCGTTAATATATATAGTCCTGCCCTTCCCGTGATCTAGAGGTAGAGGCAGAATTAGAATTTTCTGTTTTCATGATTATGAACCACCTTTTTCGTTCGTTTTCACAAGTCAACATACATTCATACATACTCGACGATTTCAAATACGAAATTGAAAAAAGCCTAAAACTGTAAAAGCTTCAGGTTCAGATACCTGGGCTCCCACAAAAATATATTTATTGAATGCCACAGGGAGGGTGTAAAAGATTTAGAACAGGGGAAAGAGATATCATGAAATGCTAGTGGCAAACTATAAAAATCATCCAAGTGCCGTACATGTATCGCTGTTTGCGAGACCACCGTCTCGATACGCAGTACCACTATGCGGACTCTGCCTGTAGGGCCGTCCTCATAAATGTATCATATCCGTTCCCACGTCCATTTGTCTACACTAATTTTATAAAGACCAAAGATTTGTATTTTTGTATGTTTATAACGAATAAACTCAAAAACTACAGCTTTAGCTTAACTTTTAGCCTATATATATGCAGGGTATTTCGCCAACAACTTTGGCATCAGGAAGTCAGCCACCTCAGCTCCCTCCCTTAATTTCAATTAATGATACTGCTTTAATTCATAAAGTGAGTTTTTGTAATATTTTGTCAAGTCAGGAAATAGAACAAAGATGGCGGAACTGGAGGAATTCAAGAAGTTGCTGGTGCAAGACCTTGCTCGATGCATGGTTGAGGAGCACGAACCACGAGAACAGATGTGGAGTCGATTAAACAAGGAGTACGGGTGTGATTGTAACTTGTTGTGGTAAGATAAATACGCCCTGATTAGTGCGATAATAATGCTCTCTTCTCGCGTGGGATGAATTTATCAGTCAGCGCGTTCTTAAGTTTCTTGGAAAATCATCCAAACTTATTTAAAACTTGGTGGAGATATGTTTATATTAGCCCATATATGCGGGGTTATACTATGTTTCACTTAGCCCATTAAGTTCATATATAATTACACAGATTAGTATTCGTGTCCGAAATCTCCGTATTTTATGTTATCGCTATTTTTGCCCTTCATAAACGAAAGCTGAAATATATCGGCGATGTCGATTAACCTAAATCGGTTAATCCTAAACTTATATCAAATTCTTGCTCCTCTTGGATATAAATGTGGAACTCGTAATGCAAATAATGATAAAAATATTTTTTTTAGGGAACGCATCAGGACATTAACTGTGAAAAAACTAACGAAGATGTTGGCCGCTGAGGATCGGACAGAATCTATACCTAGCATTGCTCGCATGACGTCCACCGATTGGCTTGTTTTCGATAAAATACTAGTTCACGAAAATATCGACGTTATCGGAGAGGTATTTTTAAATAAATATTTGGTTTAGTTAGTACTAAAACATACGTGAAACTTAATTTATCGTTTTACATGCCCGCAACTTGGCATACACAAATTTATTATATTTTTCCTGTAGTGTTGTTCTCCTAGACGAATACACTGCTGATCACGTATATATACACATATACTGATATGTAATGTCGGCAAAAGAAAGCATTGTCGACGGCCAAAATAACCTGGGAAATGATTATACCTAACCTACCTACGAAAATGGCTTACTGCTTGCAGGAATTGATACTAAGCGGAAGGCCTGAATCAAAAGTTCTTTGGGAATTATTTATTCTTGTGAGTAGCTATCACATCGAAACTCTGCCCCCAAGAGATCTCGTGAAAGGGTGGTCTAATTTAACAAAGACGTACAACAGCAGGTTAGTACATATATGAATAAATAAGTGTAATAAAACGGCTAGAGCTTTCTCTGTCAGTTTCCATATGTACTCTGTGAACAGATCGTTATTCAAATAGTGTTGTGTAACTCATACATGAAGCCCCTCAAATGTCTCATACAAAGGAATGAATTGTCCCATAACCTAAACACACATTTTGTACCACTTCAAACTTGAGGTAAATAAAGAAGTGAGAAGTTGTCGCTCACTCACTCAAATTTTGGTTTGTTTGTTTATTTTCAAAGGAAAGCGAATTACGTCATTTACCAATCTATACCAATGATTTGAATTTGTGCTCCCAAATTTAAAAAATGTGTAAAGTAAAAAAGGTAAAAAAAACAGTAAAGTTGAAATCCTTGTTATTTTATTAGAATAAGTATTTTAATCCATAAAAAGATTAAACTCACCTTTCTATTTGTGTGCAGTAAGATTTTGAAACGTTAAAACTGTGCCGAGACAAAATAGAGGTTGAAAATCACTGGTCGAACCGACCTAAAAGAGACTTGAGTTTTAACTTTAAAAAGATACTGGGTGCACGGTTAATACCCTAAGCTAGTTATGCTAGTTTCCAACTTGCGCACTTATAAATTATGAGTTAGGACATCGGTAAGGTGTAATGAGTAATTATTAATTAATAAACACATTTTAGTGGGCGGTATTGCTCACCCATGTTGCTGCAACGTCGTTGGTACCAGTTAAAAGAGTTGGTCAGAAAGAGTTTCATGGGCGACAAATTATGTACAACGCATGACCTGAATGAAGCATCCAAGCCGACGAAGTTACAAAGAATGATAGCTAACAGGTACGTAAGATACACTAACTGTTTAACTTCCGCGTCGTTTATTCCTCAAACAGTAAATGCATTGAAACGAGATATTATACTTCAAGGCGGTGGCAGGTAAACACAATGCTAGATGTTGTACTTAAAACAGTATTGTACTTGCGCCTTTGAGGTCTCAATAAAGGTATAGGAATACCTAGGTATGCAGTTATAAAATTTGTGACCTATATTCATATCACCATTTAGATCGTAAAAATGTTTCTTTTTAGATGCAGTAACCTTCTAACGGAACCATTTACCACTTGGGATGGCTTGATAAAGAAAAAGCTAGTGGTTCAAGCCAGTGATCTTGTAAGTTTTACTATTATATGTATATACGCGTACAGAAACGCACATTTTATTTAAGACAGCCAAGAAGTTAGTTATTAAAGTATCTATTATTTGTTAGTGTCGTTAATAATCTAAATAGTTATAATAACAGTGATATTTTCAGGAGAACTA
>JWHW01024125.1:437836-465311 GCA_000931545.1 Papilio glaucus
CGTTTAAACTATACAATACTTATTTTATATTGCAGACGACGACGCAGAATTAATTGAGATAAAACCCTATATTGAAGTTATAGATCTAAATACTGATTCTGATAGTGATGACTTAGAATCAAGAAATGAAAACAGTTCTAAAGTTAAAAAAGCTAAAGAAATAAATCTAAGAGACATCTGTGATACTATTAGAGAAGTAAAATCAGAAAAAACAGATAGCATTGAAGACGATGTGATTAATTATGGAAACTATAATGATACTTCTCTTTCCACATCAAACGCAACTAAGCAGACTTTTCCTAAGATTGTTAGCGTTGTGGGTAACGTTACTACTTTACAATCTAAATTAGTAATCATTAACACTAAACAGTATCAAGATGCAAGCGGACAAAACGTGATAACATTAATTCCTAAGGACGTGGATATGAAAAACACTCTGAACAATTCATCCAATAAAATCTCGAGTGAGTCAGGTGAATTTAGTAAAACAATTAAAGTAGAAATTGAGGAGAGAAGAAACTGTTCTCATAACGTTTTGGAAAAATTAGTTGATGATGGAATTGATGACAAGCAAGAAGAATCTGTTGAAGGTATATGTAGAGAAAAAAGGCTGAAATGATAGTGTTACCATTCATTATTAACGTATATTTTTAATTTTTCAGGCAACAAAATCAACTTTGTGAAAAGTGAGAACCATTGTGTGGAACAAAATGACTCCACTGGATTTATAGATCCTAAACTTTTAATGTTTCCCATAACATATACAAAGAAATTGGATGATATGGATATATTTAAAAATACTAATTACTTTACAGTTAAAGGAAAATTTATAGAATCTGTTGAAGCTGAAAGTAAGGCCATCGGAATGAAAGCTGTTAAAAAAGAAGAGACGAATGAAGCAGTAAGCCAAGATGATTCAATAGAATGTGAAATTTCACAAATTAAATATACAAGTAGGATGTGTCAAAAGCCAAAATACAGAAACTCTAATCCGATACAGTTACATAAAAATCCTGATTTCAATATACAACTAAAAAATTTACCTGTAAATTTTTTTTCAAATGAGCAGAATAGGCGATTGTTTAATGCTTGTACACCTGTCACTATAGATATAGATAGAGGGTTTGAAACTAAACTTGTCAAAAATAATCTACATGTAGACAATACTATAAGCCCTATTCAACAAGAGAAGAAAAACTGCGAGTGTCAAAACACAGTATCTGTCATGCCATCTGATGATAGTCTCCTCGACAAGAGCGCAATGAGCGTCAAAGAATTGTTACCACAACAGCATAAAAGCGATATATCCGAAACTTCCTTAAACAACGATATTAATGTCAGAAATTCTGTAAACCCTAATCAAAACTTTCTGACAATAGAAGTAAGTCCCCTCTATGACCAACTCAATGATTTCAGTACCAAACCTCCGGTAAAATTAGTCCAATATTCTAGAGATACATTTCACGAATATTCTACTACATCGCCTACTAACTCAATTAAACAAAAGAAGAAAAGCGACGAGTGTAAAAACATAGTATCGGTTATTCCATCGATTGAAGAGAGCCTCGTCGACAAGAGCATAGTGAACGTTAAAGAATCCTTAACACAACATGATGAAATAGATATGCCCAAAACATCTCTTAATAGTAGTATTATTGACGGAAACAATGAAAGCTATAACAAAAAATTGCTAGCAATAGAAGTCAGTCCTATTTGGGCCAGTGACACCGTTTCCAATATAAATCCTCCAGTAAAATTATTTCAATGTCCTACAGATACATTTCAAAGAAATTCTACCATACCACCTACAAAATCAACTGTTAAACTAGAGAAGAAAAGTAAACAATGTGATAATGCAGTATCGGTTATCTCATCAACTAATGAAAGCCCCTTCGACAAGAATACAATGAACAACATTAAAGAATTTTTGGCAGAACAAAACGAAAGGGACATGCCTGAAATATCTTTAGATAATAGTTCAATTGACAAAAGCAATGAACGTATTGACAAAAATGTGCTAACAATAGAAATAAGTCCTCTCAATGTTGATTGCATCGTTTCCATCACCAATCCTCCGGTAAAGATAGTGCCATGTTCTATAGATAAACTTCAAAGATATTCTACCTTGGACGAAAGCAAATTAGATTCAGAGATTGTGTGTAGATTGAAGACAAACAAAATGCCAACATCAAAGAATTGCAATAGATCATCGCGGCGGAATTTAAGCGTTTCTCAACAAGCACACGAGTTTTTGATAACAGAGAAAACTGTAAATAAAGTACTGAAATTCCTTGACGATCAATCAACAACTGAAATAATGGAACCAGACGCGTTTGCGATAACAAAGAATACTCTAAATAAAGTGCTAAAATTTCTTAACAATGAGTCTATTGGAAGAATAAAAAATACTTATGGAACTGAACCTGCGAAAAAAGTACAAAAAAAATCTACCTACCTTTTATTGAAAAATAAAACAAATAATCAAAGTGAAGAAGAAACAGTTAATTTGGCACATTATGATGAATGCAAGAAAGAATCATTAATTACAAGCGACGTAATTATTGAAAGCAGTGCCTACTGCCTTCCTATTTTATACCAAAATCCTCTGACAGACCCACAGTGTGCTTCAACCATAACAGAAACAGACAATCAAAGTTTATCTCACTCCATTCTTCCTCCACGTTTGAGTAATAATGCTGCAAGTGTACCTCACGGGTTAATTTTGAAAAGAGAAGATCAAGAGGAAGAATACAATGGACAAAAGAGAAAGACACATGCACGATCCCAACCATTAATAATAACTAGAATAAGTAGTGAACCCACACATCTTCATGTACCACACCGCGCGTTACGACCTATTCCACCAAACGGGCCCTCTCATATCGATCTAAAATCCCATGATGTGAGAACATCAAACAACTTTGAAGATGAAAAAACGAATGCAACAGAACCTGAAAAATCGAAAAATCTATCAAACAAATCAAACTGTATAGTTGATAATAGTCAATTAAATTCATCTGACTATGAACCTTTAACAAAAAAATCTAAGCTAATGAGTGACAAAAAATAAAATATAAAGCAAAAAATGTGACCAATTTTAGCTTGGTCCAGTGCCTACCAATAAAAGAGTATGAAACGCTGAAATCAAATTTAAACATGATTTATTTTCTGGCCTCAAGTTGAAAATAATTGTAAGTTCGAGAAGCTGAAGTTTTAGTGTTTTCCTTTAAATAAATATAAATCTATAAACGAACCAACTTCCTAATACTATCATCAGAATTTATTTATTTGAAGAAGAACAGATGAAGGAAGGAACAGAACATGAACAGCTTAAGGAGTACCATTTACCCTGACCCTTTTACATCTATCTATCTCACTTTTTAACAAATTTGCATATGTACGGGAACATGCTTATATTTTATTTTATTAAAATAACATGACCTCACGACTCTTAACCTCCTAAGACTAAATAGCTTAAATTACATACATTTAAAATGTTTAAAGTTTATTGTATGATTTTATTTTTAACCGACTTCAAAAAGGAGGAGGTTATCAATTCGTGTGTATGTTTTTTTATTTTGTCCCCAGTCAATCTGAAAAAGAAAGAATTCAATCTTCGGAAGAATTGATACTTATTTTAAGATAGACTCCGTGATATTTTTTAAATACATATTACGTACTAAAACTTAGTATTTATAAGTTAAATATTACATATAAGGATTGTTGTAAAAATAAATGCCTTTCATTTTTCTTCTTAACATTTAAACCTATAAAATGATGGAGCAGTAAACTAACAGAATTCATATTGGTCTTCATTATTAGTTGATAATAAAATAAATAAATAAATATGCGCTCACGCACGTAACCTAGAATGATAGGCAGAGATCATGGATTTCCATTAGGTGCGATCCTGGCACATCTCTTGATAATAAAAGTAAATAGAAATTTAATAATTATAATACAAATAATGTTTACAGTACAGACTGTCAGTTTTTGCCTATAAAAGTACGCTCTATATTGTGATCAATGATATTTTATACTCTAGATACAAATGATATTTTGTAGTAGAGATATGTTATAGGTGCGTGCGTCGTAATTAGTAAGCAATTGATAAATATACGCATACAAAATCAACGGTCAAAAGTGTTCTAAAGCAAAAACACTGACTACAACATTGATGCACTTCGAATGGTGTAAAAAAGATTAAGACGCAATTAAGATAAAAAGAAAAAAGAGAACAGGTAGTGTTTGACACACCCGGATTCTGGGAAACAATATGAGTCGGAACGGAACCACAGGAAATTTGACTAAAACCAAATCATAAAGGCTTATGTTACCAGGTCATAAAATTAATAAAAAAATCTTATCTATCTAGCAAACTGTCACTGTCATTCAATGTTCACATTGCTCATGCATATTGTTTTCTTTTAGACTTAATATCAACAATCACGTGGCGCATATTTAACTAAAATGGGACGTAAACACCGTAACGTTAATAAATTCGCTCAACGTAAGAGGGATCAAAGGGAACAGGTAAATAAATTAACAAAAAGTAACTGAAAACTAAACGTGCCCAATTTTTAATACAATATGTGTTTAGGCAAAAAATCCTCAAGATAAACCAGCCGCTGATACACGTAAACATTATGATGATATTATAAGAGAAAATGCTGCTTTTGAAGAATATTACAAGGTATTTTTATTTAATTTTCCCAACTTTCTCTTAATACGGGTTAATAACCTTACTTTAGTAGCGTTACTTTATCGTTGTAGGGAAAGAATGTGGGAAGACATTTCTCGGGAACTGGTTATGGGAGTCTTACCGCTTCCTCCAAACACCACTCCCCACAACCCACTCATATTAATTAAACTGTATAGTGCCTGGATACACAGACACTGTTTAATGGCAATTGTATTAACTGTTATTTTAATAATATTAAATAATTAAAAATCTTTCTTTAATAATAACACATCATTACATATTTAGAGAAATCTTTTGAAAATATATTTTCAGTATTTATTGTAGTTTTTGTGTGTATGTTAGTTGAAGGGCCAATTCCCATGGTTAGCATGATACTTGCTTTTCATACCGTGTGCTGTGAGTTCGATTCCCATCCAGGAAAGACATTTGTGTGCATGAACATGGCTGTTTGTCCTGAGTCTGGGTGTAATTATCTATTTAAATATATACATATAATGAAAGAAAAGTAGTATATCAGTTATATTATTTTGCATAGCACAAGCTTTGCTTTGTTTGGGATCAGTTGGCCGTGTCTGAATAATGTCCCAGGATATTATTATTTAATATTGCTTCTAAAGCATGGATTGTCATGCCTTTAAGAAATAAACTATTGGAGTTATTTATTTCAGTTTTATTTCTTATTATTTTTATTTGCAGACTCAAAAAGTATGTCCATTACAAGAATGGTCAGAATTTATGAACAGCCTGAAAGATAACCTTCCAACAGCATTCAGGATCACTGGTTCCAAGGCTGAGGCTGATGCATTGTTAAATATTGTAAAGAGTGAATATTTCTCCCAAATATTGAATATGAACATAAAAAATGAGGAAAAAGGCGAAGAAGAGGAAATTAAGCCAATTAGTTTATCATGGTGTGTGTATGCAGTCACATTAAATCAAAGATTTCTTTTACTACTGTTGCTTACTGACATTTGTAAACATAGCATAGGTGCATGGTGTTTACCTATCCTATATTCCAATATAACTTAGAGATTGTTAAGAAATTGAGTATTATTTTGTTAAAAATATATATAGAAATTGAGTATTATTTTTTCCTTTGTTTTAGATTGTGGTAGTTAATTATTATTATATATTAATACAAGGAAAGCTGCTTTGTTCTGTACCATAATGTGTTGATATATCGACTTTTGTGTATGAAATTGAATGCATGTTAAGCTCACATAACCTTTGAATGTATATCTGTCACCGACCGATTGTCAGAGCAGACACTTTATAATTGGACTAGGCAAATTCTAAACTGTCGACACATTCTAAGTTGAACGAATCATTGTCAATATGCCGTTTCATTTCCAGTCACTTTCTAATGGGGTGAAGTCATTGGGCAATGTACGATACGCATATTGTGAATACGATAAAAATGTCGTTCGACAAAACGAAACGTCCGCTCTGATTGGTCGAAACTCGTATTCTGCGCCATTTCTTTTCTTTTGCTGGCAAGCTGTTGCTAAACGTAAACAAACAAAATGTTCTTGTTAAGTTATTTTCGTACCATTAGCTAAACGCATAAATTACATTTACATAGTGTACTAAAATTAAATCTGTTATTTATTGACAAAGTGACAAGAGTGAGAATTGAAGACAGTGAAAAATAATTGTTAGTGAATTCAATGATATGTTTTTGTTTAAATATTTTTAATGTTTAAGAAACCTGTTTAATATTATTTGTGACGTCTATATCCAGTTGATAAAAGTTTAAAATTCTTTTGGTTATTTATAATTGTCAGTAACATGGTGGAAAATAAATAACTTGTGTAATTAATTAAATAGTTACTATTGCTACGAAAATAATTGAAAATAAAATCACATTTAATTTTTTACGTTCAGCGACTGACTAGATTGACTGACTAGGATGACTGGCAACGAATGAAAAAAGCGGGTCACAAGTTACGACCAATCGGCACTCAAAGTTCATTTTGTAGACAAAGACATTCATATCTATTGGATAAATATGCGCCTGCCTTACGTCGCTTCTTTGTAAAGCGCCTAAAAAAAAAACGGCACATTCTCAATAACTCGTTAAACTGACAGTCGGCCGACCGTTTAGAATTTGCCTAGCCCGATTATAAAGTGCTTGCCCTTACAATCGGTCGGTGACATATCCATCTTTAAAAAATATTGTACACTTTTTAATTTTATGCAACAAAGATTACTAGCAGGGATCATAGAAGTTTAAAGGACTTACAACAAAAACATCATGAAATTTATAATTTTTAGGTACCCGGGTGGCATAGCGTGGCAGCTCCGTCTTTCCCGAACTGACATTCGTAGAAGTGAACCTTTATACAAGCTTCACAACTTTCTGGTGGCGGAGACAGCGGCTGGGGGAGTGTCTAGACAAGAGACGGTCTCTATGATACCTCCAGTTGTATTAAAAGTTGAACCTCATCATAAGGTTGGTATATTTTGTAATGTTGTAAGTAGACTCATTTTATTCATATCCTCTTGAAAAATTAAAAAGGCTATTATATTCAATTTGTTTGTCAGTGGTTTTATATCATATATAAATTTCTCTGAGCATCAGGTTTTCATCTTCCAAAATGATTGTCATCCGACATTTCATTCTTCACTCCCACCTTAATCATTCAAGCTTCCCCTAATATGCTTGTTTCATACCATATTGTTTGTGTTACTCCATACATCCTTAACATTTGCGTTTCTGCCATGTGTACTCTTTTTTCATTTGTTCCTTTAATAGCACATATACTTAAATGACGAAAAAGTTAAAAAAAAAAGATTGGATAAAAGCTAAATTAATAATATTGATTACCGACGAGCATGTATGTGCAGGGTACTGGTAGGCCTTGCCGGATAAGCCCTGTGGAAAGTGTCATTTGTTGGAAGATGCCCCACAACAAGTCCACAAAAACATTTTTTTTTCCAGGTATTAGATATGTGTGCAGCACCAGGTTCTAAGACAGCTCAGTTGATAGAATTTTTACATGCAGATGAAGACAAGGTGCCAAGTGGTAAGATTCTTGAAATACTTATATGTATATACAAATATATATACTTGATAGCCTTGACACTGAGCTCATAAATTGTATAACGCATCTGAAAATTTGTATTCCAATATTCTGAACAATTTGTGTGCTCTTATTTCCACCATTATCTATATCACTTATATATTTAAATGGTGCTGGTGTTCTGCTATTATCACACAATTAAATAACTCACATTTAATAATGTTTTTAAAAATTACGCACATAAGTACTTTTGAGTCTTATAAAGCAAAATGTCTAAACCAGGTAGTCTATAGTTTGTATACTTTTAAAGTATACAGTAATTTGACTTTTTAATAATATTATTTTATTTCACAATAATGCCACAACATTGTATTGGTTTTATTCTTACCTATGTACATATATATAATAACTTGATATGTCACATTAAATAGTAAATGGCATTATGAAACATCTGTAAGATTACATCATTCTCAATTGGTCTCTTAAGTTTTCCGCTTTTATTTAACTTATGAAATAAATATTTAATTGGACTTTTAATTTTATGACATTCTTTTTTACAATATCCCATGATAACAATCTCATGTTGCAGGTTTTGTAATGGCGAATGACGTAGACAACAGCAGGTGCTACATGTTAGTGCACCAGGCCAAGCGGCTGAACTCGCCGTGCATACTCATCACCAACCACGACTCCGCCGTCATGCCCTCACTTATTGTCACTGATGATAAGGTATACTCTATTTATTTCTTGAATTGGCTGTTTTTCGCTTTCGAACCTTTGCATTCAGACAATTTTTCAAAACTTTTTCATGAATTATGTATAATATAGTATTATTATTATAGTATTACATATTATATATATTACGTAATTAGACGGAAATACTGACATTGGTAATTTGTACTAATCCCATACTGTACTGAAATTTTAATCGCTTCATTCAATATATATTTTATAGTTTATAGTTTCACGAATATATTTTAAAAATAAACCACTTCTTCCTTAACATTTGGGCCTTTATCGTATCTGTGTTTATTTATCCTAGGATCCAACAGGCACGAAGCCGTTGAAGTTTGACCGCATCCTGTGCGACGTGCCGTGTTCGGGAGACGCGACGTTGCGCAAGAACCCAGACATTTGGCTCAAGTGGTCGACGGGGAATGGAAACAACCTCCATGGGTAAGTCTATTATTCTATATTAAGTGCAAAGTGGCTGTTAAAATTCTTTTTTAACCCTTATAGCTGGCATCTTCACCGTATACAGAGAGAAAGCAGCGACAAGTTTATACGCCAGTGGAAAGCCACGGTTATTTGGACCTAACATGTGACATCGGATATTTATGAATATGCACAATGTATCCTTTTTTTAGTAAAGTATTAGTGGTAATTCACGTTAATAGTTGATGGCGGATTGGAACCCGGGACCTTATGTTTGGCAGTCCATTAGTTAAGTTAGTTAATTATAAGGTGCTTCAAATTTATATATTATTTTACTTTATTCCAGTATTCAATACCGAGTTCTGCGTCGCGGTTGCGAACTCCTGGAATTGGGAGGTCGATTGGTCTACTCGACGTGTTCTTTCAATCCTATTGAGAACGAGGCTGTGGTACACCGTCTACTTCAAGAGACCGGAGACAGCGTTAAACTGGTAGATGTCTCAGATATGCTGCCAGGGTTGAAGTTTCACAAGGGTAAGTATAGTGTCAGAATAACACATAGGCTATAATTTAATTTAACGATATTGTGTCCAAAATATAACGATAAGTGTCAAGTAAGGAGGAAAAATTCAGCAATAAGCGAATTATTCTATAGGGTTAGGCTCATAATAGGCTTCAGCTTAGGTTGGATATTCGTCGGTTAAATTAAATTACACGGTGGGCGAAACCGAAGGGCACAGCTAGTACTAATATAAAGAGAAAAGATTTGATTGTTTGCTTGTTGTGCGTAAACTCAAGAACTACTGAACCGATTTTAAAAATTCTTTTACCAACACAAAGCTCTTCTGTCACCGAGTAACCTAGGCTTATTTAGGCCTATTTTTTTTATGTATGCGTGCGTAGCTGGGACGAGTCGCAAGTAACATAACACGTTAATATTTCATCCACTTAAGGGGGAAATCCTTCGCCACCTTACAGCAGTACTGTCGGTATCTGTGTCAATATTTATTAAAGAACTGATGCATTTGATGTCATAGGTATGACACATTGGAGGCCGGCGTCTAAGGACATGGTGTTTTACGATAAATATGAAGACGTGCCAGAGAAATGGCAGACGGTTGTCCGTCCGCAGATGTTCCCGCCCAAACCTGATGACCTGGGGAAATACGACTTGGAGAAGTGGTGACTATAACATTTTACTTATTATATCATTACTTTGAAGTGATGAATTTTAATTTGTGATATTTGTGAATGATATTATGCAACGCCTAAAAATTTGTTACGAGGCTAAATGACTTGTCTTCGATAATATTTAAAGAATCTTTTGGTAATATATCTATGTAACTAAAAATATTAAAAGGACAGGCGATACCTTTAAATAATGACTAATTCATTAAGATATCTTTAAAATTATTTTTTTTTCATTGCCATATGTATCAAACATTACCCACTAATTCTTCGTCTTTCTATACATTTTTTTTAAATATTTTACTTGCTTTTCTAGCATACGAATACTACCGCACCATCAGGACACTGGTGGATTCTTCGTAGCGGTATTCGAGAAGACTTCTCTATTACCCTGGGAGAAGGTCGATGAAGAGAAGGCGGAGAAGAAAACAGAGCCGTCGAAAGAAGATAAAAAAGAACCTCCCAGGAAGAAGAGAAGAATGGGTGGATATAGAGAGGACCCATTTGTTTTCTTTTCCGGCGATGATGAAGACGTGTTTCCTTCTATCAAGGAGTTCTATAATCTGAAAGACGATTTTGATTCTAAATGCCTTCTAACAAGGTGTCACGTGGGGAAAAAGAAGAATATATATTTAGTGTCACCTATCGTGAAAGATATAGTGCAGAAGAATGAGACTAATTTAAAGATCATCAATACTGGCGTAAAGACATTTGTCAGATGCGACAATAAAAATATGACGTGCGCTTTCAGGTGAGTTGTGTATTTATTTATTGCTGGCTGTTGACTGTCCTTTTCCGTAGTTTACTAATCAAGATGGAAAGTTTGTAAACAAACCTTTTACTCAAAGGTTCGTAAATTCCAATTATATTTCGAAAAACAACATTTTCTCACATTACCTTATAACATTGGCTATCCATGTTATACAATATTATTTCACACTTTCAATGAAGGTATAAAAAGTTGCCACGTATTGTAAGTGACGTTTGTTTGTTTACAAAATTTTCATCTGGTTTTGGAACAAACTATACATCTCTTTATCGTACGAATATCGTGTACATTAAGTAATAAATTAATTTCAGGTTATCACAGGAAGGTTTGCAAAGTATACTCCAATATATAGGACCAGCGCGTAAGGTGAACATCCTCAAGGAAGACCTGATTCTCGTGCTGCAGAACGACAACCCCAGCAACCCGCCGGATATTAAGTTATTCTCAGAACATACACAGAACTTGGTTAAAGACTTAGGTAAGTATCTCGTTTTATGAATATCTTTTATATTCAAACTAATTTCTATAGCCCCACTCTCTTGTGTTAAATGATTTGTAACAGAAATGTAAATAATTAAAAAAAAATTATTGGAAATTTGTGTGTATTGCCAGTATTTACCATAAAAGAGAGAGAAAGAGTATAACTTGAAAGAAGTGATGGGAAAAAAGATGTTGGGAGAATATTTCGTGTTTCTCTATCAGTATGCATTAAATTATATATATAAAACTAAATCTACTGTCTTGTTACCTGTAGCGACTGGAAGCTGCGTCCTTGAGTATCAAGATAAAGAATCGAACCTGAAACTAACATTAGTTGGTTGGCGAGGAGTCCATTCCTTACGCGCCTACACCGCTACCCCGGACACCGTGCACTATCTCAGGTTATTGGGGGCGGATTACAGTAAATACGGTGAGTACACGTGTTAAGATTATGTATGTTAAACAATAGAAAGCTTTTCTTGTAATTGTCTAGTTCCTTATCACTTGTTGACTAGTTCAGTTAAAAGCGGACAGTGGCTTGTTTTTTTATAGAAGAAGGTGGTAAACGAGCACGCGGTTTTTCTGTTAGGTGAACTTACTATTATTTTATATTGCAACAAGCAAATGAGTTACAGATACATTACCTACCTTTGTTTTGGAAGAGATACGGAACAGATAGATAAAGGAGGATATCGCTTAACTATTTATTACCCCTCTTGTCCTTTACTAATACGGAAGAAGGTTGGCGGTAGTTTCAGAACTGTAGGAATACTTGTACTACACGCGTTCTGTGAGGTCGTGACACTCAATTCCTGGTTCTGGTACTGTCAAACGATTAAAGA
This sequence comes from Papilio glaucus, assembly GCA_000931545.1. Taxonomy (NCBI): domain Eukaryota; kingdom Metazoa; phylum Arthropoda; class Insecta; order Lepidoptera; family Papilionidae; genus Papilio; species Papilio glaucus. The sequence continues at coordinate 449,996 of JWHW01024125.1, forward strand.
TTAAATGAAAATAATAGACAAGAAGTCCTTGGTCAGAGATTTCATCTTTTTTTTTCATTTTAATTATGGCAACTAACAAGTGCATTTAACATTATCTGCCAGTAATATTGCCATGTATAGAAATTTTGTAACAGATTTATATAATTTTTGCCTGATAAATTTTCAGACGTAAACAAATTCAAGAAGGCATCCGACGTACCGGACCATACAACGTATACTAATGACGTCACTGAGGCGGCCCAGTCCACGAACGAAACTGAACCTAACGGCGATAAGAACAATGGTGAAATTGAAACAAACGCACTTCCCACTATGGATACTACATAAGATTTAGATTGAATTATATTATCTACCTATCTTGTAATTTATTGTTTTAAGTAATATAATATTGACGTTGATAGTTGTTTTTTTTAATGGACGAAAGCACGAAGTGTTCTATTTGGCCACGATAATCATCATGTTTTATGTTCGTGGAACAAAAGTATTCTGAGTTTTGCCGGATGAGTGAGGTGCCGGAGGCCTAATTTTGGTCCTGGAAGAGGGTTTGGGGTATGGGATAAATAGGGTTTTTTTCTGTTTATACTTCTATTAACGGTAGATAACGCATCTGCAACTCATCAGCTTGTTGCCTATGTCGTAACGGTCGCTGATTATCACGTGACCGATTGCTCATTTGCCACCTCCTTCAAAAAAGAGAACTAAAAACAAGTTTATTGTCTCTTTCTCCCTTCCTCTCATTTTCTGTCTCATATACGCATCGAGTTTGTCGAAGTAACACGTTTCCTAGATGGCAAGTTGTAATCACTCATCGCAATACAAAATGCAATGCCCGCACTCTATTCAAGTGTATAAAATCAACTCAAGTGTGAAGTCAAGACTAAGAAAGCCTCCTTGCGCTACCTAGTATTGGAGAGCGGAAAGCTCTATGTAATATCTCAGCAATTTGGGACTTGTCTAATGGAAAAATAGATGGGAAAGTAGGTATGATAATGATGTTCTCTCTTGAAGTAGTATTTTGAGCAAATAAAAATCGGTACGTACTTTCAGAGTCGCTTTATTCACAAAACCTATTTCGTCGTGATATTTGCAACTCACGCTTAACAATCAAAATAACATCGAATGTAAAATAAAAATAATGAAATTGACATTTTTTAAGTATAACAAAACAACATCAGGTGTCATGCAGGCAGGCAGCGCAATCCTGGTACACCTCTCAATTATCAATCAACACATAAGTAAATAGGAAAACGAATTTTACATTTGCTACCGTCACCTTAATGGCATCTTAAATTCCACAGAAAGAAGAAAAGTTCTAACAAGGATTAACTTATATAATATATAATAAATCTATAAGTAATAGTGCACACATTCAAAAATTGTTTGAGGAAAAATTACTCTTCATAAAGGAAGTTTATGAAGAGTAATTTATCCGGTTTTAGTTATTAGGTAATTTTATTAACTTTATAATTACATGACATCAATGATTTTTATTTGCCTGATTTTGTAGTTTAATTCTATAATTAATTGCGGCAATTTGATTTTAATCGAAAAGTCGTGTTTATGAAATATGACAAAGCCCTGATAGGTATGGGATGCAAGATTTTTTATTTCCTGATTTAATTTAATATTTTAAAAGTATGGGACAGATTATCTTATAGCACCTTTGTGTATTAAGATACCCTTAAATAAGAAAAAAAAATACACAGGCAGTCATAAGGACTGCCGACAGAAGGGAAAACTCAAAGCCGGCTCGACAATAATTTAACAATAAATAATTAACAAAAAACCTAACAATAAAATTTAAAATTGAATACAAGAAAAATAAATGAAAAAAAGTTCATCGAAACTGTTCCAAATTCAAACAACTTCCGATCGCCTCGCCCGATCACACTTATAGTAACGCTGTCGTCGCGCATTCAGCTCTCTGCCCGAGTCAAGCGTGCCTAAAGAAGTTTTCACTTTAAAAAAAATATTTCTTGATTTTTAAATTAATGTTCCTGTAAGCTTAGTCAATTGTAAAGCACTGGATAAATTCGATAGCTTGAGCATTAAATGGCTTTTGAGTTTTAATTAGTTTTTGAACGCATTTTAATTTTTTTATAGCCTATTGAATATTTGTATCAATCCAATTAATTACAATAATACTTCTTACACATATTTACTTTTTAAAAACTTTGGGCCATTTATTTAGATACATATTTTGGTAATAAATTCAAGCAGGGAATGAAACTTCATTCTATGAAATTTAATGTTATCGTATTGAAAGAATTTTACTTGAAAGTATAGTCAGTTATAAGGCTAACCTAAGCCCTTAACCAAAGACAGTTGTCAAAGGACATTGTTTAAAATTAATAAATTCTTAAAAGAAATAGTGTGCAAATATGAAAAAAAACCGATGGCCCGCCGTGAGTTTCTTATATCTACCATACATAGTTGTATGAAAACGTAAAAAATTACGATTATATAAATTCAACATGAATATCAAATATCATTAGTCAAATGGATTTGAATGTACTTTATACATTATTTAATAAGGAATTAAATAAAATCAAATCAAAGAATAAACGCGGGAATGAAATGGCGACAGGTCACTGGTTAAAATGCGAGTTCCGGTTAAAATAAACGGAAATATTTACAAACCAGCAGAGGTAGAGCCCGCAACATCTGTTGCACGAATGAGCCGGCTCGACCGGTGAAATACCACGACATCACAGAAGACAGGCGGAAAGTGGTCGTATTCTACGTTTCGCGTGATGAGTAAGGTGCCGGAGTCCTAATTTCAGACCTCTTCCTATTCTTTCTTAAGAAGGATGAGATGAGAAGGTGAAGACGACCGGATAGTTAAAAGGACGGATGTAGAGAGTGCGTGCGGCAGAAATGCGAATCTAGAGATAGATTTGTGGTGTTACAAGTATGGATAGGTTACGCAGCAAATACATTAGGGAAAGCTTGAAAGTACCACCAGTGACGATAAATTAAGGAGCAAAAGGTTAGCATGGTAAAGGGCATGTTGTCAGGAGGGAAGAATGGCTTGTGATAAGGAAAATTGTTGATATTAATATGGAGGCGTATGTCAGTAGGGGTAGCCCTAAGAAAATACCGATGGATTGTGTGTAAGGCGACATTATTAAGAAGGGAGTGACGACTGAATTGCCGACCCCACATAAAGTTCCTCAGTTCCCGGGCTGGGAGATGATGGGATCCAAAGAATGATGTTAAAAAAATCTTACTAATACAAATATAATTAAAACAACTAATTAGCGTAATTGTGTTTAACAATTTCACAATTAATAAAATAAAACAATACGTTAATTAAAAATCCATTAACATAAACATAATCGAAGAACTGGACAATCTCTTCATTTTTTGTTTTTAAACATATTTTTAATTAAAAACTAATCTAAACCATACCGTGTTTCACAGCAAAATGTGATTTTTGTAAACAAATGTTTTCACGTTAAAATTCGTAAATTCTAAAATATTTACGAAAAACAACTTTTTCTCATATAACGTTATAACATTAGCTATCTATTACCAATTTCACTTCACTTTATCTCACGATTTCCACAAAATTACAATATTTCCGATGAAAGTATAAAAAATGTAATGGCCGCCATGTATGGCAAATGACGTTTGTTTGTTTATGACAATTATATCTTGCAATGAAACAAAGTATAGAATACTATTCTAAGGCTTAGGCCGCATTACGGCTAAACGGCATCGTGGTGTGTACATAAGTCAAGGAAGCTTATAGGTGTTTTTTTTAGTTTTATAATCGAGAATAAAAACCGCGGTAAAATTTGAATTAAAACGCTTTAACCGAAGGCGGTTTTTTGTGTTGACTTCATTGATTAAAAAAAGTTTATTGTATATGGTTGACGTGTTCCTTTTCTGTTATTTTTGTATCTTGAAATCGCGCGAAAAAATTGCGACTTTTCTTTTCGGCAGCGTGCTCTCGGTTTTCACGTCTAGAGCAGTTTCGCGGTACAGAAAAAATTTAATGCGACCTAAGCAGGCCTAAGCCTTTCTATGATAATTTCTTATTTTCAATTATTAATTTTTTAAATGTTTCACTTACCTAAATATGGCATACAAAGTCAGAGTATTTACAATTTTAATTAATTTCGAATTTTCTTTAAATATATTACACATAATTATTTAACATTTTTATGAATAAATTGGACAATATTAACATTAGAGTTATTTAAGTCTTAAAACTATGGGTGGTATGAAATAGCAACATTAAAAAAATGTATGTATAATTTCTTGCTTGGCTCTTCATTTTTTAATTTTAATATTGCAGTAAGATAAAATCGGGCACTACTGGGGACATTTAACTTATTGAATTTTGCATCCTTAGGAGGAATTTCGTTGATGTGCATATCAGATACACAATAAAGATTGGTTTTTAAATTAAAAGTGTCTCACAAGTACATTTTATACTCGGACGACCTTATAGGCCGTCCCAGGTATCGCTGAAAGAAGCAAGCTCGTATCGTAGGAATTTAAGGCCCACTTTGGGTCACTGCGCTACTCTAGTTACTTATAGGCCTTATCAATTTTTGACCTGTACTAGTTGCTTCTGTTTGTCTTGACTTTACCCAATTTGTGACTTAAAATAGCAGAGAGCATGCCCTTGGAGAGCTGCTAATATAAATATCTATAAAAGAAAACAATAACGCAATTCACTCGTTTCGAATTACTTACTATGAATTCTGATTTTTGATTAAATTTCGAAATTCTTACTATGAACTACCTAAACTAAGTCATTAAACAGTAAGTTCATGTATTGATTATTCTTAATTTTGGCTCGTGTCTAGATTCTAACCTTTGTTGGTGTTGCTTACATTATCTTTTTTTAATAAGATTTTATGGCATGGTCACGTAAACATTTAAGCTAAGTTTTATTTTCTGTTCATGTCTCTTACTACTTACATTTACTTATATTCTTACAGTTATATTTAATGTTGCCACATTTACGCTCTTAATAACTACTTAATTTTTAATTTATATCTAAACCAACAACAAAAGACCGACCTTTCAATACCAGTACCAACTCTGATGCCTTCGACCCGATATCACAGCGGTGATGTGGATTTTAGTTTTAATCTAATGTATATATTCTATTTTTAATCTATTACATAGATGGAGGTAGTACAAGTGTAAGCGATAATGACAGAAAATAGAGAATAAAAAAAACATTGTTATGGTTGGTGTTTTTAAAGGCAAAGTGATTAAAATTTATTCTAAAAATATTATACATACTTAATTATTTAATTATTTGTGTATTATACAGGACGTCTGAAATATTGTATGGCATCGAATTGTTTCCGTTAGGGAGGGACATGTTTGAATTTGCTTTAATATGGACATTTTTACTGTTACAACACTAAACCTGTAATTGAAGTAATCATAGAAAGAGGTTTTTAATAGAAGGAAGGATATTTTTATCAGAGGACGTAATTAATATTTAACTATAAATATGTATTTATATTTAAATGCAAGCAATAATGTACCCAAAAGGGACTTGTCTATGGTTATTTTCTATAATTGAGATGAGTGGTAAACGTACACAGCCAAGTAAAAAGTTTTTAATCAGTTAAAAAAAGCATAAAACAATACACCAATACCTATTTTTAGCAATAACGATAGGTAATGTTTTTGTTACTTTGGATCAAAATTCTACGTCTACAATAATAATATACATCTAAGAAATCTTAACTTTCATCTACTGCTATTATTTTTCTTTACCCTTAATGTAAGATCGAGACCTAATGAATGAAGTATGCTAATTTGAATTTTATTCTATACTAGTATAGAATCGAGGAATAAGAATTTAGACAGATTTAAAATTATTTTCTTGACGTGACGTTTCAATAGTAGTCTAAGAAGTTTTTAGTGACTGATCTTTTTGAACGTCTTAGAAAAAGTACATACATCTTGAAATGTTGTTTTCCTAATTTACTATATTATTATTTTTGGATGTCGTAGTTACTACATAGTTTGCGTATAACAATCAAAATTCACAAACAATGCTGTGAATGTTGATTTCAAATCCATTATGAGACGACAATTAAACGATTTAGAGAAAATAGTAATTTCTTATCAAAATCGATTTTGTAAAATTGCTAACGTGTTACAGCTGTTAGTTAATATTGGAAACAATTTAGTTGTCGGATCGCCAAAAATGAACTTTTATATTAACTTTGAAAATGATGTCTTGTTTTACTAAGAATATAAATAACTTTTTGGTATGTTAAGATGATTTAAAAGAAAAACGATGATTATATTCTAGTATCACTTTAAAATGTCTAATATTTACAAACTACAACTGCATGCTCAGACCGTTTGATTTTTTATATTTACATTTACAAGAACTTACACTTATCTTAATATTTTATAAACTTAAAAAACTAAAATCCATTTCACAAAGACAGCAAAAAAATTACTTCACATAATACAAATACAAAACAAACATTGTAGTCGAAAAACTTTATTTTTCTTCTCACTGCCCTTTTCGCACTATTTATGTGGGGTCTGCACTTGGCATAGTACGACCGTAGTCCATACAGTAATAGGTTTTGGCTATAGTATTTTTACGTTGGTTAGTATTTATATCAATCAGAAACTTTATAAATAAAAATCCATTTGACTATTACAGCTAAAGGAAAAATAAAAACATTTACAAAAAATAAAATAAAAAGGCAACAATTAAAAATTAAATTTATAAATCATAAACAATGTCATTGCATTTTTTGTCTATTTTTAATTCTGAGTTGTTGTTGACCGTAAGCCGAAAGTAACATAGGTTAGCATTTAGTTATTTATATGAGAAAATTAAAAATAATGTAACTTCGTAAAAAAATTTCACGTAATCGATTACATTTATCTTTATCGACCAGAATATTTTAACATATTGTTAACAAACACAAAGTAGGCGTTGTTAAAGACGGAATCCCATACTATCTATTTGGACGGTGGTATAGCGGACCAAATAAGCTGTGCATTACATAGCCTTTTTAATTAAATAAAGTCAATAGACAACTGTTAGTTAATCCTATTATTATATTGTAAAATATGATTATTGTTCAGACAAACAATCTTTATGATGTAATGAAACATATAAATACAATGCGAAAAATTTACAGATATTTGGAGGGAGTGTAAGACGCCAATACTATTTAATTTGATGGTAGATATGATTTTCGGTATTGAATTGTAATTCTTGTAAATCTGCTTAAAGGATTGAATTATTTATTAAGGCTAACTACCCTCTATAAACATTAAAGAACAATAAAAAATAACATATTGACTGTATAACGCTGGCTTCAAAGGACTATAATAAAATGACAAATAACAAGAAACTTCACAAAGTAACGCCACATTCTATACAAAAAATAACCAAGAAATATTTTACTAAAATTGGTCTATTAATTAAAAAATACAATCTAAATAAATGCATTCGTAATATAAATAAAAAGAAATGCTTTATAACAAACATCAACTAATGTTTTTGTATTTGCTTTTCTATTCAATAGAAACACTTGATTGAATATAAAATAAAGTTAAATGTACCTAATTTTTACGTGTGTCATAATATTCATACTTTGAAAACAACTATAAAATGTCAAACTAAAATTATTATTGCATTTAAGTAGGTAATAAAACAACGAATGTTTTGTTAACTAAAAAAACGATACAACAAATTAATAACGGTAGGGACGAAATAACTTGTAACCTAATAATAACGTTATTATGAATAATATTACTTTTTGATTTTTGATTTGCCATTAGCGATCGAAATGAGACTCGACTTGAGACTCTAAACCGTCCCAATTGGGACTATTTTTCTATTTGTTACGTCATGTATTGTTGCTTACATTTAGGATTAAATATCAAACAATATAAATGTCCTGTTTTTTGTTATTACTTTGATTGAGCTATCCTTTTTACACCATTTGACATGTGTGAAGGTTGCTTTCACTGTTTTTGGAACACTTGACCGGTGATTTTGTATGAGTATAATAAACCAGGCCGGCACACCCTTTTCTTTTTTATTCTATTGGTGTGTCTCTGATCGCCAATGGCTCAACCATTTCTTGTGCATTTACAATTTTTTTACATCTCAAATCTTCGAGTCATCTGTGTATATTGTATTCATATATGTATATGGTAGTGTGCAAAAAAAAACAAATGTATAGTATTAGGTACATATACACAAGTTATACAATATAAGTGTGCTAAGTGGGCGTTAGTCTGGGGTTTCGCGGACACTGCATCAGATGGCGCTGCCAGGGCAGGTCGCGCGCGAGAACGTTTGTCAGGCAATACGGACATTTCCATTCGTCCAAGCCCAGCGCTGCGAAAGTACCGTATTTTTAATATGTAAAATGAGAGTAAGGAAAAGATTTTAGGCATTTAAATTAACTGCATACAATTGTTCAGGGTGTGTTACGCGTTTGTTTATATTCCTCATCCAATCGAATATATAGTGCGTTTCAAATAAGAATGTGCAAGACGATGATCTCGACCTGTCAAAGATAACTGGAAAAGTACGGATAGCAACAAAAATGATTGCGTAAATATTTATTTTAGTGAATAAATAAGAATTTGCGTAATTATCAGTATATTATTATGCTTTTTAATGAATAATTAACACATACATTATTTTCTGGAAAATTATAATGCTGTAAGAGTGAGATCAACCATGTCAGGCATGTCGACAATGAGTACCGGTAACGAAATTAATAGAAAATAAACAAAATAATAGAATAAATCAAATAAAATAAATAATATAATAAATAAATAAATAATCAGTCGAATATTTTAATGACCTAAATATTTTTGTACGAGAGCAGCAGTGAGGCTGATGACGGCGACGAAGATGATGACTACTCGAGCAGTGGGATGAGCGGAATCAGTAAAGTCGTAGATTCAGATTAAAACTAAATATTGTTTTAAAAGTATCTGTTTTACTGACGACCTATTTTCTGCGATTTGACGGCTATGCCTTCACAATATGGCGCGGGTCCATACACGTTATTATTTGAAACGCATTATTTGTATATCATCAGATCAGGTCACGTAGCAATATTCATAGTTACATTGTGTCTGGCTCATATTTCCTTTTTATACCTCATATAATATTGACTAGACAAGTACTTATTAGTGTATTATTATGTTCCGATCCTTTAAGTATGATTATTTAAAACTAAAGCCCTGATGAACAACTACGATCAACAATTTGATAAATATGACAGTATAGTAGTGTTGTAACTTACGTATACAGTTGGCGTGATACTCGCTCTCATCGGTGCGCAGCGCGGCGCCACACTTCTGGCACGCCTTCCACAGACCCTCGCTCAGTGAGCACTCTTCTGTAACATATCATTACCACTCATCAAATAAATGTCTCAAAATTGAAGACATCGTCAAATTCCTCTGAGATGTGCTTTCGACATCACAAGTCGGTGTTTTTCAAATAACATGGTATTTATAATACCTTGTGATTTTGAAAAACGGTCGTGGTTAGACTCTTTGGTTTTAACAACTTACAGCAACTGTATAACTACGCTGCTCGAAAGAAGCTAACTTCACACCGGTCTACTAACACTATCTACACCCGGGGATTTACCTAAGAGATGTGGGTGGAGGCCCCTCGCCTCGAGCGCCAAGCGGCAGTGCGGACAGCGCGCGAGCAGCACGCAGCGTCGCCAGTAGTGCGCTTCTAGCGCTGTGGAGCGTACGCGACGTCCGCACCACGTGCACGTCGTACTGTAACCAGTCGGAGTTTAAGTAGAAGGAAGCAAACGCGTAACTAAGTCATCGGAAGTTGTATGCTCACTAACTATCAAGAGTCATGGATCAGCTGTCAAGATTTTCGCAGGGGCAATGGGTAAGGAAAAAGAGAGGTATACTTTCACACCAAACACAACAGCCAGGAAAATTACCAAAGTACCTATAGTAATTATATATCCAAATAAGAAGGTACTAACTTGCAGACTGGTTCTGGCGTCGTCTCATTGCTCGCGTTCACGCCCACTGCTTCATATTCCTCGTACTGGGTCTCATTGGTGGTCATCTGCTGTCTTCTTCCTTTAACAAACATATTCAATTTTAAAAATCCATTTAAAGGGGATCATCGAACGGCTATTGATCGATCGCATTACGTTAGCAAAACGTATTATGGACTTAACTTTAAAATAATTTGTGAAAAATACGAATGGCAAAGGATATGGCTAAGCTAACTCATGTCAGATTCCGCTGCCACGGCTTTAATCACATATATAGGCTATACCATCTCTTAAGGTGAAATTGATGTGACAAGTATAACGGTTCACTTCAGAACTTTTGTTTTGTATATGGACTGTAGTTGAGATCTTAGAATTTTCTAAAACGTCAATACAGAATATCTTAGTCAAAGTCTTATTATTAGTAGTATAAGAACAAAACTAATATTCAATCCATACCTGGACTGTAATAACCGCTTTCGTCCATCTGACTGCTCTCTTCCAAATGCAAGTTCCTCAACCCAGCGACTAACCTCGGAGAATCCAAACCATTATCCCTAAAGAACTCCGCTTTGATCTTCGGAGAATCTAGACTCCTGCAGTCCGAATCCGATCTCATATCATTCCTCGACATTTGTGGCGAGTCCATTGGTAGCGAGTCTAGACTTCTGTCGTTTTTGGTTGTCTTTGGAGATCCTATAGTCGGGGAATCCCGATAGTCGATGTGTAAAGGTTCGTAGACCGTGACCGGTCGCTCTTTCAACTGCGGCTTGGAGGGATCATGGTCATAGTGGATCATCGAGTGGCGGTTCTCAGTGTTGCGATTAGTCCGACGGTATATTACTTCTTCGGCTTGATTTTCTTGGAAGTGTACCTGAGAAAATTCGACGATCTAGTCAATAATACAGGAATTTATTGGATGAGAGGGCAAGGCCATGTTTATGACGATTTATCGTCCTGGTCCAGTCCTACGTCCAGTACCGTTTGTTGGCTGATAATATGATACAACGTAGTTGTGAAGGGATCTCTCTAAAGGTATTTCCAAAACATTACGACTTAGAAGCTTAGAACCTCTAAATAAATGAGAATTTCTTTCAGACCTCCTTTAAGGCCGCCAACTCACCACATCACCTTTGGTGTTATGGATTCACGGGCGGAGGTAATCAGTTATAATCGGGTGACTTGCTGTTCCTTTGCAGAAGAACATAAGTGGTGCTATTTTACACCACGTAGGATATGATGTTCAACAATAATGTGATGATTTAAAGGTACCTTTTCATTGCCGACGGTGGACAACCTCGGCGAGTGCTTCGGACTAACAGCGCTATCCAACCTAAGCTTATTATAACCGGGGTAATTTGAGAAGTCCTTTGCAGTACGACTTGGTGTATATTTTTTGGTTGGCGATTTCTTCAGGCTACTCTTTGTCCTTGACGTTGTTAAACTGCCGCTTAAACTGGACGGAGCTAGCGTCGCGCCACTGGCACTTGATTTGAGGCTATACGATGAGGTAGCGCCGATCGATGACGTCATGAGTGATGACGTCATGCCCGATGGCGTCATTCCGGAGGCTGTGGTGCCGGAGCGTGTGGATTGAGTAACGCTGGCTGTTTCGTGGCTGATGTCTGCCACTGACTGATCTGTGCCGTTCAAGAGTTGTTCCTCTGTTGGGGCTTGGTTGAGCATTTTCTGTAAGTAAGAATATAATTAGAACCATTTTCAAAGCGTCTTTAAATACAAGTCTACTTATAATCTAACGATCCAAAATTAATAATTAGATTTTTTTATTATTGTTACATTGTCACATTTGCGACTTAATAAGTCAGTGGAAAAAAGGAAAAAGAACGCTTTTTACTTTTTTTAGGTAAAGATATATATATTATAAACTCCCAACCTTTCTGTATGCTAAGGATAGCGAACGCTATCACTAAGATTACTATATAATCTATCACTAAGACTACGTCACCAATGTTATAGGGAGATTGATTTAATTAATTAAAATACATTGAGATATCTGTGAAAAAAATAGTAAGTAGAAAATACAATAGTTGAATATTTGATATCTATTAGATTTGAGTTGGTTCCAGTCTTTATTTTGGAGTCGAGTTGAAATATTCAAAAGTATACGCTGTTTTGGTGAAAGGTAACCGAGTCTCTTCGCTCCTTTAGAGAAGTAATTTATTTAGTCTAGTGCACAAACCTGCATGTCGATCCTGTCAAACTGCTGGAAGAGATGCCTGTAGATGAGGTTGCGTCGAGTCACCGCGTCGTCCGGTGGTAGCTGCGCTCTGACCACCCTCGGGGAACGGGTGTAAGCAGCAAGGAGGATCCTCTCCGCCGCGGCGCGCACCGACCCCGCGGCATGCTGGGCACCAGCGGCCCCGCACTCCGCCAGACGGCGAACTGTTAGACCGCTGTAAGTTGAATGATAGACGATCTTTTTATTAATATAACTCATATCGATCAGGTTAGTGGCATACTAAAGAAACGCGATGTAAGGAGTACGACGGTGTATGGATGTGGATGAAGCGAGAGGTGTGCCAGGATCGCGCCAAATGGAAATGCGTGATCTGTCTTTCTCTGATAGGCGTGAGCGCATATCTTCTTTTATGTCATTTATTTTAATTCAATGCTGGCCATGGGCTTTCAATCAGACTATAATAACATACGATCTTTCCACAAGAAAACGGAAACCAAAGGTCGTCTACCTTACATAGCACTGTAATGTTGTATCACACACCAGGAGAGCTCTTATATTTTTTAACCCAATTGCGATTTACTATTCTAAATACTAATCTTACTTCTTTGTTCATAATAATATAAAAAAGATCAATGCCGGTTAGAATATCAACACCAATCGGCAAATGGCAGGCCAAACCAATAGTATATTTGGTATAACTTGTGTTTTAGATAAGTCAAGTAAATATAAATCATACCGTAATGTAATGATTCATGAATATGATTCAACTTTCTATAATAACAGATAAAGTCGCCTACGTACGTTCGTAACGTAGGCCATGTTATCAAATGAACTACGAATTAATTGACGTTCTATTCTATTGTTTAATTGACTATTTTAACATCTCTGTACAACGGGGATATAGCTCAGTGGTAGAGCAATCGACTGCAGATCGATAGGCCCCCGGTTCAAATCCGGGTGTCCCCTAATGCGTAATTGCGATTTTTTTTCGACCTATACGCATGTTTATCGCTTATTACAAAATAAAAATACAATAATCGTGCTTTTTAATAACCCTTATAGACAATCTGTTTGAAGCTTTTCTTCGTTTTGTTTTGTTAACACAATCCACAACATTGACCTGTCGTTTCATATAAGCATTTATGATTGATTTTGAAAAATTTTGTACGAAATAATGAAATAACGTTATATGTCCAATACTTAATTCAGAAATAAATCCGTTCAAAGGTGTTTTATTACCTGTTCTTATCTGTCGATATCCCGTGGCTAAGGATGAGCTGCTCCAGGATCTGGAGGCGGGAGAGAGCGAGGCGTGGGTGCATGGACGCCGCCACCGGACGCACCAGCTGCTGCGGGATTATATGTAGGCTCCTGCGGGATTATGTCCGAGTTTTAGGTTATTAAGAAGTTACAGCCATCACTTTCCCATTCCTTCTTCCTCTTCTTTTCTTTACCCACTCCTCGCCATTTTTCAAAAAGGCTGGCAAACCACGGTTTTGTATAACTATTTATATTCTTGCATTTTGCCTGATGAGTGAAGGAAGTGCCGTAGACACTTTCCTGTTAATTGTTGTACCTATCTCTTTCTCCGCACGCGCTGATACCGACCTGACTTGCGGGCACTCGGCAACGGTGAGCACGGTGTGCTGCGCGGTGGAGTGCACGCGGGGCGCAGGGTCGCCGCACGCGCGCAGTAGCTCCGGCAGGATCTTGTCGATGCAGCGCCCGACTTCTGCCGCACACACCCTGGGACAACATAAGTTATTATTACTAAACTAATTGAATGAATCATGAACCATCTTCCTTGATTCAGTGGACTCCCGCAACCTTGCTTTCGATCCATCTTTTAGAAGGCCTACCTATCATGCGTCATCCTGTTCGTGGTAGACATTTGAGAAACGTTAATCCCGTCCGTAGTCTGTCCTACGAGCAATATTTCCTGTATAGTGCTACCTAAGTTTACCAGTCTTCGGTATCCATGTTTACGAGCTGTAGGATTCATTTTATTAAATTTAGCGGATTAACTTGCAATACTATTCGATTTATAATACAAACAATTTTCATTGGTTTACTAATAGAGACTTGTAAAAAGTCCACTTTGTACTACGCACACATCGCTGGCTAAACTGCTATGAAAATCGTTATACATGTTATATATAGGATCAAGGATAACGTAAGTGAGGAGTATCCAATTAGCTACGGAATCCCCCAGGGAAGCATAATCGGTCCAACCTTGTTTTTATGTTTTATTAACGAGTTATGTAACCTTAATATAAAAAATGGTAAGATAATTTCATATGCTGACGACACAACTCTCACTTTTTATGGGTCTCGTGGGATATAGACTAGCACAGGAAGGTTTTGATATCGTTTGCAACTGGCTGACACTTAATAGACTTACCTTAAACATTAACAAAACAAAATATATCACCTTTTCCATCTGTAACCACCCATCAACTATCAATGATCTAAAAATAGTCGCTCACTCATGTCATCAAGCAAAAAACACATGCAATTGTCCAATGCTAAGCAACACCCGGGAGATAAAATATTTAGGTATTTTTATCGACAAAAACCTCAATTTCAGCGAGCATATCAAAAACTTGACCCAAAGACTCAGAAAATTGAATTTTATTTTTAAATATTTACGTCACATTACAGATTGGTCTCTAACCAAAAAAATATATCTTTCTCTATGTCAATCAGTTCTAACATATGATATTTCGATCTGGGGCGGCTCCACAAAAACCATCATGCTTGAGTTAGAAAAACACAAAGAACGATTTTAAAAATTGCTCTCTCCAAGCCCAGGCTTTTTCCCACCTCAGCTCTCTACAGGGAAGCCAACGTCTTAAGTGTCAGGAAACTTTATATACTGAACACAATATTAAAAAACACACCAACATGAACTTTGAAACAAACTTAAATACATATAAAAGGAAAGAATAATGTTTGCCAATATAAGCCAACAAAAACATTTTTCGCTCAAAACTTTTTCACATCTAGATCCAGTAGTTTATATAATAAAATAAATAAAACACTTAATATTTGTAACTTGTCCAAAGTAGATTGCAAAAACAAACTGACTGAATGGCTTTTATCATTA
>JWHW01024125.1:465985-475994 GCA_000931545.1 Papilio glaucus
TCCTCTCCCGCTCTGTGAGACGGTGCGCATGCCGCGGCGGCGCGCTGCCCGCGCTGCCCTCCTCCTCGCGCGCCTCCCGCGACTCGCGCGCCTCTCGCAGGAACTCGTTCGTGTGCGAACTGTTACACATACTTGACGTCGACTTAGCGTTTACTATGCTAGTTACTTAAACATATAAGCTATCACTTTTTTATCAGGGTAAATAACCTAAACGAGACAGAGGTAAGCCTTTCTCCGTACTCAAGGATCCTCCTCTCAAAATGCAGGGCTACATTAGAAGATTTACCTCCATAACTAAAAATGTTTACCCCTATTTCTGGTGTAAAGTAGGGGCAAGCAATCTTACTTAAATGATAACGGAAGCCGGGGAAAGAATTACAATAACAAACGTAACATCTTAGGTGACAAGCACAATCTGTTTCGTCCTGAGAATTAAATGTAAGATAATCAAATCACATTTTGGAAAGAAACGAATTATGTACGCGCTTCATTTGCCATGTAAGGTATAAGAAATACTCGAGGATGGAATCATTTCACCAAACAAGAGTATCGTCATGCATATAGCGAATTATTCTTCCTGTTTCTGTGGACTTGTTGTAAAATATAATCTTATATGATGTGATAATAAAAATTACTATTACTTATTATTATTATTAATTAGACTCACTGTCTTAGTGCGGGCAGCAATCGTTCCTCGTACGCCTCGAATGTGGATCTCGGCCCGGCGCTCCTATTTCTTCGTCTCACTAACGTACCTACTTCAAAATAAAAAAAAAAACTGACAGGTGATTGTATCGATTGGGAAAATGAAAGGTATCATGGTCTTCTAACGCAATAGGGACTTAAGACTCGAATAACGTTCCACGATTCCATGAATTTAAAGAGGCAATAAGTGTAAGCATATAGGCTTTATCTTGTTAACAAGTAGCTTAAGTATAATAAATAAATATGCGCTCACGCCCGTAACCCAGAGGGGAGGCAGAGATCATGGATTCATTTGGCGCGATCTTGGCACACCTCTCTCGCTTCTTCTACATTCATACATCTACGCATACATGTTCGTCGGTTAAGTATAAAGAGGGCAAAATTCAGGATTCATCAGTTTTATCTTTGTGAAGTGAAAACAAAATTAAGTTTAAAAATATAGAAGATGGTTATCATTACCGTGTTTTCTCTATGAATAGAACAAAGAAACTTACCATTAGCAGCATTAGGGGTTACACTTCTACGAGGACTATCAGTCTCTTTCCTTAATTCTTCTTCTTCTTTCTTTTGTATTTCTAACTTATCTTCTATGGGTGCCGGAGGAGGTTGTGCGCTTAACTGTATGTCTTCATGAATTGTTTTTACGGGTGACTGTAAAAGAAAATTAAATCAATCTTCGAAAGAGTTTTAAAGATCTTTTCGTTTTTGGTACTCCAGTGAAGTCTTCTGTTCTTATTTGAATAAGGTCAAATTTAGGTAATCGATTGTATTAGTTATATTTTTTCGATTTAAATAGATATTATATTTAACTATGGTTTAGCCTTCTGTCATTGTTTCTGTATACTCTTCAATTATCAATTTGTTTCTCCATTAAAAGTAGAAACAAAAAAACTATTACAAAGAAACAAAACTATGTCGAAATAGCGATGAACCAGCAAACAGCAGAATATAATTTGAGTTAGGGATTGCCAGCTTCTACTGCTAAAAGAATCGTTGTCAAGTGGTGTTGCGCAGGACTTTTTTTCGAAATTCTGTGTTAATCTGTAGATATTGTTATAACCTGGCATATGTATTACTACCAAGCCAGGTCCAGCCAGCCAGGTCAACGGCCTGTTTCAATATTATATGCATATCTACTTACACTAGGAACATTATTAATTTCTTCATCTTCCACGCCGTTTACAAACTCTTGGATGACAGGTTCACTCTCGTTGTCTATGGGCGGAACTGGCGAGGGTATGTCGAGACTGAGCGAACCGGCGACTACTGACGGCGATAGGTGGTGGGAGAAGTCGTACGCCTGAGGCATCGACGAATCATTGCGGGAGTCGGGCTGGAAGATGTAAAAGGTATTATATATAAAACGAAATTAATATGAAACAATCAAATTCCAGTGTAATTTAAATGTTCTACTAACACCATCCTCTTCAAAGAGCCTACAAAGTTGCGGATCTTCTTTAACCCCAGCCAAAGCGTCTGCAATCCTGTCCCTCATCCTCCGCGCGAGTTCGAAGTCATCTCTTGCGGCAGCGGTTCGCTTGCGCAGCCTCCAGCGACCGATCCGGATGCCCGCGGCCGCCAGGGCTGATGCTGCGGACTTTAGACGTCTCGCGTATTCGAAACGTTCCTCTGAGGAGTTGAAGAACAAAATCGATGAATTTTTTTTTTTGGGATACCACGACCTCACAGAAAACACCTGGTAGATCACACCTGTTTGCTTCGTTAATTTTGGTTATAGCAAATTAAGGTTTAATTCTTTTTACCAGTTTAATTCCATACTCACCGGCTACGGCATTCTTTTTCTTCTCATCAAGATTCCTCACGAGGTCAGCGATCTCATTATCGACGTACATGACGAAGGCGAGGTCATCGTACGGGGAGTATGTTGGCTCGGATTTCGGGGTGGCGGGAGTTGATTTGCCTTCTTCATCTATTTCAACGCCGAGGACATTAACTGCCATCAGAGCCACCTGTGTATTTATAAGATCATATGATTATTAAAATTTATCTTCTATTTTAATGCTATACATTTATTCCGATTTATACATTTTTAAATCTAAACAAAGCAGTGCAGCAAGCTGCATCATGTTTCAGTTTCGTGATTTTGGACCTTTATTTTAAATCGTTGGATGTCTATCATTTTCTCGAATGTTCGTGACATATAATGAAGAAGAATCACAGCAAACCTGATCGTTGTCGTTTGCTGGGGGGTGGGGACCTGATAGGCGAAGTTTCACGAAACGTGCGATGGTGGGTTCTGGGAGGGCGGCAGATCTGTAAAAAGAAATTTCAGCAATTGGTATAAAGATTTTTAAAAAATATTTAAAAACATATCTTATTTCGGTTTTAATATCTGAGTATAATCGTGTTAGGAAGAACGTACCTTAAAAGTACTTGAAGATTACGAAAAAGTATACGGAGTAATGACAAACAGTACACGGAATAAGTGGCTAGTATGATGCAGAACACTTAAATTAAAAGATTGCAGAAGACGTATACTTTTGGGTATCATATCAAGAATGATATCCGAAGGCCAAAAACATTTTCCCTTAACAAATTTCTTCTGGTTCTCTTGCTTGTTGACGTGTATCACACGACCTGGTTCCCCGCTTGTTCCTTTAACACATTTGTATAAAACACTCAGTCGCCATTGTTACCTGAGCTCTCTCGTCCGTGCCTGCGGCGTGGGTTTGGCGAGCGTGACGCGACCCACGCTGGTGTACGTGGCCCCGCACGGTGTTGCCGCGCCCTCTGATACTAGACCTCCTGATACTAGCACTTCCACGCATGCAGCTAATATGGCAGAAAAAGGTAGTCGTAAATAAAGTTATATGTGAACACGCCATCTCTTTTTAAGTAGTTATATATTCAGTAAAAAAAACAGTTTTTCCAGGTGCATATGGAAAGGCTTCACATCTCCTATAAAAGTCATTGCTCCTCTGTGCTAAGCATGAGGACGTACTTCAGGAGGCTAGGTGGTCTTTTCGTGCTTTATTTTAACCTAGACTATGGCTACGGCTGAAGATATAAGTGAGAATGTGATAGCCTTTTGCTGAGCCTATTGACTTACGTATAAGTTGATGGTGGGCCAGCAGCTGTAGCTTGTGCACGCTGGTGACGCTGGCGAGGCGCAGCAGCAGCTCGTGCGGTGGCGTACCCGCGCTGCGCCAGCCGCGCGCAGCTGGACCCTGCGCGTTCAGCTCGCATGCTGGATAGCAGCTGTCTTCACCTGCAGTTGTAATGATGAGAGCATTTTTTACCTTTACAAAAAATATTTTTTGTTGTAAATAAAAATCTTTTAAAAACCGTTTAATCGAATCTAATCCCTCTTCCCTTTTTGTACCATTGCTAACATCTTACCTTCAACATTTCTAGCTTATCAATTAACTTTAGGAATAAACTTACTTTTTGTTCCTTAGTTGAGAAGGTGTTCTATGTATAATGTGATATACGAGTAGTTATGCTTAAACAAGTCACTATTAAATTGTAAAATGTGTAATAGTTATTGTCAAATTATTTCCTGTCGTTTTTCCTTAGCTTAATATAAATAACTAATGGTTCAGGATAATCACATAAAAATGTTAATAATAAATATTTGCTGAATAATTTTCTGAGCTCATCATTCTGATAGTGGTGAAAAAGTTATTAAAATTGGTTCTAAGAAAGAATAAGAAATATCCGCTGTTTTCAAATTAGGCACATAGGTAATAAATAGATCGTTGGCGTCAGGCAGACGACCGGCCGTCAAATTTTTTGCCAAAACCTATATGTATATAGACTACGGTCATACTGTGCCGACCCCACGTAACGTGAAAAAAGGCAGGGGATATGATTATGTAACAGATTACTCTAGAGACAAAATATCAAGTCCGCAGCGACTGTCAATGACTCTTTACTTCAATGCGTGTTGCGGTCGCTTAGTACAAGCACCTGTCAATATATGGCCATGTACTTTGTTTTCTTTTTCCATATTTATGCTAATTTTATAAGCGGAAAGATTTGTTGCGTTAAAATGGATAAACGCTATAACTACTAAATCTATCGTATTTTTTCTTTTACAGGAACATACGATTTTAATTCATGTTTGGAAGTTTAAAATAAGTTATCACCTACTAAGGCAACATATTTATTTTAATAATACCTAAATGTAAAATCTCAAACATTAATGGATCTAAGCTCCCCCAAGATGTAGAATTTAATTTATCAGCAATTCGCAAGTTATGAAAGAATGAAGGTTTAATTGCGGGGTTTGCGTTTCTGAAACGTTCACTTTAATGGAATTTCTCAACTCCCTAGCTGCATAAACTCCAAACAGTTTGACTGCATTGCGCCAACGGGAAATGGTAAATGAAAAATGAACTAAAAGTTGAAAGATTTAAGTTTCTTTTCGATTGTCATAAAGGCATCGTTTCGTCAAAATCATCTTAGTTTCGTCAGCGCCTAAAACTCTCATGAGTTAATTCTCTGATTAAATATATACCTGTGGGATTCAAAATTTACTACATAAGTTTAACCGCGATATTGCTTGCGTTGATGTCCTAAAATTTCCTATTGTTTTATTACACGGCAATAAATTCTTAATGTCCTTTTTAGTAGGCCTGACGATCTATGATATCGATATCACCCGATACACATAGACATCTGCAACAAACTAATAACGTACCTTTCATGGACAGAAGATGAAAATGAACAGAAAATGGTTATTTCCCTTTCCTATTCATCTCATCCACCGTCAAGTCCTCTCGAAGAGGACTAAAATTAGGCCTCCCGCACCTCGCTTACCAGACGAAACGCAGAATACTCTACTTCGAGACTCTTCTGTGAGGTCGTTGTATTTCACGAGTCGAGCCGGCCTATTCGAGCAACAGATGTTGTTGCGGGCTCTACCACTGTTAAATGATCTTCGTTTTCGACGTTAAGGCTTAAAAGCGTAACAAAAAACAAGATTATATTCGCATTTATAATATTGATGATAAAATTTCATTCTATAGGTGTATGCGTACATTACTAGTGTTTAAGAATTAAAATAAACGATAACTTATTGATTTATTGAGGGCGGCCCGAACAGATCTACGTGGCGTGTACACTGAGGTCGTGAAATATTAATAAAGCAGCTCCATCGATCGAGACTACAGACACTATGCCTAGACTGTCTGGCTCCGTCCAACATGAATCTTTTAATTCCGCCTGTTTTGTCAAAAGATAAAAATGTATATTCAAATAGACATATAAAGAGAAAAGATTTGATTGTTTGTTTGTTTCGGATAAACTCAAACTCTTCTAACAACCTAGGCTATATTTTTATTTGTCTATCGATCCATCCTAGCGATGTTCTCCTCCTCCGGGGCGATTAACGATTAGAAGTTAATAAAATAAATAAATAATATCGTATGTCCCTTAAACTAACTGGTGTATTAAGAAGTAGCAATTATTTTATCTCATTCTTTTTATTTGTCATTGACAAGTTTCCCAATGATTAAATTTACAAACGATTAAAATTTAAACCCCGAAGACAATGGCAGTGACTGGTGTGTCCGCTAGTACTCTATTATTATCTGTTGTCTATTGCTTATGATAAGAGGAAGCCGGTACTTGTAAACAACGATATTATGCTGGCTTCGCTCCATATATCTGTCCCGTTTAAATTCTGAATTCATTTACGGTTACTGGGCTCGCGCCGCATGAGATTAACCTCAAAAAAGTTGTACCAATAATGGTATTACGAAATAACGCCACATAAATTATGCAGTACAAATCAATCCAACAAATTTCTGTAACCAATACGGGATTGCAGTCGAATCAATAGAATAATTAAGATTCACGCCCGAAACCCAGAGTTATTGACAGATATTTCACACGTAACGTTATTAGTTATATTTGTTTTGTTACGCTTAACAAGTAAACTTCTTAAGTGTGTAGTGCGCACATAAATACTTTATTTTCTAAACCTTTATCATTTATAGTACAGTAAGAAGTAAGTTTGGTTTTATTTGAATTAGCGTTAATAGGGCAAAATTTATCACCTTTATCTAAATAATACCCGTTACAAAACAAAGGAATCCTACAAAGTAACCTTTTTTTATTAAAGAAGGTGGCAAACAAGCTAGCGGTTCACCTGATGTTAAATTACTATACCGCATCCCATAGGCATTCGCAACAACCAAATGAGTTGTAGGTGCGTTGGTTACCTTTACTTTGGACAGAGGATGGGATTCATAGGTGGGTAAAGGACGAGAATCGGATTTCACTCATCAGACGAAACACAGAAGCATAAAATACTCCTATACCTGTAAGACGTGGTATTTCACCAGTCGAGCTGGCCCATCCGTACAATTGATGCTTTTGTTGCCGGCTCCACCACTGTTAAATTAATCTTAAAAATTCTTATTATTACTAAATAATCATTTATTCATATTTGTTTATGAATTTTTCTTATTCATAGTTAAACAAAAGTAAATAAATAAACTGTCAGTGAGTATACAACAAAAACTTGGAGGAACAGAAAATGAACACATCTTGTTGATCACACATATCAAAAATACGGCAGCACCCAAGCAGTTAGGCTTTTAATTTACAATCTAGTCACGTGGTTTGTATTTCGAACCGGTAACGCTGAGTTGTTCTAAATAGTTTTCGAATTTTCTTTTTCATAGGTAGATAAAGAACTACAGTTTTATCAGCTCGTATATACTGAGCTATCACAATAGGTAGGAATCAGAGCCATGCCAGTAACCGGGAATTTATTTCCAAGTCCAGGCTAATTGCTATTTATAGGTAGTTGTACCCTCTTAAAGATATACACTTCTATCTTTGAGATAACCGAATAATATATTCATGATTTCATAGATTTGTAAGGTTATAAAAATAGCTTGAGTTTATTTTTTAAGGTTATTACGTAAATATTATTATATTACTATTATTTGATACTTACTTGTTGCGTAAACGATGTGGAAGGGAATACGTTTGGGCATTATCTGGTCACTACCTTCCGGCGTCATGTAATATTTTTATATTCACTTCCATTTCTAATAAATAAGAGGCGAGTTGAAAAACAAAACGAAAAAACACTGCAAATGAAAACACATTCTGTATCGTAAAATAACACACGCAAGAAATCGAGAACTACATTTCTAAATTTAACAACAGTTTAATTGAATAAAATAAATATATCTAATAAGAAAATGTCTTGAGAGGCGAAACGAGAGTGGCGAAGGGCTGAGGGTGAAGTTTAGCGCGCAGTGGACGGCGCTGGAAAATCAATAGCCGTTACCGGGCGCTCCTCACTGCCCTCCCCCTCTCATGGAGAGTTTTTAAATTTAGCGACATCTACTGTTAAATAGCGGAACAACGTGTAATTCGCAGTGATAACTGGTAATTACATAGAAAACTAAAAAAGTATAACTACTTTTTTTATCGAATGCATAAAATATGTCTTTTCGAGACAATAAAAAAATAGATACCTATGTTAAGCTACCTACGTATACAAAAAGTAACACCTTGTTGCTAGGATTACCAATTCAATCTTACAGTCGTTGGAACAAAAGTTAATATTTTGACTTCACATAAAACCTAAGAAGTAGAGATTTTTAAATCCACATTGGAATCAGAAAATCTTTCTACGGATAGATTAGCAAAGGTAGAAGAGGAAACTCTGAAGAGGAAGGCGATTGGGCTTTCTACAAAATGTGGTTGTAATAAAACGAATTAAATTAAAACATCCTTTATATTCATATCCTGCAGAAGTCTGCCTGAGTGGTCGCAACAATCCAGTCGAGGTACGAGTTGACACGTGTGTTGACTGCGGGCGAGCCGGACGCACAGAACGCACCGTAGCTCACGATGCCCACGCTGTACAGCAGCCCGTTCGAGGGGTCCGTGTACATCAGGGGACCGCCGGAGTCGTCCTACAAGTAAATGTTAACTGTCCATAGAATATGTCGTTAGCCCAAGACCAAAGACTGGTCCAGCTCAAATAATGAAGTAACACGAATTTCTATAACACGGCTGTAAATTCGAAATCCCCGTATCCCGTTACGTTGCCTTATCCCTCTCCATCAATTTTCTCAACAATGTTGGCAACGCATAACTCTTCTGATTGTTAATCATGTCTTTTAACATATTGGCAGTCAGAGATAGCCAAACTCGTTTTCCACTGAGTTTTGAAGTAGCAAAAAGTGCTACGTCTACGCGCGATGGGAGTCATCAATGTGTCTGTTTCAACGGGAAAGTACCCTGAACTAACGAAATACCAGCGTACAGTAGTAAGAGATGGCTGCTCGTTTGCTTCTATCAATACAAATATTGTATTTATTTTGGATACCTGACAGGAGTCCTTGCCCGGCGTGTAGGTGCACATCTGTCTTGGCGTGACGAGCGGCACGCTGCGCCGGCACGTCGCCTGGCTGATCACGTCCAGGTTCACTTTCTGCAGCACGTTGGAGGTCGGTCCACCCGGGAACAGAGTGCCCCAACCTAACACATAAGTTGTCTTTAGTTAAACTGCTGACCTTTGAACGGAACTTACGTAAATTGATTTATAGTAACACTAACTTTAATTTAATAAGAGAGAATGTAAATGTCTTTATTTATTTGTTACACGTTCACGCAAATACAACTTAAATGACCAATTTTACACAACATTGTCAGAGGTACAGAAAAGCACATAGGGTACGGTTTAACCTAAAATGAACGGAAACGAAGCCGAGGCTGATTAATTATTAAATAAGAAATTAATAAAACAGATACACTGCCTTATAGCTGTCAGTCAGAGAGCGGTATAAGTAAATGTTTGGATGATGATGATGATGAATGTGATATAAACCAGCGGACAATTCAATGTATAGTTATATATTTTTGTTATAAATAAAAAAGGTCAATCAATTTAAATATTCTATAAGATTGCATTACCTAACACGGTAACCTTATCTCCGGTGAAATCATTATTGAGGAACTTGAAGGGCAGGCAGACGGGGCCGACGAGGTCGCTGAATGTGATCTCCTGGTGCACCGTCAGGATCGCGATGTCGTTGTCGTAGTTCGACCTTGAGAATAACAGGAAGCAATTATCTTATGAACGTAACGGCTACTTGACGTAAGGGAACATCGCTAACCGTAAACAATCGGAAGGTCATAATAGAAATTAGTTAAGCCTAACTTATTAATAAAGCCTTCAGATAACATTTTTATTTAGTTTCTTAATAATTTAATCATCAAGCGAACGTCCTTTGCGATATATATAGTATAATATAATACTTACAAATTGTACAACGGATGAATTCTAATGTCAATCACCCTGAAGCCCTGC
>JWHW01024125.1:483326-497814 GCA_000931545.1 Papilio glaucus
TATCATTCACACCACCTTGATGTTTGGCATTTCAGTACAGCGTGGTTTAAGCGTATCTTCTTGCCTCGCACTACCGCGTTCATTTATGATCTGTCCCCAGCGGAATTTGTAAACCGAATGGACTTAGCATCCCTCAAGAAAAGAGCGTACTTACAGGCCGGTAACGCATCTGCAGTTCCTCTGGTGTTGCTTATGTTCCTGGGCGTCGGTGACCACTAAACATAAGGCAACCTCGTTTGCCAACTTAATTATCCTATTAAAGATAAATCTGCTACCAATAAAAGCGACGTCGATCAGAACCGGTTAGTGATTTAAATCTACAGTATGAATACTTTAACGACTCCTCTTAATATTTAGAGTAAATAAGAGGTAATAAACTTTTTACTAGGAATTGTAATACGGATGTTTGATGTTTGCTTAGAATAAGGCCACGACACTTATCTGTTAGTTATGGTAAGGGCGGTATTTAGTAGTATCAGTAATTTAAAGACACATTATTTAAAAACGAAAATCCTAAGTAATCCTAGTTTCTTCTGTTGTATATTATTAAAAGCTAAAGTTTATTTAATAAAACTTTCTTCTTAGGTGCTTTTTACCAATTCTCAAATATTTTATATATTCGATATAAGGATCGCCCATAACTGACGAGCATGCGTAGATGTTTGAATGTAGAAGAAGCGAGTGAGGTGTGCCGGGATCGCGCCAAATGGAAGTCCGTGATCTTTGCCTATCCCTTTGGGAGACGGCCGTGAACGCATATTTTATTTATTCAAATATTCAGCAACAATTAATGACACCGAATTTCTCTAGACGATGTGATACTCCGAATACACATTTTATTAATATACATGAGTATATAAGATTGGATGCTATTGTAAAGCCGAGCAAGCTACCACGTCCTGTTCCTTGCATAACACATCTGCAACTCATCGCAGTATCAAATGTTTATAGGTAGCAGTTATCACTTGACGTAAACAGCCGACTTATTTACTTATAACATTAAAATGTTGCATTCATTTTGTTTATGTTTTTAAGGAAAATGTAAAACAGAAGGACATTGGCATTACAATTATCAGTAGGTATACGTACAATATACAAGTGTGTCGCGCGACGCACGGCCGTGTTTACTAGAATCACGTATCTTAATTTCACCCACATGCCGGCGGCCTTAGAATTCTTTTATCACTCAACTCTTTGAGCCATTTTAATATCGCAATGTATATGCCACCGTCAGATTGTAAGCATCGTTCTTTTATAATCTCCCTAGTCATATTGACTGACGGAAAACTGTCAACTGACCATTTACAAATCGACGCAAGGAATCAATTTTTTCCTTTTAACATTTACATGACATGCTATGTCCATTCTAACAAATCTTACCCATAATTACCTTCTACTCTATCTTAAACCTTAACGTAAAACCCTAACGCAAGCTAAATATCCGGTTCCCAATTAAACAATTTGACTTCGACAGTTTATAGACTATCGAGAAATGATACGTCAAATTATGAATGATTCAATCAGTTCACTAATTGCCCATAATTCATATGCCTAGTCCGAGTATATACTGCCGAATTTCATAATCGGTCAGTGACATGTATAGTACTTGTTGGTGTGCCGTCATTATAGTATTAGACGATGTGTACAACAATGTAGTATTGAATGCTTCTCTAAATTGGAACGTTTTTTTTATTGTAGAAGGCGGCAAAAGACAGCACACTACATGTAACATAGAAAAAAAATACACAACGAAACGGAAAGGGGAGATCGGAAGGAAAGCAAAGGAAGGCAAAGGTTTCCTACCACGTTCAGAGGAAACCTATGTCTCTGTAATTTACATTTTTTAAATGTGCATGATATGGCATATTTTAACCTAACTTATACTTTTGTTTTTTTCAGAAGGTTGGCAAACGAGCAAGCGATTCGCCTAAAATGAATCGCTTCCCATAGGCATAATGAGTTACATATGTGTCGAGATAAGAGAGGTTGAGTCAATTAGATTCACCGGTCGAGCCGGCCTATTCGTGCCACAGAAGTTGTTGTTGCGGGCTCTACTACTGTTGAAAGTAATTGTTAACTACTTGACATTTGGTTAAATAAATGAAACCAGGGATGAAGTGTTTATAAATTTATTTATAATAAAGCTAACACAGCTTCTAGTGTAAATACGTTTTTTACTAATAAATATAATTTTACTACAATAATGTCATATTTACTAACATACGTCAGTAACATGATTATTTTAAACTATCTAGTTCTCGCAACTTCATCTATATGTACGCAGAGGACTACATTACTTCGTATGACCTATATTTCTATCAAGATTTCACATATCTTTGTAAAATACCTAATATTTATCAGATTTTGTTAGTGTAAGTCGTAGATACAAAGATAGTAAAAAATCCTTTAAATTATTCCTAGAGAATTAAAATAAAAGTAATTTTCACAACCCTAGCTTAAGAGTTGATAATATAGGGAGTATTAATAAAAAAAACCTTTCTTTCAAATACCCTAGAGCAAGGGTAGGTCGACACTCGGACCGCCAAAGATTGTTGAATATCAACAAATTAATTAAAATAGTATTTTCATATATTTTCATACGATTGAAATCCATATTGGTTTTTATTTCTGGACCTCGATAAACAAATAACAGTATCCTTACCTCACTCAAAACTAGATATTTCTAACCTGCCTGTCCTAGAGTTGTCTCGAGAAATGTTAGTATTCGAATTCCCATTTCCAATATAGCTTAGCTAAGTTTAGCTAACAATATTGAGTAATTCAATAGTTTTCAATACAGCAGCGACCATAATCTATACAACCTACTTTATTTTAATATATATCTATTTCTATTTGTTTCCTTTTCCTCTTCTTTCTTTTTCTCGATAATAACCTCCGGAACTGGGGACTAGCTTCGCGGTTTGTTTCGTTTCTTTCTTCTCCTTTTCTTTTGTGGAAGAGCATTCGGAAGATGAATTCGACAATACGCCTTGGAGACGGTGTGTATTAGTTTGACTTAATCTGTTAAAAATATGCTTTTTAATGTTTTTCTTTCTACATAGTTCAAATTTCTCAAATCTACATTTACATTTACTTTAAATTTATAACTTCAATTTAAAACTTAAGAACAAAAAAAGTTTAACTTTTTGGAAAAAATCCATTGAAACCAATCCATCTCTTTTTAAAACCAGTTTGCATAACTCATAAGGCAATAAAGCAGGAACTTTAAATATCTCTCCCATCTCCAAAAAGCTTCGTACCTTATATTCTTGTACTACTTATTATTTTACTTTCTACTATGAATTTAATAAAATTTCTTCTTAAACTATTCAATCCAATTTTGCCACCACAGAAGCGGTTATTTAACTCACCTAACTTCCTCTACATCGGCCACTTTATCTATAAGACTCCGTATGATGCCCTCTTTATGCTCTAAGGCAAGAGACGCTCTCTCCAACTCCCGCCTGTACTCTGCCTGCGCATTGGCTGCTCTTTTCTCCTGTTCCACTATACGCCGCTCTAATTCTTCTAGAGATGAATATGCCCGGGACTTGACAGCCTGTCAACAACGTAGGAAAAGAAGATCGTGTTTTAATTAAATATGTGGAACAAATAAACTGAATATAATATATCATTATAACTATAAATTATGCAACGCGAAAATTCCGGATATTACATATTTTAAACTCAAATCTGAGATCAGATAAGTTTTATAGATGACAAAGATAGAACTACACGGAACTGCAAAGCAATTATTACGACTTGCCAATAACATTTATATTTAACATACACAACCAAATTCAACATTCGCAGAGTTCCGCAGCGATTGTAAGAATGGGTCAGCTCCACCGGGGACCTCAAAGAAAAGTAGTATCTCATGAGTGAAGTACTGGAGGTAACCCCAAGACTCTTCTCTTCCCATCCCTTTCTCCTCTCCCTTATACCCATCCCCTAGTTCTTTCGACCTAAACACTGTTAATACACCTGTAACTCACTTAATTTTTGAAAATCATATCCGTGGGTTGTAGTCTGGAAATCACTTAATATCACGTAATCCGCTTGCTTGTTGGCCACCTAATACCATAAAAAAACTACTAATTAAAATCTAAATACCACCTTTATATCTAACTAAAATGACTCACAGTGCCTACCTTTATTTCACCCTTGATTCTATCTAGTGCCTGCAGCGCGTGTCGTAGAGGTTCGTTGTTGACGCGCTTGGTCCGCGCACCGCGACGCACGCGAGTCACCGTCGCCGCGGCAGTGCGCGCTCGTTGTCGGAATATCACCGCCGCACGACGGTACAGTCTGGTAGTGATGGTAGCTTGTATTTATAGTGTTGTTTTCACTCGCTGCACACTGGGTCGTACACCGTGGGAGCGGTGTAGAGAGTATTTCCCTTTTTCCATCCCATGGGTCCAATGGGCGAGCGCAGATCAGCGCGTTATTGCTATCGATAAGGGCGTTGGGGTGCTACTATAACTGACTCGTTTTTTCCCATACAGGTGGTGCGTTGCGCAATATGCCCACCGCTGTAGCCCCCTACTAAGATTTATAACCCAGTGTGCAACGAGTGTAAAAACAGTAGAGTTAGGGTACAAAATATAACACTGCTGTCAGAACAGTAGTAGAATTCCGCAGTAGCGACGTTGTACGAATGGGCGGTTCCACTGGAGAAGTATATTATGCTTCTGCGTCTCGCTCTATAAGTTAGGGAATAAGCTTGTAACGCTGATAAGTGATGTTTATCCGTTATCTAGATCTATGCAGGTAGGGGATGTGTAAAATACTAGAGGTTTAATAAATATAATAATAATATTATTATTATTTCGTCATCTAGATTCTATAGCGATAGGTTTGGATCCGAATAGGTGGTAAACCTGCGACCAATACAGTATTAGAGCCAGCGATAGCAACGCACCTGCGTTATTTATCTCCTTTTCTTTATCCTCTCTCCTGTTTTTCCAAAGAAAAAAGCTGGCAAGGCATTCGTAACTCTTCTAATTGACATTCGCAGTGTTGATGGTGGTCAGATAACATTAGGTGACCCACTTGTATTTTTTATTATTGGAGAAAGAGCCAAATGAGCTATGGGTCGCCTACAGTTAAGTGATGGCCTTTAAGGAAGGAGTCTTTTCTTGAAGGGCCCTAAATAGTATTGGTAGGGAAATACCGCTGGAGACACCAGACACAGGATCATTTCACAAGGCGGTTGTACTAGGCAGGAGTTACGCGGAAATCGCACGGTAGTGGATCGCCAACCGTCAATGTGGTGTGGATGGATTTTGAGCTATGTCTTGTAATTTGCCTCCATCTATATTTATCGGTATTTAATACTAGCATATAAAATAAAGAAAACGATAAGTCTGAAGTAATAATTCGATAACCATATCATAATTACCTGACATTTTTCAAAGCGGCTCTCAGCTCTTCCTTGACCGCCTCGTGCTCCTGACAGATCTTGTTGTACTTCTCCTCAGTGCTGCGGAGGTCTTGCTGCAGCTTCTTCGCTTGCTCAGTTTTACGTTCGTTCTCCATAGAGTATTGATGTTTGAGCTCTTCTAATAATCTATGAACAGACACAACACGAGAATGAATATCAAGATTTTAAATCAGTTAAATCATTTTATTCGATATAATATTAAAATCCAAAACTAAGTCTTTCTAAGCTTCTGGTTTGCAAACAAACATATGTTTATGATTGTTGAGCAGGTATTAAATGTACACTTGTGGTACGAATACCTTTAACAGTTTTCAAATTCAATCGTAGAAAATCTTTAGCATATCGTAGAAAGTAGTACTTTATAAAACTATACTATAATGTAGATATAGAATGATTATATGTAATGATGAAGTGAGTTCGGAAATAAATCAGTCCACTCGTGAACCCTGCCTTTCATTGACATTACATTGGCGACGAGGATGGGATGACAACTGAACATAAAATTATACTGACTCTATGTGACAATTAGGTTCAAAATAGTAAACACTACTAGTCAATATAAAGTTTGAATCGATTGTTCTATTTAATTGTCAGTATATCAACTTTAAGGTGACAAACCCTTTTAACCTGACTGTACATAGCCCTTCTCCGCTTAAGTCGACCCTTTCCTATGCGCTTGTTTTGTCATTTACCTATAAATTCAACTAGTAGTATATAATTCACCGTTTACAGTGGTCCAGCCTCCGTTCGTGCAAATCAGCTGGCACTGTCCTGGCCCGCATCGCGTCCAGTTGCGTTATCTTGCCGGCAGACGCGTCTAGTGCGTTCTTCACCGCGAAGTACTCTCGATGAACGGTCTCGTAGTCACGTATCATCGCAGCCACTGAACAATCGATTTTAACGGATTTTAATTTTAAACGGATAGAATGGATATAGAAGGTGAAGTTGTCAAGACCATTTTTTTTTTCAATCCAATGACGTCACAGCGGCGTTCTTGTACAGTACATAAAAAGCTTACGTAGTGAAATAATGTAATAAGACAGAGTTCCTTCACTCGCATTAGAAACCATAGAGCACGCAAGGAAGTGAGAAATAAGCTGGCCGGTGCGCGGATTTCACGCGAATGAATGATTAAAGCAGCCTTTACTTACTTTTATCTTCATACAATTCATAAACTTCTTTTAACTTCGATTCAGCTCGTTCAGCTCTTTCGGTCAAAGTTGCTTTTTCAATATCTGCCGTTTCCCTCTCTACTACGAGTTTCTTATAACTCTGTCGCGCTTGCGATAACTCATTTTCTAACATTGTTACTTTATCGCTTAAAGATTTGTTGTCACTTATAATTTGTTTAGATTTCTTGTTCATATTTTCAAACTGTTTCTCATAGTCGTTGATAAGATTGTCCTTCTCTTGAAGATTTTCTTGATAAGCGTCGAATAAAGGTGCTAAAAGAGTAGAAAGAAAACATTGATCATATATTACTTTAAGATACCAGTTTAAGTTAGTTTAACAAACCAATTCCATCACCATTCCACATCAAAAAGACTACACCTTTAGAATGTAGTGGCAGTTGTTAGCATATTAAATGCTGGTTAAACTAATTAAGGATCCAAGATAATAAAGAACTAGACATTTAGTCTATACTAACATTATAAATAGAAATGATTTGATTGTTTGTTTGGTCCGGATTAACGCAAAAACTAGTAAATCGATTTGAAAGATTCCTTCACCAATAGAAAGCTCCTCTATCACCTATATTTAATGTGTCGTCTATCAACCAGAGGGAAGCTGCGACAGGTTGCTAGTGTACAATAAAGTTAATTTTTTATTACCTACTTTCATCGAGAGATAGATAGACAATTGTCTAAGCTTTTTCTTTTTCTCCGATGCTCATTCTTCAACACCTGTTATGTTTTACATCGCATAAGTCTTAACCAACTCTATCAACAGTGTAATAACAATATCAAGTACTGACATTTAGATTACTGAACACCACTCATGGTCACATATATTCACGCACTCATAACCAATGTAGTATTCGCGTAAATATAAGAAATCAATATCAAATTTATTACCTAAAGCTTGTGCGCTGAGTAATCCTGACAGATCCACAACTCTTGCATGACCTTCTTCGTGGCAGTCTTTCTTCGAAGGTAACTCTTCTATATTTGTAGACTCTAAAAAATAAGTAAGTAATATACCAGATGTTATTTTTGTAATGTTGATAGTGACAATTATAAGACAAAAATATATCTCAAAACCTTTATTA
Organism: Papilio glaucus; assembly: GCA_000931545.1. Taxonomy (NCBI): domain Eukaryota; kingdom Metazoa; phylum Arthropoda; class Insecta; order Lepidoptera; family Papilionidae; genus Papilio; species Papilio glaucus. The sequence continues at coordinate 491,039 of JWHW01024125.1, forward strand.
AAACATGTAGGGATGAACTCGTGAAGACGGCACGATGAGGACCGCATATTTTGTCTAGCAGTGGACTGATACAGACTGATGATAATTAGGACATAGAAACATTACAACATGAGTGAGATAGAGAGAGAGACCAACAACCAATCTCGTCTTAACATTCGTATCTATTTCGTTCTTAAATTAATGCATAACTACAACAATTACAACTATTTGCAACAGTAATCTTGCATAGAATGTAACGCTTGAGGTTAAAAAGCAATATTTTATAAAGTTAGAGAAATAGAGACAGAAAGATCTGTCTGCCTTTCTGTTAATTTATAAAATATTGCTTTTTTACTTCCTATGCTTTACTAATAAGGAATGGATGTGAAGGTCAAGAGGTTTTAGGGAGGAAATGTATAGGAAAAGTCAATTTCCTTTTTTCTTAACCCTTTCTCAGTCCATTAAAGGTAGGCAAGGCATCTGCAACTGCTTAGCTTTTTGCAGAGGGCAGTGTATCATTTAAGATCATTCGGAGGAACCGATTGCTCGTTTTTTCTTCCATAAAGCTTCGCTTCGCTTCCATAAAGTAAGAGAAGAGAAGCCCGCAATGTTTGATATTGTGAAACCTTTATTGTGCTACATTTTAACGCAGTTCATGATTCTCAAGTAATAAAGTGAATACATGATCTACTTCCACAGTCGAATGTGCATCTGTACTGTGTATTGTTACCTCGTCTATGTCCAAGGCTGGCGGTGATGAGCGACTCTAGACAATCGTACTTATCGGCTGTTTTATTAGTTGTCAATGTGGGCACGTTGCTGCGCAGCTTCTCTTGGTAACGAGCTAACTGTACGTTCAGTCTGTAATAATTTAAGCTTCTTTATGGAACAATAATGCAAACAATTCGTTTGTTTGTTCACCTCCTATTAAGCGCCACTAACAACCAAAAGTATTGTAAATGCGTTGTCAATCTTTAAGCTTTGACTAGAAAGATTTGACAAAAGCAGAATTACTGATTGGGTACCTACATTATACTTTTGTGTCCGAACATAGAAGTATAATATCTCTATTTTAGACGGATCTAAAGAGTGAACCGCAAGCCTCATCCCTTTTTTCTTATCGACAATTCTTTCTCTGTATTTGTTGCAAATGGTGATTTCTAGCGATAATCACTTCACCACTACATGAACCCACATGTGTTGTTGTGTTGTTGTTGTAGTAGTGATGATGTGATGCTCGCTCGTTTCGTTATGTACTCATTATGACTTACCTATATAAAACATCCTTGAGCGCTTGCATGTCTTTCTGCAACCTAGAGTTCAGTTCCCGCGCCTGGTTCAATACGATCTGCCGGCTGCTGCAACTCATGCAGACCTCCACCAACGGTATGGCTGTGCTGGGCTCTGATTGATCTGTAGTTTTGGAAAATAGGTAATTGACGATTTTAAAGACAAATAACAAAAACATTTGTATTACATTGTAGCGAATTTTGCTAAGAATTCGCTTTCCCATTACCATCTTCATCCTTTTTGTTGTGCACTGCATCCACCAGTTTTTATTGTAGCCAAGTTTTACAACTAGCAAATAATTAATTTTTCTGATGTGCTTGAAATATTATGTTATTGAATTTAATTCAAAATGTAAAATTAATGTAAATAAAATCCACGAGAACTGAGAAAGTGTAGTAATACAAATAAGTAAAAATTTGTACGCAGCACATAGTCATTGAGAACTTATATCGATAAGATTAGTGACATAATAAAGAAGATCGATGGATATAAGGAGTACCCCTAACCGACGGGCCTGTGTGCGTAGATGTATGGAGAAGAAGCGAGAGGTGTGCCAGGATCGCGCCAACCGATCGCGATCGACCGTGCCGAATGAAAAATCCAATCTACTAATAATCTCTGCCTACGAGTTGCCGGGTGCCTGTGGGTTACTGGCGTGCGAACGTTTATTTATTTATTGAGCTATGGGTTGGCGTATAACGAACAAACGTTGAAACGAATTTAAGTAATGTTTTTTTCATATTGATTAAACAATACTAACCTTTATCTGGTATGTCAAATTGTCTCACTCTTTCCTGCAAACTCTTACACTTGTTCTCTAAATCTGTATTCTTCTCCCTCTCTTCTTTGATAACAGTTTTACATTCTTCAGCATATTTGAGCAGCGTCGAATGTTCGCACTTGAGACGTTCATTTTCACTTGCGAAAAGCTTATTGTATTCTAATATGGTTTTCAATTTTTCTTTTAGTTTGGCTATGTGAGTGTCCTTTTCAGATATCTAAAAGTTAGAAAATGTTATTATAAATATTTACCAATCAAACTTATCATATAAATTAGTATCAGTGATTCCATCGAATTGCTTCAATAATCTACAATATATAAACTTCTTCATCACTATTATAGTGAGCTTTGTTTGAAGTAATCTACTAAAGGGATATTTTTTAAGTGAAACTTCCTACGGCGCAGTAGTGAAAAGTTTTCATTACGTTACGAGTGAGTGAATGCGGGAGTGGTGCAGTGGGGGAGTGGTGCAGTGGGGGAGTGTGAGCACGTGACATGCTCAACATGCGTCAGCTTCACGCGACACCAACATGCTTATTTGAATTTGGAACATTTGCATTTGTATTAATTTTAAATTTTATTGTTAAGGTACAAGAGTTTATTTTTGTCGGTTATTTTTTTATTTTTGAACTATTGTCTCGCCTTCCCACCGGTTTTGAGATTTCAATTAATTTGGAAGTCCTTATTTTATTAGGACTGCTGACAGAACCTTTAGCCTGTAACTATTACTTGTAGCTAAGCAAAGTTCATATTTCTCTAATCCATTGGAATATATATTAGATAAGAAAATACCCTCTCTTTTACCTTAACTGGGGTCTCCTAATAACACAATTGTTATAGGCTTTTCAAAGACTTTATTAATCTTATAGATACATCATACTTACTGAAACAATGTTTTCTTCACACCTGTCCATAAGAGCGGTTATAAGTCGTTCATATTTCTTGCTGAGTTTCTTCTTCTGCTCTTTGAGTAAGTGTTTTCCATCTTTAATGGTAGACATGTTAGCTACCGCTCCATGTATATTGCGTTTCCGCGGAGGTTTCGCTGGTCTCTCTGTTTATACAAAAAATCTAATTTTAGCTTCTATTATCACATACCATCCATATTTACTATTACCCAATCTTTGTACCAAAATATTGTTAATAAAATAAAATTTGTTGGAAAAGTTATTGTGGGTAGCATTGTTACCAACAATAGGGGACATCCTAAACAAATGGGTGTTCAATGAACATGTCCCATAAGATGCCTCTAATAGATAAATATATCCATTCAGATCAAGCATACATGTTAACAAGGATACCTTATAGAGTAATTAAAACTAACCTATCAAATCTCTTGGATCTTCATAAAAAGGATTCTCATGAGGTTCATTCTCCGAATCCTTCTGTTGCAGCATCTTAGACTCTGTCCTCTTCATCACAGTATTCAAGATGTCAAGCCGTAAGCTGTTCCGCTTCTCTGTTTCTGTTATATAAAAATGTTGGTGGCATGGTGTAAAGTTACCAGTAAATGTTAATTTCTTTGGACTGTTCTTAACCGAATTTCTTTTATTTACATTACTATATGTAGACACCTGGAATATATGTAAAAAATACAACATTAGTAAGAGTTTCTTCTAATACAAAAACAAATATTAGTTTTAGACATATAACATACATCTGAAAATATCCTTTAAAACTAAATATAAGAAACATATAATATTTGTAATACTCAAATGTAGGATTATTATATAAAAAAACCCATCCAAAGGAATTTAAATGAAGATCCAACAACAAATATATAAGTAATAAATTACAAACATAAAAGAAATAAAAAAAGAACTGTCAGAACTTGTGTTAGTACCAGGAAGTTCTCTACAGTAGAAGGTACTTGGACCACGGGAGCATTTTAATCTATGACCATGATAGTGCTAGAGACACGAAACCTGCGGTTGCATAATGCCAGTTTTGCACTTGAACCTCACAAAATGTGGGTATGAAGTAAATGTATTTGTACTTTCACATTTTATGATGATTGAGGTGCCGGAGCCTTAATTCCCATTTCAATCCTTACCTTATCCACCCCCTTCTCTCCATGTGTTATGTAACAAATTATGTTTATATATTTATTTTAATGAGAGTATTATTGGGTTTCTATCTATGCTAATATTATAGAGAAAATATTAGTTTTATTGTTTGTTTGGTGCAAACAAACACAATAACTATTGAAAATTTATTTTACCAAAGAAATTTTTTCTAACTATTTAAGATTTATTTTTAAATATGTAGTACAAACATTACCAGATAATAAATAAGATAAAGTAAATCTATTAATTGTTTTAATTCAATGTAAGTTTTGGATATCACAGCTGACATTGATAAAATGGGTCAACTATTTTATTACAATAATGCTTCAGTATTAAATAAATATTAGGTTAGTAAACATGAATTTTGTCAGTACCTTATCTTCATAAAGTAACTGATAAAATTGCCTTGTAGCAACAAGCTTGATCTGAGTTATATTTTACTTGAAATTTTCAAGAGCAGCTAAAAGTTGTCAAAAGAACTTAGTGTTTATTTTTCAATTAAAATGGAGTTATATTTCTTAACACTTAGATTGGTAATAAGTAAAAATGAGAGTATATTGTTTTTAAGCAATCCAGTCTTCAATAGTGCAGTAGTGGTACAACAAATAATGTTAAGCATTCTATGTACATTTTGTTTTTATTGTCCACAACACAATCGTTAACCCCATATTTTAAAATTTTAAATTAAATCTAAATGATTGCATATACTTACTTTCGGAGAAAAGTGTACATAATCAACACCCATTGTCAACTCCCTGTCTGTTTTATTGCTAAGGTTTTAAATTCAGTAGCCATTTTTTTAAAGAAATAACTAAGTTGCAAAAGTTGACTCTTGTTATATTTCTCCGTGTTCTTTATGTGTCCTTCGTTTTTGTTCTTCCGCAGTTCCTAGTTACCTAAACGAAACAAAGACAAATGGTAATTGAAAGTCAAAATTTGATATTACAAAATACAGGAGAAGGTAGAATTAGGTCAACTAACTGTTCAATAAATGCAAATGAGATTTCAATTTGAATTATCGACAAAACTACAAAATAACAGTCCAACGTAGAAAAACTTAGCTGTAACAAGATATATGATAATTGATTATAATCAGATTTAGTAATATAAATATATATATTTTATCTTTTAATAATTTTGTATACTGTACTTAATTATTAATTTTATTTTTGTCTGCAGTTTGAAAATTTTAAAGTAACATTGTTTTTGACGTTGTTGCTATGGAAACCAAAGCAAACCAAACCAATCATAAGATGAGGGTTACCATTATTTAAATTAATTAATTTATCAAACTGTGGTGTAGGTAACAAAAAATAAGAGCAAGCCTAAAGGGAGTCTCGGTCTGAATCCTGAAACATTCGACATTATTAATTGAAAGATTTAACTACACATTTTTAACCTTTTCCCTTCAAGTCCTAAACATTGAAACTAGAAGCTTATATGTTGCAAAGTGCAAACCATATTTTGAACCCATGAAGCGCATTCCACTTCAATTAAGGCGTAATGTTACATTTGCTTTGCGTGGCTTTTTAAACCTCATGCTCATGCCTCGAAGTTCAATCATGAAAGCAACATTACCATGATGTTACTCAAATTAAAAATAAATGTATGAAAAGGGCAAATTTATAATTATTTGTCTGGTAGCATTGTGGAATAATTAGACATCACTTCAACTTATACTTGAATTGCGAAAGTAGTGTAATGTATAGAATAGAACAAAATTTGAATGGCAGTGTCAGCTGATACTACAAGATGGCAGCACTTGTTGGAAGGCATTAATGTACGACAAAATAAAAATGCTCTCGGTTCACGTGGTCTTATTGATTTTTGAAGACATTCCAAGTTAGTAGCATAATGACAACCGAGAGCGTGCGCGGAAACAGCTGAGCGAAAACAGCGACAGTGTGGCATAATCATGAACTAGTAGGCAGTCGCATCATGTCTACCTGCCGGTTCGGTGTATAATGTTAATGCGCGGTGGATTTCATAACTAACCTAAACCACAGTTGTCACTCCGTCCTTTCGAATTTGGAACCTTTTTAGTTAATAATTTCATTTAATTAAGTTTACAAATAGTGATATTTAGTGGTCTAATAGCGAATACAAAATCAAGATACGCGTATCGTATCTTTAGTGAGTTTTGTACGATTATCGATTTTTTTTTATTTTACAATGAGCGTTACGTTTTGTTTACTTTTTATTTTTACGTGAGCCTATCGTAAATAATATGGTGTACATAATTCGACGCTAGTGTTGTGCCGTGTTTCGATTCAATTATGTGCGAGAGTTCGCGCGAGACTGCTTGTTTTGGATGACAAAAACATGGAATTCGAGAACGATTTCAGCTTGAAAGAATGGGCGAAGGACAAGCCTTTGTCCATTCTGCAACTGGATCCGGCAGACCGTGCCGTTTTGAGAATAGCAGGTTAGTTATGAACCTTGTATAATGGGCCGCAAAAGTTTTTTCAACGTGTAACATCGCACATTCCTAGCATTTTTACACCTATAATCAGGGCACGTTATCATGTTTGATAGTGGCGATAGTTAAGATTAATGACATTGTAAACACGCTTAAAAATAACTATTATTAAGAAATACCTACCTGATCTTAATTTATTGTATTTAACTGAAGATATTTAGTTGAATAACCTCGGATTTCA
>JWHW01024297.1:8889-24334 GCA_000931545.1 Papilio glaucus
AATGAATTCGAATCAAACAATATCAACACGAACAATACACAATAAACTATATCTATACGATGCCAACATCTTTATTGTGGTAGAAATTCTTGAACGATTCCATAATTGGACTAGAATTAAGAGTTCAAGGATGATTTACATTTTGACACATTTCTTTGACTTGAGAGGATAAGTAAGAGGTTTCCATATTCTTCTTTGATCTGATCGATCTTTTATTTGGCGAAAGAATGAAACAACAGTGTATATATTAGTGTATATATTATATTAGACAATCTAGTTAAATTACAAACTGTTTTACATAATATGATTATTAGAGGTTTTCAGAGGTTATCTCAACATTTCACTAAAGTTTACTTGAACCTATTTATCCATTGTTTCTTAGATAACAGACAAGTCAAAAGCACGCGGATAGCGAATTCTTTCTTGTGCTGTCGGATTTTGAAATTGACCATCCAACTACCCTAATTCTTTTGCTTTAATTAAATTAGCCTATTTGAAGTCTTGCAATATTACCTATCTTCCAGTAAAAGTTCAGTCATCCAAATCGGTTCAGTCGTTTCGGAGATTACCCGGAATAACCGGACAGATAGACAAAAATTTTAAAAATTGCATTTTCGTTATAAGTACCGTATATACGTCATGTGTATTGAGTATGGAAATTTTATTTTGATATTACATACAGACACTTCAATTTTATTTATCTGTATAGATAAAGTTTATTGTTTCGTTGGTATTCTTAGTACAAATGTATAAACGCCGTTGCGTCGGCAAATTCCTCGAAATGTTTATGAATGGATCGAATGCAATGTTCGCCGTATCGGATGATCGATGGTAAAAAGCTTTCGCTTTTTTTTTAAATTGTTTGAATAAATTGATTACATGTTCAGCTTCACGCTTAACTGCTACTTAAGCAGCAGCTGCAGCTGCTTAAGCAGCTTCACTGATAATTTTTTTTTAATATGTGGCTTTAAGATTGAAAATGCCTTTAGTAAAAGACTGATAGGTTGTTCTTTCGTGACGTATCCGATTCGGGCTCTTAATGTATGTACTAAAATAACGATAAAAAAATCAAACCACTATTTACATTTCGGAAAAAGTTACTGTGACGTCACTCCTCGTCGAATCATCTAAAAACTCAAGCTGGTCCAAACGCTAGCTGGTTAGGAAGTGGCGTGAAAGAAGAAGCGGGGGAGGGATGTACGACACAAAAACTTGATCGATTGTCGATTGTCATGCCGCCGGTCACGGGGTTCGATACACGCGTCTCCAATAACCGGTACCGAGAAATGAACTCGGGACGAGAATAACTGGTTCCGAATGCACAATTCATATAATGTTTGTTTACACGCACTACAAGCTGGTCTTGTAAACTAGTCGCATTCTTTCATTTGTAGTGTGAAGGGCGAGGCGAGACGTATTTGTAAATAAATAAGCACGTATTTTAATCCAATATAGTATCGCGTCAAGTCACTTTTTTAAATGTGGAGAATTGACCTCGGAGATGTGTTGGAGGAGAATGAAGAAACCTAATGGGATGGTGACAACAATGAGGTTTTATACAGAGTGAAAAACAAAGAAAACTAATTGAAACCATCGACAATCGTAGAGAAAAAGAGGTTGGAGCACACTATGGTTTTTTTTATAGTAGCGGAAAGCAAACAGGTATGCTGTTCACCCGATGTCACGTGACCATCTCTACACATAGACATCCGCAACAAGCTACCCGTGAGTTTGCTGATGATTTGTGTTTGTTTTGGGCTTTCGGCGTCTTACTTAACTTAGTTAAGCTACAAGCAGCGTATCGACTGGTGTTTATTAAGACACTAGGAATCGAGGATCGTCCTTCAAAGGTCCATCACCAGGTTCGTGGATACCTGACGCATATCCATTATAAGTTCCGCTGACTAATACTTCCGTCTTTAACGTAAACACCATGTTTTGTTTCAAGTCATGCTTGTAAAAACTATACCATTCCAAAGTAGTCTTTAGCAATTTGTTTTTGATAAAAAAGTGTGTAAGTAAAAACGTATAATCTGAGTGGAATATGTATTTATTATATTGTTAATTAACGCACCGTAATTTAATTAGTACGGCCTTAGTGTTTTTGTATATTGAATAATACAGGAGATTTAGACGAAACATTAACACAATTATATATACCACGCCTACGTCACTATTAATAGTAATATATTGTCCCAGCTGGGGCGAGAGGAGTGTAACAAATAGTCGAGCCTACGCCGAACAACTCCTAACCCTGATTTATACGTTGCTGACAGTCCGCGCCCTTGAACTCCGTGAAACACTGCCGCATCTTTAAAACATTTCCGACGATTTGATGGTATTTTATTTGATAAAGGATTTCTAAATCAGTTAACATCGTTACATCCTTCAGCGATAACGATCGTTGCGTTCTTTATAAGTTTGTGCGAAAGACTTTTCTTTTATCTGTTTCCTAAGCAGCTCAGATGTCTGACAGGACCGAGAACAGAAGACGTAAGCATCATAGAGGCATCCAACAAATACTATCCATTTACTGATGGCTGAATGAACCGAAATGGCCCGATACAATTAGATGCAGCGTATGCAGGCCTACCACAAGATGGACCGAGGATCTGGTAAAAGTTGTGGGAGTTCACTGGATGAGGGCGACCGAGGACCGATCTTTGTGGCGGTCATTGTCCGGTTATCCAGCAGGCACGACTATCGACTTACGCTAAAGTCTCGTGTAAACAAATTGAAGCATGTTATTTAATTGAATGTCTGTCAAGTAACGAAGACATCTAATGATTGTTCACGGTGCAGTTACATGTTAGTCATCATCATAAAAGTCAGTTACTTTTCCCTCTATAGAATTGATTGATTGAAGTTATTTCAAGTAATTTAAGTGGTCATTGGTACGCCCTTAAATCCGAATCTCATTAATTATTTATTCTTTAATAAAAGGAAACATTTTAGAATCCAAAGAGCTAGCGAATGAGCGTTTTTGAAAAAAGATACAGAAAAAAAGCACACAAAAATTTCGTGTACGTATACAACCGACTAGAAATTACTATAGTTTATTGTTGTTTTGTCGTGTGTATGTGTACAACTAGACAAATTGTTTCAGTTTTATGCAAATAAATACACTACCTTAAAGCATCTACCTGTCCTTTCCCTCATGTGGGTTCGGCACAGTATGATTGTAGTCCATACTGTATTACTTTGGCTACAGTTTTTACGGCCGGCAGCCTGCCTGACTACTTCAAAGCAATTTATCTATTTAAATATTGTGCCCTCTAATAATTGACATTAGTTTTGTAAAATCTTCACAACTAAAAATGACAATTACAAATATTGATAAATAGATTATCAAAATTTATTACTACAAAAACTCCTCCGATTCAATCGGGTAGATAGATAGATAGACAAAAATACATAAACTATTTTAGTCACCTGATAAAATTGTTTTTTTTTTTTATCCATGAAAGAAATTTTAAAACCTGTTCTAAAAGTAATAACAACAAACAAACAATCAAATCTTTCTTCTATGTTAAATTAGTTTACGCAAATATTGAACATCGAGTTATAAATAGAAATTCACTGAGAACCGGGAAGCAGAATCGTGGCCGGAAAGTGATTTACGCACGCACTAAAAACACAAAGTCTTGCGTCAACAACGCGACTCGAGTAAACAAATCAAAGATGGCGGTTACTACGTCAAAAGTAAAATTTTATATTCAACTAATCATTTATTAGTAGAACGTTACTAATTTAAAAACGTCTTTGCGCTTGCCAGTGACATACACAAGAGTATCCGTAACCAACAAACAATATTAAATGTGCAGCAAAAACTGTGCCAACGAAAAATCAATCATTTCTGGGTACCCCTCTAAATCACGGGCGTGAATATTTATTTTGCTATATATTTGAGGTTAGAACTTTTTCGAATGAGCGTTACATCGCAGAAATTTGATCAATACGCCACGCTAATTCATTATGTAACTTGACGCCACGCTAGTTGAAGAGCTACGGCTTACTTAATGCATGCCATACTAGGGACCACACACATAAGTCTCAAATATCCTTATCTGTTAGCTTAGATTGCCTCAGCGCATTCCATATTAATCTATATATAGAAAACAAGAAACTTACTGGCTGGTATAAAAGCACATTCCAAACAACTGGGCTTAGAGATTTCAAATTTTTCATAGGAATGTCTGATATTAAATAGGCGAGCACTAAGAAAAGATTCAAGAAGTTCATCCCCTAATTATCTTAACTAGGGGTTCAAAGTTTCTTATATGTTAAGCTGAAACCTATTTGGGGTAATCGACGGTTAAATTAAATTGCTTGGCAGTTGAAGAGGGCTCAGCTTTTGTATAATATGTTTTACAATTCTAAACTACGACAAAGTAATAATTAACTGACCAAACTAACAATTATGAAACAATTGGGGACAAAGAGACGATTGGGCTTGCAACATTCAGTTTGAACAAACACTGGCTGATCTTTGGATTGAAGAAAGAGGATTTATTTTAAAAACAGATAATTATTTTATGGCCCTCGTTGTGTTACTCTAAACAAATGAACCGGGTCACCGCTCAGGGGAAATTAATTATGTATGTCCTCTCCAGGGAGTAGTCAGCAATGTCGTCTTGTATACGGCATGCATTTGGAAGAAAACCTTTGTATAAATCTACTTCCAAAGGCGGGTGAATGGATGATTATTTTAATTTAAGGAAAAAGCGACTTATCTGATATTAAGTGTATTTTAAGTGACAACCATAACAAATAAAGTTACCTATAGGTATATAGGTGAGGAGTAGATAAGGAAAAGATGAGGATGTTAAGTGAGGAATAAGAAGCACTGCAATTATCTGATGAAGACGCAGAATGACCTTTACTTGACGCCGGTATTTTGTGAAGTTGTGTTACTCACTAAGTTGAGCCGGCGTCGCACGCGGCAGCTGTTGCAGACGCTACGACTGATTTATAAGTTAATTAATTTATTAACGTTATATCTGAGAATGTTTAGACACTTATTACATTGTATAGTTCATTCTCGTCGTATCTGCGAACAGCTGCCCACTGCTGGACGTATGCCCCCCGTTGATTGCCACAAAGGTGCCACATCCAGTGGACTCCCGCAACCTTGATTAAACCAGATCATCTATCCATCTAGTGGGGGACCTACGCTTCGATCTATACGTGGTCGCCATTAAAGAACCCTCCAGAAGACGTATATAGCTGAAAAAAGAAATTCCTTATGAAACCTTTTTCCCGTTTGTTGCATTTCAAAACGTCGTTTATCAACTTGTGTCGCTGACTGTACGCTGAGCTAAATATTTATGTTCGTAACGTACAAGTAGGTCGCGCTCGCAGAAACTGAAAAAAATATATATTTGAAAGCGAAATATTGCAATGTTAACTTGCATAGGAAAATAACTCAATTTATGTATCCCATTTGGGGTAGAGTTTTAAAGTAGTGTGATATTCGTTTTTTGGTGTCGCTATTGTATAAAAACAATTTAATTTCTGTTTAATTAGTAATAAGAGGGTTTTTCCGCAACTGTTTATTTAAAATCGTGTCGTTATTCCATATTGTTTATTCCAATATTTAGATAAAAACAAACAATTATTTAATGTCAGTAAGGAAAATGTTGATGAATCAATTGCGGTATTAAACGTAATTATTAAATCTGTAATAATAGCCTCATGGCTAAAAGTCTGTCTGGCTTTGTTGACTTACAAATGCCACTGGATTTGTGTCCCTAAACGTTGCAATAGGTTTACACTTTGTCACGTTAGGGCCTATCAGACAAAGAGGATAGTTAATAGTATTTGCCTATCTTGCTTGCTTGAATGTTTGCTTTTTTCTATCATAAAAACAATAAGTATCGTAAGTAGTCAACTTACATTGCATAAACTTATTTCTTCTATTATATATCTGAATATATAATATATTAAATAGCTCGTCTGGCTATACATAATACTGTACTAGTCCGCACTTTAATGTATGGAAGTGAAAGCTGGGTTTGGCAGGAAAAGCATGCTAGTAGAGTTAATGCCGTTGAGATGCGATCCTTAAGAAGTATGTTAGGCGTGACATTGAATGATAGGATTAAAAATAGCATTATAAGGGACAAGTGTGGCTTAAAAGTGGATGTTGTAACTAGAATTGAGAAAGGTATGCTTCGGTGGTTCGGGCATGTTGAAAGGATGAATGAAGAGAGAATAACGAAACAAATTTATGTTGCAAAAGTGAGTGGCAGTGTTGGTAGGGGACGCCCCAGGAAAACTTATATCGATCAGATTAGCGGTTTACTAAAAAATGGCGATATAAGGAGCACCCACAACCGACGAGCATGTATGCGTAGATGTATGAATGTAGAAGAAGCGAGAGAGGTGTGCCAGGATCGTGCCAAATGGAAATCCGTCATCTCTGCCTACCCCTCTGGGTTACGGGCGTGAGCGCATATTTTATTTATATATTAAATAAGGTTCAGGTTGGGCTGGACACTCGTCGGTTAAATTTCACGATAGGTTAAACCGCGGGACTCTGATTGTCTACCATAAAACAATTGAAACGTCATAAATGCAATTTATTGAGACTTGCATTGTGCGGCTACAACGCAATCCTAAAGGAGATCGACAGTTTCCTGGCGTATACCAGTTTGAACCAGATCAGATCATTTTCGTTTGTTCATGCTTCAAGGTTTTATTGTAAAAATGCTGGCAACTAGCAATCACAATACTATTTAATCTGTGATATTCTAATTGAGTGATTGCACCGATAACCACATGCTATAATTTATGGCTGATGTCTAAGACATTGGGAAATGGGGATCTAATGTCGTTAAGAATATTACGAATTGCCGATGGAAATGTAAATCTATAAATATGAAATAATAGTGGAATTTTTAACCTCCCGATGAATGTTAGCGTGCAAGGCGGGAGGCCGTAAAAACTGTAGCCAAAATCTATACAGTATGGACTACGGTCATCCTGTGCAGACCCCACATGGGTGGGAGGGATAAGAGCAGGGAGGCGATAAGTTGATATTTTAACCTTTAAACTACATTTAAATTAAACTTATATTATGGAATTTATCGTGTTTTTTAACTTATTTGTTTCTGAGTTTCGAGGACTTTATAGCACCCATGGTCACTTTAAATTAGTCGTGTAATAAGTACGAGTCCAAAATGGTTCCACAAAAATTATGATTTATTTAATTTAAAAGTATACAATTTAATATGTAAACTATAATGATTACGGTAGACAACTAGCACCATCTATTGTATTAAAAAAATACTGCTAACATTAGCGTGTCTGTGACCGGTGTACTAACATTAAATGCGTAATGTGCTTATAGAAATTATCATTTCAAAAATGTCATATCGTACACTTAACCAAACAATCGGCTTATTGACAGTCTCGCCCCAGCTCTCGACCTCTTTGCCTGACATTCGGCGAGCATTCCAGAGGTCTATAAAGCATCAATGACTCGCTGTCCCTCATTGGAGGACCGATTGATTCCACTGACCTCATCACCTTTGATTAAACATGTCCAGTATGTACTACATAATATGTTGCTTTCATAAACTAAAGAATGAACGTTTTTGGTATCTATTATACAATATTTCTTTCTGTTGTTATCTCATAAAGGAATAACATGATATTTTGTCTCCGCCTGACACTAATTGCAAATACTGTTTCATATCTATACATATAATAAAAATGTAACTGATCGCTGTCTGTACATGGAAGATATTTGACAAAAACTATTATTAGAGGTCTTCATAAACGCAATAAAACCCAAAACGATGATTAATAGATTTTTTGTTTGTTTGTGCGTTTGTTACCGCTAATCTCAGAAACGGCTTAACTGATTTGGGTGCGGTTTTCACTAATCTATTTAACCTTTTACAAACTTTGTTTGTTAAGTTTGAAATCAATTATTAAGCCTACCCAAAAATGTACAAATTCCTGGTGAATTATATTCCTCTAGCTGTGCCCGCGACTCCGTCTACGTGGAATAGTGTCTTTGGGCAGCAATTTTAATTTTTCAGGCTTATTATTTTGCTAATAAAATTCATACATACAATAAAGTAAGCTATTCGCTGAGCCGCCCTCTACCCTCGGCACGGCGGCGCAGCGCTCATTGTGTCCAGCGGCGCTTGGCAAGTTTTTTACTTGGGGTTATTTCAGTTACATTTTGAAATGACTCCGTAAATGTCACTACCTACCTTAATTTTTCTCTATATTTCTCTTATATTTTGTCTCTTGTCGCAAATTCATGAAACATTCACATAAACCTTACATATTTCCATACAAACTTTGAATGTCGTATTTATTTATCAAAAGCCTAATAATTAAGTTTCAAGCGTCTGGCTTCAAAAATGACGAAAATACCATACAAACGTTCACCACCTATTTCGCGTTACAACCCCTTTTTCTCATTAAAAAGTAGCCAATGTCCTTTCTCAGACTGTAGACTATCCTTGTACCAAATTTCATTTACATCGGTTTAGTAGTTTAGGCGTGAAAGCGTAACAGACAGACAGAGTTACTTTCGCATTTATAATATTAAGTAATAATATCCTGGACATTATTACACGACCTTCTGATCGCAAACTAAGCAGAGCTTGTACTATACAAACCAGATAGTTGGTATATTACTTTTCTTTCGTAAATACATACTTAAATAGAATATTACACCCAGAATCAGGACAGACATGTTCGTGCACACAAAAGTCTGTCTAGGGTGGGAATCGAACCAACGACCTTCGGCGTGAAAAGCAAGTATCTTACTAACCACGCCAACCGGCCCGTCAAAAGTAAGGATAACAGTAAGCGTCCGTACAATTCAAACATACATTCATACATACTCGCAAAAAAATAATGATTTAACCAGTAATTGTTGCGTCAGAATGAACAATAAAAAACATATGACGACATAAAATATATTTTCTAATAGATGTGGTATGTAATTTACCTATTTCGCTAAGTGAAGTGGCATTTGAATACAATCGAACAGAAAAAACAAAGGAAATATTTATAACTTTAATTTAGTATTGTTTTCCAATAGTTGTGGTGCTGTAGCAATAATGTATGAGCATATTGTTGTATGTTATTTGATATATTTTTTGAAATAAAAACTTCTTTACGAGACGATATAACGGTAATAGAAAATTCTCCTACCAAATCGATATTTATTAGGAGAAAATCCTACCAAATATCGATTTGGTAGGAGAAAATATTTAGAGGTACACACATTGCAGCAATATACGTCAGCAATATTCTTATTTGAATTTGGAACAGTTACGACTAACTTTTTTCATTTATTTTTTCCTTGTATTCAATTTTGAATTTAATTGTTAAGGTACAATTGTTTATTTTTGTTTATTATTTATATTTTTTAACTATTATCGAGCCTGTTTTGTGTTTTAACTTCTGTCGGCAGTCCTTATTACTAAGTGCCAGTGTTTTATTATTTTTTTATTTAAAGAAATAATTTCATTGTCGCTGTACGATTACATCGTCCCATAATTACATACAAATTTTATTTCTTTATATCGGCCAACTGAAACACTATCCTGGCCATGTCCGAAGACGGGTGTTACGTGTTACACATTCCTAAACCACACCAATTGCATTTAGGTGATGACACTTTCTTCTGTCTTCATCAAAAAATTAAATTAATTAAAATCTTTATTAGTTGGGATGTACCCATTTATTGTACTGTACATTTGATGCAGGTTTTCGCTTCCTCTATTCCAGGTCTCGGTAACGTTTCATAAGAATCATGCCTCAACTAAATTTGAAATTCTTGTAACCAATCGTATTTTATCCAAATAGATTTGACAAATTATTATAATAATAATGATTAAACAAATGCAAAATCAACAATTGTGAAATCATTTAGAAACCAATCGAAATAGGGTTGGCCTAAATATTACGCGAAAATACTTGGGAATGTATTTGTATGTTGTACCTCTGTTATGTTCCGGAAATATATTTTATGGGAACCCTAACCTAGACCTATTGTAATCATGCTGTTTAAGTACTTATGCAAATGTATGCATTTCCATTGTACTAGTAATAATCCAATAAACAACGATTATGACCACGAATGCTACGTTTATTACGTATCAACATTTTATTTACTAAATATATAACAATACCAGGTTGAAATAAACGACATAAATTTTGTACATTTCCCGAAAAATTGTTAAATTTAATAGGCCGGATACATTATTCGTAGAAATGTCGACAGCGGCGGATTTACACTAGGGCTCAATAGGCGCGGGCCTAGGGCGGCCAATATAGCTAGTAATAACAAGAACCATATGACCCAAAGTAAATATGTATGACCCAAAGTAAATATGTTTTCATCCAGTCGTTTATACCTAGAGAAACTTAAACTCAAGTATTTTTTCACGAAGGTTTTACTTAAAAGAATTCTATTGGGGTTAAACCTGCACTTATATACGATTATAACGTAATAAAATTATACCGTGCTCAGCAGTAAGTACGTAAAAACATAACCTTAGACTTCTAATAAGGGAGGGATTATTCTTACAAGTTATACACAAATGTTTAGATTCTATAAAACCGCTCTTAGTAATGTAACCTTACCTTCCTTTAGCCTTTTTTTAGTACATTTCCCCACTGCAAGGACACAGGCCTCCTCTTCGAGAGAGAGGAATCTACCTACCTTTATCTTTTTTTAGTACGTTTCACCACTGCAGGGACACACGCCTCCTTACTATTTAGTACTAAAGACGTTAGACTAGTTAGTAGTCTAGTTTTAGTAATCTAAAGGAGATTTGAAAGTAAACTTTGAACCTCTGGAGAATTTTATTTGAAAAGAAACTAAAATTTCGTAATGAACTATTGTCGGAGTATCGTCAGCCTACAACAGTTTCAATGAACTTGAACTATATAATTAGATTAGACTGTGATTCAGTTTTCCACGCTGCTCACTAGTAACTTGCTACGTCGCATTTTATTCTTGTTCATGTTGCCTGTATTATTGTGAACACAAGTGAGAAAGGTTAACGAAGATTGAACGCCCACCCTTTCCTAACCGTCCTCCTTTTTCTTCATCTACACGCTCCTCTGCCTGGCAACACACCTGCAGATCATATAGTCGTTCAGTCTCTTTACACAAGAAATGAGCAGAGATGAATGGGTCTATTACGCCCCTTTCTACATAGACACATACAATCCCACTTTTGAGAGGAGCGCATAAGATTATCCCTTTTCAAAAAGGTACAAAAACTATCCATATATAAAATAAGTAACTGTGCTTTGTTTTATCTTTTCGTGTAACTCATTTTATTTCTTATTATTACTACTAACTATTACACTCTTATTGTTAAATAAAGAATAAAATATAGCTTTTAATATTATAGGTTATGCGTTATTAGTGGATGAATTGTTAAAATAGGTTCTATAATTTTTTTTTTATCTTATCCGGCACAATCACTCAATTCTGTACTCTTTATAATATTAGTTAATGAGTGAACTAAAGTGAAAATTGATAGGCCGCATTATGCATTGACATAATTATTCTTAGGTTGGTAGCTGCGCCATAAACGGGTAGAATGGGAATTTCAATGATGCCATATTATTTACTGGTGTTAATTCCTTAGTTTAGTAACAATTTCGGATAATGCGTGTCTTTGTTTAATGTATGATTAATTGTATGTCGACCTTTGTTCTATAAGTTATTTATGCAGCTGACGGTATTGAGTGTAGGTATGTCATATACGCCCTGCATGGGCATGACAGATAAGTTTTTTTTACCGATAAATATTTAAGAAATGACGTTTAAACAAACCTACTTAAAATCATAATTAAATATTATTTAACATATTTACATTATGATTTGTTACTTAGAACATAATTATACGCGTTTCAGTTATAGTTAACATATGTTTAAAATTTAATTTAATTAAAATATAAGATGACTTTTAGCTTTAAGCGTGCACCAATAATAAATGAAAATGTTTGCCGCATCGTATCTCGGCGGACAAAACAATCATTATTATAAAAGAATGTACGAAATACTCAATGATTTCAATTCAGATGTCAATAATTACGAACACTGCTATATAAATAATTAACAGTTTTAAAAAGTAAAAAAACACGCAAGTTCTATTACAAATAGTATCCATTATTGTTTAAATTTTAACACATAGATGGCGTTATTCTCAATTGTAAAAAAATCAGAAATTCTAAAGATTCTGGTAAGGATAACGATAATAATAATTTAAATTATTGCACTGTCATCGGTCTTTCATAACCGTTGGTTTCCACTGGTGTAAAATGGTGTCGCGATACAAGCTTTCTCAAGAAAGAATGTTTTCAGCAATGGAAACCCATATGTGTGCAACGTTTCAAATTAATTCGACGTTCTGAAGGGATTCAAAATCCAGTTCAAACATGTTCAACATTTTTAACAGTGGTAGAGCCCGCAACAACAACATCTGTTGCACGAATGGGCCGGCTCGACCGGTGAAATACCACGACCTCGCAGAAAACAGGCGTGAAGTAGAAGTACTCTGCGTTTCGTCTGATGAGTGAGGTGCCGGAGGCTTTTCCTCAATAGGATAGGATGGTAACGGGAAGAGGACTGGACGGGGAGGGGGTTAACGGGGTAAAGGTAATATCCTTATTCCTGTCTATGCCCTCTTCTGTCCATTAAAGGTAGGCAACGCATCTGCAACACATTTGCTTGTTGCGGATGTCTATGGGTAGCGCTCACTTAACATCAGGTGATCCGCTTGCTCGTTTGCCACCTTGTTCCATAAAAAAAATTGTAATAAAGAAATAAACATTTATTAATTATAATATAATATAGCTTCCTGAAGAATGGATAATTAAACTTAGTTCAGTAGTATTCCAGCCATTGAATATACTCTCGGTATAAAACTCATAGATACTTAAGTTTGTCTGTTCTATTGTGACCTGTCGCCGATACTGCTTGACCGATATTGAGGTGTTATAAGATTCTTGTAATATTCTTCCCCGGTGTGTTTTGCGCAAAATTATGACGTCAGCATAAAAAAAACATTAAAATGTCCATAATCATACAGTCAGTCGGTTTTTTTTACGTCTATTATTTGTAAAAGTAAAGATAGCCCAATGATTCGATTCCTGTAGAGAAATTTTTTAATAGGTTTTTTAAAATTTGTTAATAGGTATAAGCTATAGCTTGGATATTGTGAATTAGACAAAAATAAAGAGTTCACATCCACAAAACTCGTGGAACCACTATTAGTTTTTCAAAGAAAACGGTTAAAAAAATATCAAATTAAAAATTGATATTTTTTAAACCGTTTTCTTGAAGATGAAATGCCTCTTTGTTCCATTGGAATGAGGTCAGGTCGGCTATCGCTCGCGGGCTGTCAATATGTAGTAAGCTATGAGATACCTTGAGTATGCATCTCAATCATAATACCTTCACCTTTTGTTTGTATATTTTACATATATCAAAACACAACCTAAACTATTAGCCCAAGAGGCTTAAAATATGCACAGTGACAGGCGCACTTAGAAATAATTTATCTAAATTCATCCTCTAAACACATTCGGTCTACATTCGGGAATGAATGAATGAGAGATCGATATGATCCGTCGGTTAAATAAAATTGCACGGCGGGTGAAGGCCGCGGGGATCAGCTATTCATTCATAAATTAAGTAATTAAATTATTTAATAAAGTAATAAATATTAGTTAACTAGCGACCCGCCCCGGCTTCGCACGGGTAGTTTTTACATACAAACTTTTATCCCCTACTTAAGGTAATCGCGCCAACTGTCAAACGACTGACAGTTATGTCAAAAGCGCACATTAGTAAAGTCAATTAAGACCTTCTCCAGATAATAGCAACATACAAAAAAGAATTTGCGAAATCGGTCCAGTCGTTCAAGCGTGCTGCCATCTCCAAGGGAAATAAGGAATATTTTTAGAGTTCCGTATCCAAAGGGTAAAACGGGACCCTATTACTAAGACTCTGCTGACTGTCCGTCTGTCACCAGACTGTATCTCATGAACCGTAATAGTTAGACAGTTGAAATTTTCACAGATGATGTATTTCTGTTGCCGCTATAACAACATCTACTAAAGAACAGAATAAAATAAATATTTAGGGGGGCTCTAATACAAAAAACGTGATTTTTATAGATAATGGTACAGAACCCTTCGTGCGCGAGTCCGACTCGCACTTGGCAGGTTTTATTTGCTACTAATATGCATTTAAGATAGTACGTATGATGACCACAAGTCACGCAGTACTCATTAAATTTACTAATGTTTTTTTTTTATCTCACGTTTCCCGAATTTAGGAAGTCAAATGTAACGTAAACTCAAGTTTTGCAACGGTAAGTTTTTGTAGTATTTTAGTCTTTTCGTATGAATATCTTGAATAAATAATATCAGCAACTTTTCTGGTTTTGTGGAATGAAAGGTCTATTCTGTGATGTGGAGTCTTGCATGAACGTTGAAAAACAGCGCCATTATCGAGTCTGTGAATCTAAACCATCCCAAGACCCACTCAAAAACACACACACAAAAATAATTTTGTGGTAAACGAGCAAACGGATCAGCTGATGTTGTGACAAACAAATTGATATCCGCTGCATTTTTGTCTTAATAAAATCGATCGAAAGGGAATGGCAACACAGATCTTTAGATTTAAATCTCGGCATTTGTCGCATACAGCAATATTATTACACACACGACGGCCTACTGAGGTTTTTATTCAAGTTTTTGTATTAGGCGGAAACATCACATGTTCTTAATCTACTAGGAAGACATTCAGACGAGTGACGCAATTGGACACATGCAACGCATTCCTGGCGTTTGATGACGTACGCAGTCGCGCGGGAAAGTGCAGCGGACTTTACTTGGTCTAATGTATGCCTCGGAGGACAGCTATAAGTTCTCATGGGATTAAGATCTGTGTACGACGTGTCTTACATTATCTGTATAGTCTTACTTCAGTTAACTTACAATTAGGTGATGTTATTTGTGTATATTCGCTAAGAAAATAAGTCCGATGGTGTAACAAGAATTAGGACTGAATATAATTGTGACTACAACCTAGCGTAATCCCTTTGGCCTTATCCCACGTTATGTAGGGTCGGCACTGTGTGACCGTAGTCGATACTGTATAGGTTTTGGTTATTACAGCCGGCAAGTGGCAACCTGCCTGACGCTAACCTTTCTCAGGAAACTGCATCCTAGCGTCTGCTCACTGACAGTTTGTTGGTGCGTGGTTATAAGCGTCGTGTGTGTTGTGTCTTATGGTTGGTGTGGTTGTTGCAGATGTACGCGGGCGCGCTGCTGGCGACGGCTGCGCGGCTGGCGTGGGACCCCAGCACGTACACGTGGTTTCGGTTCCTTTGCGCGGCGCAGTACCGCGTGTCGGCCGTGTACGTGCTGCTAGCCGGCTTGT
>JWHW01024297.1:27505-37521 GCA_000931545.1 Papilio glaucus
TTTACGACGAACACTGCCATTTGTCCGAGGAGTTGGTACCTCGCCAAGCCCGAATCGCATGTCTTCCACCTAGCAAAATGTTGTTGACCCCTTTCTCCGACGTTTTTTTTATATTATTCGAATATTTACGAACAAAAAGCTTAATCGAAACATTTAACGAATTATCTGGATTTCGCTACCCAATAATCGATTATCAAATAGAGTGTAATCGATTATCGATAAGTCAGCGAAATTCCTTTATTATAGATTTAGAATATAAGACAAACCATATCAAATATAACTAATATTTCTTCTTGTTATTAACCTTATTGTTCGTATAGTTTGTTCTAGTGCGGACTATTTACTGAATTATTCCTAGTACGTTAGTTTTATACATATTTTTATATTAAATATGAAGTTTTTGAAAGATCGGTGGATGGTACGTAGATACACGAATCCCTTTTTCTTAGGATGATTCTCTAGGGATGATCGATGATGATTATTAACGATTTTTTACAATAACGTACAAAATTGATCGATATCTGACAATATTATGTTTCTGGCATTTAAAGCCATTGGTTGTTAAAGAAAAATATAGATTAAAAGTAAAAAAAATATTTTTAATCTTTATTTTGTATAATCGATTTATTTTAAGGCCCTTGCTTGCCCTCGATTCACGTCCGTCATGTGTATCGGTATGTTTATAAAATCGATTTTTATGTTTCATATTATATCGTGATATCGGTAACCATCGATCATCTCTCAGAAATGCACCTCGTTGTTTATGGTCAAAATTGTTTACTACATTTATAACCTTTTTTTGTCTACAAAGAATTATCTACAAAGAAATATAAGACAGTTTTATATTTGAAATAATTATTATGGCACAGCCTTGGCTGTTTTATCTTAGATTTCTCAATTTTAATGATCTGCTAGCTAGATGTTGTTAAAAATTATACAAATATAATCTATAGGATTTTGGACAAAAAGGAATGTTCATAATAGATTTAATTCGCCAAGCCTAGTTAGCTAAATATTCATTAAATTCTAATCAGACTAAAAAAATTGTGTAATCCTTACCTTACCTTACGTTTTTTTTTTTACATTTATACCATTAATTTTGTTCTTTTTATAAATTTATTCAAGTTTCAGCTATGTCATATAATCGAATCAATAATAAAATAATATTACAGAAAAAAATTAAAAAACAAATTTAAAATGAATTTTACCGTCCAAGTCATTAATTTTACTGTTTAACTTGACAATTTTTTTATGGACCAAACTAATTTTCGAGTTAGTTTAGTAAGTTTATGACTGCAAAAATCAAAATAACGTAACCTATTTTCGTAGTTGTAGTTCTTTTGACGCAAATTATGTTGCAAAGTAATATTAAAATATATGAAATACAAAATGTTGAACATTTCTGCAATATTAAGCTTTTGTCAATTGTCACGATTATGTAATGAATGTTCAACAATCATAAAACAAGATAATCATAAATAATGATACACTTTATATGATACTCAATGAGAAATTAGTAATTATATGTTTTATAATAACAATTATAAAACTTGTTTAAAATATAAGGTATAAGCCAATTGTAGAACTATACATGTATTCTTTTTTTTATTCCATCGGGTGTTGCCATAACAAAAGATTTTACTTAATTACTTCATCTAATACCAATGGATTGTTTCACAAACATATTACATTTTACAAATTAGACCAAGAGAAGTATTGGTTGCTGCATAAACATTATAATCAAAGGTATATTTGTCACTAATTTGCAAGTTTATCCATGATAATGATCATATGACCATAGAGATATAGACCTCGAAATTTAGAACGATTATATGTCAAGTGTTAACGCAATTTTAAAAAGATATACGCTATTTACACATTCCATAACTTTTAGATAGCCTTAATTTTCTAGCCTATTTTCTTTTTTTTTCATTTTCATTGATCAATTATGGGAAAAAAAATGATCAGTGGCATAACTTTGATAGTTTTATTGCAGATTCATAAGTATTAACGACAGCAACAAATTCATTAATAATTTCATTATTCTGTGAGTTGCTTTTCAAAGTAACAAAGAGAATTATTAGAGTATATTCATAGATAATAAATACTGTGAGGTGTTGCCAGCCATGCGTTGTGAGACCGTGGTCTATCCACATTTCTGGTGCCAAATAGCTTTAAGGAAATAACGAGTTTTATTGCCATAATTAAGGTTGTATATTGCAATTAGGGACGCTTCAACTGACTACATACATGTTTGATTTGTAATTTAGCTTTTATATTTACAATGTTCCTTAATAAGCTCTCAAATATCACTTTAATTGTCTTATTGTTTTTTCAATTTTTTTATGCTAAGTAATTTTTAATTAATTTACTGCGTAAAACGACTAGTTATAATACCCTTTATCTGTCATAAAATGTCGAGGGCATTCGCAGTCCTTTTGAAATAAAAAAAAACAATATGTTGTATCATTTTTCGTTATAATCGAATCATCTGTTTTCTGATTTGTTTTTCACATCATTAATTATTAGAGATGGGAGTTTTCGTTAAATTTTGTCATCAATGCGCTTCTATTAATTGAGCCGCATCCGGTGCCGGGATTGATGCCGGCCAACTGTGATTTGGCAAAATTACTGTCGGCTGATGTCTGCGCATGTCATAGTTACTCGCTAACGTTGCCATAGATCTATAATAATAACTTTACTTGCCTATTTTAGTATAGTTTTGTTAATAACTAAATAAGATATTTAACGTTAAGACCTTAATTCAAGATATAGTAATAATAATTCCGCAAGCGCTTGCATCGCTCTATTATTATGTGTTGTCTTTATTTGTCCCCCTCGCACAATCACCGAGTGCATTGAGAGTGAGCGAGCGAGCAACACTTTGAACCAATCCTATATTTCTGATGCCAAGCCGCGGTTTTAGTTGCGCGCATTTGTTTTCAATACATCAGCATCGTGTACAGACATCGATACTCGAAAACGTTTTTACAATAACGACCATCACTAGTAATCAACATTGACAGCTGTCAAAGCGGACTTTATGACAACTGTAAAATGTATTGCAGCGTCTCTGAGTGCAGTTAATTTAGACAATAAGGTGCGTACGGGATGAGTCCCGATTAGACAATAAGCGTTAAGCGAGGCGCACACGCGTTGACACATCACGTGTCACTAAGCAGTTAAGACATTTAAAGCAATAAAATAATATTTTTATACGAATCTCTTTTATTTTATCCCTCATCCCTTTTTTATTATTAGAAAATATTAACTGATGGAGGGGTCACACAAAAAATGTTTGGTCATTTTTTTTTTTCATTAAAAATATTAGTAGATTGTGGAAACAATTTACTGACATCTCTTTTAACTATTTCATCAAGGCAAAGGGAAAAAGCTTGTCTTAGGACATGTTTCACGACCATAGTCGAATGATATATTTGAATCTACGACGTTATACTTCGCAATCCGTACCCTTAACCTGGTTAATGGCGCTTTAAATAGGAAAAATAGTAAGTTTATTTGATAAGAAAAATATGCTATCCATCCTTCACCAAAACGATGTATGGATCCGCTACTTGTAGTCGTAATTGTAGTCACTGATCAATTACTTTTGAATTCCAAAATATCTACTATTATCAACAACTTCATGTCGAATCTGATGGCTTCTGTACTATTTAGACCCTTCAGATTTTATTATGTTTTTTTTTTGCATAAAAAAAGTTAACAAAATTCAGTAAATTTATAAGCGTTTGCTAGGAGTTGGTCGTACGATAATAGTCGTATGGCAAATTCGAACCCATGACTTTATTAACAGTTGCATCCCAAGACATTACACCATTGGCACGTGGTCATTGTAACGTCCAGCCGCTTTTTCAGCTATTTTCACCTGTACATTATATCATTATATTAAAAAATGAACCATCAATTTCATTAGTCATTGATTCTAAGAAAAATATCCATCATAACATTCCCATAACTATTTTTAGTATTTACCAAAACCTTTCTTACAATTTTCGGTAATCATTGATATGATTGTAAGCCAGATAAAGTATAATATATCGCCAGCTGATTCAGAGTAACGACGTGAAATGTAAATGATAGTACAGATAAGATACGGGCACCGAACTTAAGACTTCGCAGTCGTTAAACGCTCGTCAAGAGACATGCTACTAAACCCCGAATTGCGAGCCCGTGTGCTTGTGTATACAGTGACGTGACCACGCGGCGGCGAAGTGCCGTGACGGCTACGTGGAGACAAAGCAACGTCACGGTATCATCTTTTAAGTGACGTGACGGTATTACGGTGTGGGGTGACGTGACGGTGTAACGGTGTTAAATGACGAGAAGTGCAGTGACGGTTAAGTGACAACATGGCGTGTTGTGCTCGAGCTATCCCCGCCATTTTCCTGCAACTCAACCTCATGTTAATGGTAATATTGGAGACATATTCATTTCACTACCGGTAATTTAGAAGTTTTCGTTGGACGACAATTTATTTGTATCTTTAAGTTATAGTGATTTTTCTTTATAACAGTGGTAGAGCCCGCACCAACGACATCTGTTGCACGAATGGACCAGTGACATACCACACGTCACAGAAGTCGGGCGCGAAGTAAAAGTATTCTGCCTTTCGTCTGATGAGTGAGATGCCGGAGGCTTAATTCCAGTCTTCTTCCCCCTTCTATCCTTTTCTAATAACGATTGGATGGGTGGGGGAAATGGATTTGACGTTTGGCCTGTTTTCTGTTGATCCCCTCCTCTGTAAATTAAAGGAGGGCAACGCATCCGCAAGTCGTTAGGTCGTTGCAGAAGCCTATTTGGCAGGGTTGGCACGTGGTGCCTGCCCACCATAAACGTTGTAATATGCGACGTTCAGGGTCCGAGGATAGCGGAGCGTGTCCGCAAGGAAACTCCGTATGTTCGGTCGATATGCGTTTAATCGCTTGTTGATGTACACTCTGAGGTTTGGCTGTGGCGGCGCGAGTTAATGCACGTACACGTGGCTGGACAACCGTTACCTACTGAGGTGCGCGAGAGACTGGGCGATCGAGTGGCGTGCCGTGTTGGCGTCCCGCCTCGATGTTCGCTGTTAAGTTCGCCACACCTATGTGCGTCGGTCACTGAATATGGTGAACTGCTTGCTTGTTTTCTACCTTGTTTTATAAAAAAACTACCTATTACTCATGAAAGAAATCCAACACGATATTGTTCACGGTCTATCTTGTGGTAGACCTACCGAAGCTACGTCAGCCTGTACGTGGCCGCCTTTCTATGATCTTTTAACCCCAAAATGCGTTCTGCGAGCAATTTATTCGGCCCATTGCCGCTTAAGAATGTGCGATACTGTACTAGTTTTTCAGATTTATTAACATCGAAGAGTTTATTTAATTCTGTATAGTAAAATTGACACAGTATACTTACAATAAAGTAATCAATGATGTCGGCGATCAGAATCGATATTCCAATCTGCAATCTTTAATTTGATAAAGTAATTTATGTCACTGTGGAAGATACAAATGTAAATGTTATAAAGGATAATAACTAAATACTTTCAAACATTTCTGTTTTATCCTTTTGTTGATAAACAGTCCAGGAAGAAACAAAGATAATCATTCTTTCGCGTACTAGTTCATTGACCTATTTTCCATTGTTTTGTCAACAGACAAACATTGTGAGACTTCCATGATTTAACAAAACAACAGTTTTTAAACCGGAGTATTGCGGATGGAACGTGACCTATATTAAAATAATCTTTTATTTGGCAAATGTGACATCGTAATCTTTCTGTTTTTATCTTATCACTGCAAATGTATACAAGAGGTAGACTGCTGGATAGATTTAATTGTCTTATGTTATCTAGATACACTAACGTAAAACGTAACCTAGTAACCAGCGAATTGGATATTGTACTTGCAGCGTCATAGGTTACGGAGCTCCTCATATCGTTTGAGAATTGTTTTTAAACTGTTCAAATATATTCACATATGTATTTCTTTATATAAATAATATAAACTAAATAATTTTGGCTGCGTTTAAATCGTTGACTAGTTTTCTTATTGATCGATAGAGGGTGACAGAAAGATGATTGATTTATCCTATTATTATTTTTTAAAATTATTTTTTCCTATTGTATTTACCATCCTCTAATAATTATTACCCTTATTCTTGTATATAGATTTAGGTTATATTTTTTATCATAGAAGACCGTAATGGGTAACTTAATATTTATGAAAAAATTAAAGTGAGTCTAATACCCTCGTTAAATATGTTTGTTTCTAACGAATCTTACACTATCAGATGTCCTCGGTCAACAGCGCTCCGCGTCTTCTGATAAATATGTAATCTACTATGTGTATCTAAGATGATAGTAAATAAATACAAGGCATTTAAGTTATCTTCGGCCATGTATAGTAAATGTCGTTTGTTTGTTTACAACAATCATATCTTGCAATGAAACAAGGTATAGATATGTTGTCCTCACTCATCCACACATACAAAATCACACAGCAAATCAGACAGCAACATTTACACATGTCAAATGGTGTAAAAAGGATAGCGATATGAAATGAATAAGAAAAAAGAGGACAGCGAGTGTTTGTCACTTCAGCGTAAATGCAAACCCAAGACGTAAGTTGAAGACCCGAAAGCGTCCAAAATTGGGACGCTTTCAGGTCGTCACTTTTCGGTCACTAATGGCATTTCTGCTACTTTTTGCATTAAAATTGTCAAGTCCAATTATTAAATCAATTAAGAAGTTTTACATCAATAATGACAAACGTTGTACACGAGATATCAAAATAGTCGATAATAAATAACATCCTCACAACACAACTCAACAGCCTCACCTCAAGTCACAGACAACGGATAGTGTCATTGTGCGCCAGTGTAAATCTGCTGTCTATGGCATGGTGGATTTGCTGAGTTGCAGCTTTTTTTTTATTGGGCTGACGAGCAATGGTTCGGCTAATGTTTTTTTTATGGAAGAAAGTGGCAAACACGCTGCCAGTATTTAAGAAATAAATACATAGTAATTTAAGAAAAGCCGTAAGTCATATTGGTTTGGAAATACCGTGTTGTTGCAGATGTACGCAGGCGCGGGATTCGCAACGGCCGCGCGGTTGAAGTGGGACCCTAGCACGTATGTACCACTCCGAGAGATGCTGCCGCGGGAGTACCGCGCCGCCGCCGCACTGCTGCTGGCGGCCAGCATAGTGTTGTTTCTGCTAGCGCATATAGCGCTTGCAGCGCTGTACGCTCGACGCGCTAGAAGACTCCTCCTAGTTATGGTTGGTGATACATCAAAAAATAGTAAAACTTAGGATAACATCGACCTAGACCACATATTTTTTTTAGACGTAGAATGATATTATTATAGCAAGCCGCTGTAGCAGTACCCCTTAAAATCACAAGTGTTACCAGGTACGTTGGCAATAATTTCGCAGAGGGGAGAAATGAGAAAGGGATGAGGCTTGGGAGACCCCCTTAAATGACGAAGCGCAGAAGGACTTCTACTTCACACTTGTGTTTTTTAAGGTCGTGGTTGAATTATAATCCAATTTATTGTATAGTTTGACATTCTAAACCCTGCGCTTATTCAAAGTGTCGATTGATGATAGATCTTATTTTATCGTTTTCAGTACGGGTGTGTGATGGTGATGATGGTGAGCGCGCAGACGGCGTGGGGCTGGTGGACGAGCGCTCGCGTGGCGAGCTGGGCGCGCTCCGCGCAGGCGGACGAGCTAAGACGCGCGCTGCAGTTGCGGGAGCACCTAGCACCTCTGCTGCAGGACCTCGCGCACTGGCACCCGCTGCCACAGAAGCTCAACAACATCATCAAGGTAAGCCCAAACATTAATGACGGTTCGTTTAAAACAAGAGTGGATATGCTGATGCCAAAATGCCTTGTTTAGACTACATCACCACTTAACATCAGCTTGGTGTAGTCAAGCGCTGATTTATAGATATACACATATATAAAAATGAATCCCTATGTCCCCTGGTCCCGACTTAGCACGTGAAGGGCTGGACCAATTTCGCCAATTCTTTTTTGGTGATGGTTATTGTCTGGAGAAGGGTCTTATAAAAAAACATAAGAAGATTGCGCGGGAAATTAGAAATTAAGAAAACTTAACGACCATATTAACTTTTCTAATGTAGGCAAGCGCTTTTGGCATAACTGTCAGTGGTTTGATAGTTGGTGCGATTACCTTACGTAGGGGATGAACGTTTGTATAGAGAAACTACCCGTGAGAAGCCGGGTGAGGTCGCTAGTTCACTATATTAAAAAATAAGGCAATATATCATTGCGGCAATCCTTTGGGAAGCCCTATGTTCAAGAGTACGTCCAATGGCTAATGGTGATGGTTTAAACCGTCCGACTCGACCCGTTCACTGGATTAGAGCAGCAGGGAACCAATCTTATCAATGCTCACGTCATGATCACTACAACAGTGGACGACTGTTGGCTGAATAGACAAATAGAGATATTTAAACCGTAACATAAAAAATATTTACTTGGTACTAATTAATTAACTGCGTTAGTAGATTTTGACGTTTGACGTGTGTTGTGCAGGAGGCGGAGGCGGACGCGCCTTGCAACGGGTACGTGGCGGCGGCGGCGCTGGCGTTGTTGCTGTTGCTGCAGCCAATGGGCGCCGCGCTCGCCTTCGTGCTGGCGGCCCGCACGCAGCCGCTACACCGTGACGCACAAACTGACAGGTAGCATCAACACTGGTAGTGCGGGAGGCGAAGTTGTTCCACGTTTTTATTAAAATTTCATTTGTTTTATTTGTCAATTACATTGCAGAATGTTCTTTGTTATGGGAGCCAATAGCAGGTTGGAGCATATAAAATAGGCGAGCTCAAACCACGGCGTCATTTAATAGTATTAATTGTAATAACTTGCTTTTTTATTGAAGATGACAAACGAGCAAGTGCAGACAAGCATAACAATCAAATGAGTTGCAGATACGTTACCAGCCTTTGTATTGGGAACAGGGCGGATAAGGGATATGAAAAGGGAAATAGAATTATGTCAATTAGAGTGTCTTTTTTATCTAACTCAATTATAAATAAAAGATTTGACAGATTACTTAAGCTATAATTATTTTGTTTCCAGCGTCAGCACAAGTTTAAACAGCGAAAAGCGGCCGCTGCGGGCGGTGTACAAGAACGGACGCCTCGTCATGGTCTAGTCATATTTCTTCGTCTTGTCATTACTTATAACCTATTCACTGTGTGACATGGTGCGGTTGACGTTTCGATTCGTTCATATAATTATGCGATTTAGGTTACACATTTCGATTTATGTTGAATTAAGAAATTACAAATAAATTATAATTACTTTTTATAAATGTGGATAAATAATGTTAATAATTAGTTATTAATGTGCTACTTTTGATATGTTATTTTGAGTAAAAAGTTTAAATGTCACCTTCGCCACGCTGAATTGAAATTTTTGACAGGTAACCTAGAATTAAATGTAAGACTAAATCCAATGTTAAATTAATTATATTTAGCCGGCCTGTGTTCAGCTGATGACTTTAAGAACATTACGGCATAATATCAATATAATGTACTAATACAATATATTAAGAGATTTGCTAGTGACGTATTTACTTGTGTCAGCAATCGACAGTGTTACCATGTTTGGTAGCGTCGGTAGTACCTATAATATTTGTAGTCCTCGTAAAATTTTAGCTCTCGGCTAATCAGGATTTACTCTTAGATTGATATACTCTTATATAGATAGGTACTCAAGTCTACGATTTATATTTGTTAACTGATCTATAGATTATTTTAATTCCCTCGTAACTCATGAAAGAAAGGTAGGTCGATAGACTGTAAGGTATATGGCATAGTATGGTACGTGTTTCTTTAATAGAGCTTATTTTTGAGGTTATGTTTATATTTAGTGTTCATATTGTATACTTGGGTTTTTGTATTGGATTTGCGCAATTGCGGATTTTGATGTTGGATATGCGCAAGTAATATGCGTGTTTAGGAACAGGCGGCTG
>JWHW01024324.1:23750-35336 GCA_000931545.1 Papilio glaucus
AGTAATAATCAGCAATACAAGTGGCGTCACAATCTTAAACAAAATCTTATTGTATGACGCAGGATGCACTTCGATGTTGAATGTCATTGGAAAGCCTGTCAACTAGGTGACCAGATATCACACATACAACTGATTCTATAACACGAGGTTATATACATTATTATTTAGTCTAGTATAATTTTGCGCGTTGATCCTTCGAGCCGGATGTTTTTCATCTTAAGGAAATACAAAAAAATCTATTTCTTTTTTAGATATGAGTAATACAAAGATATACCTATCATATAAAATTAGTTTCATCAACCATTATATCTTCTATCTACATACATATATCCCTTTTTTACTATATTTAAATTTACAAATGGCTTAACTTATTTATTATTCACATAGCTGTGACAGTAATTATCTCTACAATAAAATAAACACCTGACTGCATCATTTTATTCAAACATCATTATCACTTTAAACAAGCATTAATTACGGTCTAATCCTGTGGGAACAGCAACGGCAAATTAAACTATGTTAAATTAATCAAGTCTGCTGGTCTGAAATTTTTTATTCCACTTCTTATTAAGACCAGCAGCACTGTTACCGAATTCATGACAAATGATTCCCTTCTCAGGATCATAAAATGAAATATCGTTTTAGGATATCACATAATGCTTTATTCTTACGACGCGATGTGGCGAATCATACAGCTCTGCGAGGGATGCAGGATTGAATATTAATTACTAGGATGAATGCCATGACCTGCTTTAACTTACTCCACAGCTGAGCTTTACCTTTACCTTACTAGTTTATGTGAGTGGAGAAGTTTATAAAGTTTTATAGTATAGTTCATTGGAAATAAGTTTGAGATCTTATGATCTAAGGTTCGATAGTTGTCTTTCGACGTAGACCAAGTCATCTTCTCGTTGTTTCAGTTGTCGTACTTCGTTCCTTCTCCTATCCCGTGGGGGCAAATCGGTTCACCTTAGTTCATTTTCACGCTTTTCCCTAAAAATAAGAAATGAGATAAATGCGTCGCTGTTTAGCTTTACATACTGTTTTACGTCTTTATACTTTGTCTTATCTTTTAGTCGTACTTTATCTTTTATTTTAACACCAGTTATACTTCTCTCCATTATTATTTTGACAGATATTTATTTTTTTAAAATATTGTCCCGATAACTCTCTTGTTTGTTAACCATATGTCAAACCTGGATAAATTCACGAATTGTAAATCTTCGTTTATTCTCTTATTGGGATGTTCTTTTTTCTCTTTTGCCTTCTTTCTAGAAGATCAATTTTTTTTATTTCTAGATAGTCTAAATCAATAAAGTTAAAACGAAATTATCTGTATAAGGTATTATAAAGGTATAAAATTTCATCCCTTCTAGATTCGGTGTACAAAAAACCTTTTGAAATATAAATCAACTAATCATGATAAAATAGCTTTTACCGAGTTGAGAACCTTTATATATCCCATTTGCTTCTATTTCTGTAATTTTACCGGATACATCTAGGTCATCTGGAGAATGTTAATGCGGTTTATTTCAGCGCAGTATTTCTGTTGCATTCGTTTAGAACTTTCTAGAATGCTATTCATGTAAGTGTAAAGTGCTAATGATAATACAAAGTGGTTCACTAGGCATGAAGACGTTTGTTTTCAAAGTTAAGAAACCGAACGGAAAAGAAATCTTTTGAATGTAGTTACTTTGAATTTAGACTTAAAGTTTAAATCAATTTGTACAAGGAAGGGGGAAAGAAGAAGGTATCTCCTTTCTATAGTCATCGTTGTTCAAAAATTAGTATAAAGTTAAAAATTTGAAAACTTTGAATTCATTGTACGTTAATTGTTTAGCCTATCTTGATATTTGAAATATAATTTTAGTTAAATTAAATATTATAAAACTAACTGTATTCGATTTGTGGATGATATTACACAATTCTCGTTTTTTTCATATACATATATGAGGACCGTCTCACCCGCTATTTAACCGACGAGTGCCCAGCCTAAGGTGAACCCTAATTAATAAGATTGACCATATAGATCTGAGTCCAACTGAAGCCTAGGCCCAGTAGTTGGGCTGTGTTGAAGTCACTCACTAAATTTCTTTTATATTCGTGTTATACTGATGAAAACTTGCCCATAATCACCCTCAAACATATGTCCGCTAGTGTGTGTGAGTACCCCATCTTATGTCCGCTAGCCCGATGTCTCCACCGCACAGAACCTGGACACATCCAGACAGAAGGAACATTCTACCACTGTCTTAATTTGTAATCAAGGTTGTGCCTTCCTTGGAGATCAGGGCTTCAACTCTGATAGGTAACCATCCTTTTCATCCTTCTCTGACATGAATAGAGATTAAAAAGACGTAAGACCTAAAACTTAGTATCAAATAAGAAATTCCTTATCCTAACATACAAATATTAAACAATTCTGTCTAAGTTTCTTCACTTGGGATGTAATGTTTTATTTTATTAAAAGTGCCAGATTACAAAATCAATACACTATACCGGTCTGAATTCTGGAACGTCCATGCAATGCTGCATTAAAAATCGATTATCTAAATACTTGGCTTGGTGTATGTAGGTAGAGTTTAGGAGCGGCTCCTAATGTGTTTTATCATCTCGACCCTGGTAATGATGAATGTTATTGAAGCGTAGTTCTCTCTTGAACAGCATGATTCGTAATGAACCTGAATACTGCGTAAAAATACGTAGTTGCGTTACAAGTCGATAAAATAAGTGATAAACTTATGTATGTATGCTAGTATTAACTATAATAAAGTCCGCAACAACAATATCTGTTGCACGAATGGGCCAGCTTGGGCGGTGAAATATCACATGACAGGCGTCAAGTAGAAGTATCTTCTGCGTTTCGCCGGACTGAGGTGCCGAAGGCCCAATTTCAGTCCTCGTCCTTTCCTACTAAGGATAAAATGGGAAAGGGAAGAGGATTGGACAGGAGGGGATGGATAGGAAAAGGAAATAACCTTTTTCCTATCACCATCACCTCTTCTGTCCATTAAAGGCAGGCAACGCATCTGCAATCCATTTGTATATCAAATTAAACGCCATTGACAAAAAAAGCAAGAGTAAACACGTGATGGATTACGACACGGGA
Organism: Papilio glaucus; assembly: GCA_000931545.1. Classification (NCBI taxonomy): domain Eukaryota; kingdom Metazoa; phylum Arthropoda; class Insecta; order Lepidoptera; family Papilionidae; genus Papilio; species Papilio glaucus. The sequence continues at coordinate 26,860 of JWHW01024324.1, forward strand.
GAGATACTGGCGGAATTACATGAAGACTAAAAAGAGCGCTTGTTTGACAGTAATGGAAATTAGCGCCGGATTATTATCACACAGAAGATATGAATGCTAGTCAGCGAGACATGGTGTACAGGAACAACGCCCGACAATAACGGTCCTCACGACATTTGACTATCTCAGCATCGGAAATGTCTTTGATGACACTGGTAAAACAAGACTTGCAACTAACTATAGAGGAGGGTTGCCGTCAGGCAGACGGGTTGCCGTAAAAACTGTAAGCAAAACCTATATGGACTACGGTCATACTGTGCCGACCCCACATAACGTGGGAAAGGGGAGATGATGATTGACTAAGAGAGTAATGGGTATTCATAAAAAGTTTATCAATAGTCATCCCTAAACAGATCTTATTTTAACCAATGTAATGATAAGAGATTGGTAGTACAATAATCACAAAAATGATTTTTGACGCGTATAATTTAAAAAAGGTAACGCGCCTATTTGATACAGAATTTAAAACTGAACCACATTAGCGGTTACCCAAACAAGTATTGGATAAAGACTTGATATATTTGACTAAGATTATGATAAAATAGCGCTTAACTTTTTTATATTGAATAAACGCTTGATTACAATCCCACCTGATTTTAAGTGGTGATGTGGTCAAAAGATGGTACGCACTAATTTAGTAACAGCCTATTCACTCTTCTCTTGAAGGTACCCATGTTTTAATTGGACGAAAACACTGATGGTGGCATCTTGTTTCAATCCTTTGCCGTATGCACGATGAACGAAGATTCAAGTGCATTGTGGACACCTAGAAGTGGAAGGGTTTTCCATTTCACAAGTAAAAAAAATAAAATTTTGTTTAGTTTTAAAGTCCAAGATAGGAGAACAAGTTTTACATCATTGCAAAATGAAATGTGCGAATGAATCAAACTACCCCTTAGTTTGATATCCAACAACATCCAACATATCCGATATTTTAAAATATAAAACCTTCGTAGCACTTTATTTATCTTAGTTTTAAGACTGATTAAGATATACATATCTCATCCGTCCATTAATTTAAGTAGCTTATGATACAGCGTATGCTGATTGATTTAGATTACTTACTACAAAGAAATTTAGACAAGGCTAAAATAAGAAAAAATAAAAATCGATCGCCGGCAGTCGAATATATTTTACTGTACAATATTAGTTATTTTACATTATTTATTGATACTATAATAATAAATTTCAAGATTGTTTCGTCTTAATATCTAAAGAGCCCTTAATTATAATAAGGCAGCACGGATTTGAGGTAAAAACTATCCAATCAAAGTCAAGTTAATGCGTTTTGAAGTATTATCCGACTTCGGTTATATTTCAAGTGGCAAATGGCAACACTAGTATTGTATAATTTTTAAATAGCGCATGCGTTGCCATCCGCCGTACGTCAGTGAGGCGACAGCGAGACGGCGAGGCGCTCGCTTGGCGCGGCCAAGCGACCGCGGACTACATACAAACATGTAATTCGAAATTCAAAAGTGTTCGATAGATCGTGTACAAATCATCGATACATTGAACCGTTTGGTGCAACACTATCTTTGAGTAAACTAGTGATGTGAATAGATGTTATCATTTTTTTGAATTTTTAATAGAACAGTGCTGCAGTCGCGTGTGAAAGGCTCGAGCCAGTCGAAACTACGGCCCTTTATTTCTACACAGGTTTGTTATTTCGATTACTTATTCGCGTGCACGCATAACGAATTATGTTAATTGTGAAAAAGGTTGTAAATATATTATTGTAACTTGTTTTTATTGGTGCCGCGCCTAAATATACAGGGCACGGAAACGCGCGGAGTTTTCCCCTCGCTTCTATACGGCATGGTGTTGAAAGTAACTTTTATTTAATACAAAATTAATTTTAAATTAAAAAAAAAAGTGTATGAAGCTGTATTTCATAGTTAAAAATAAAAAATAATGGGGGTCAGGTATTTTATTATATGTTCTTTCACCAGCTTGCAAGTATTATTAACTACAAATCATAGTCAAAGGGGAATATTGTATTTGCAATATGTTATACATTGTTGCCCAAGAATGATTCTCTTTTAAAAAGATACTTTAGTACATCTTTTTAAAATAGATAAATTAACTTTAAATTACCTTACGATTTTTTTTATTATTATTTACGTTATGGTGTAACTGGTGTATTCAAAGGGTTATCATTTATGTGTCCAGGGTATTCATATTTTACATTTCATCATTCAAAGAGTGAAGCTACTCGCTTATGTATGTGTTAATATATTCAGGTTAGCTACAGTTTGTCTTAGGGAAGAGTTTACTCAAGTTAGCAACTAAAAATCTGTAGAAATTACCACAGACCTACCATGTACGCTTTCTTCTACATCGTAAAACATCCAACCCGGACAATTTATAGGCACCCCGAGTCTTTTATTTACCAACACTGTCACTAAATTTTGCTTCATAAATTTGCCTTGTCACTTTATTTATAGGCTAGCATACGCACGCCATTGTAGCGTGCCTTCCGCAGTCCTAGTCACCAAGTCACTTTTCACTTGTCAATATTTTTAAAACTCCTATCATTCAGAGTTACATCCAGCAAACATATACTCTGATAACATATGATACATCAAGTATTTTACGCTGAAATGAACATCTTTTACTTCTAATGTTTTCTTTAAATACGTTCTAGATGTAGCGTGTAACGCTCTTATATATTCTGAGGATGGGAGAAAATTGTAGTTACTATTTTCATATATCTTTTATTATATATTATATATCTCATAAATAAAAAATATACTCACGCCCGTAACACATAAGGCTTATGGATTTCCATCTGGTGCGATCCCGGCACACCTCTCTCGCTTCTTCTACATCCATAAATCTTCTCATACAAGTTCGTCGGTTACGGGTACTCCTTATATCGCCCCTCTTTAGTATGTTACTAATCTACTCGTTATAAGTTTTTCTGTGACTGCCACTCCCTTTTGCAACATAAATTTATCTTGTCACTTTCTTCATTCATCCTTTCAACATGTCCGAACCACAGAAGCTCTTTTTCAATTTTAATTAAAACATTGAAGGATCAAGTCACACGTTTCCTATGCGTTGCTATTTAAAATCCTATAGGTTTTATTATAAAAATAAATATTCAATACGAAAATGAACACAAAAGTTATAACAACGGTACGGTCTATATACAAGCCTTTAATTTCTTTAAAGAATGTTACGTAGAAATTTATAGTCTGTTAGATCTTTGACGGCGCCCTAGACATGAATATAACCTACAAATATATATTTATAGTAATTTGTCAAAAATAGACGCTATCAATTTGTTCTTTTTCAAAAATTATTGAATATTTAATCTTTGGCAAGACCGTGACAGTTATAAATACCTCAATTTGCGAATTGCGATCCATTTTAAAGTTAGCAGCGTCTGACAGTTTGGAGCAATCAATCAAACCGGAGTTCTGAATGTAGATTACAAATTATAATCTGTTATGGCCTTTGTTAATAAAAGTGACAATTGGGTTTTTTTGGTAGCGTCTCTTAAATCCTATGAAGATTTTAAAGACCTGTTTTTCATTGAAAGATTATTTTTTTAAATTATCATTTAGGTTATAAAGATAAATATGGTCACATGCATAACTGAAGTTACATAAATTAATTCCAGAAGGAATTACATGAAATTCTCATCTCCCCATCTTCATTCTACCATCGGACGTTTAGACATACGGGCTCCAACCTTTCATAGTAGAGATACCATGTTCTAACGAAGCGATTCGAATCTTCGTTCGTCGTGCAAACGGCAAAAGATTGGACTGAGTTGCCAGCGTGTTTTCTACCAATTATGACGTGGGTACCTTCAATTGAAGAGTGATTAGGCTGTTACTAAATGAGTACGTGGCATCTTTTGGTCACATCACCATTTAACATCAGGTGGGATAGTGATCAAACACTAGTTTAACAATCTGAAAAAATAGAAGCTTTTACTACATCAGTGCTGGTAAAAAGTGTATCCGGGCAACATTATTTCGATGATTTTTAAATTAAAAACTTTGTTTTTTTTAATGAATATTGTTTTTAAGAATAAACTAGTGCTTTATTACAATCCCACCTGGTGTTAATTATTGTAATATGTATTAGACGCTGCTTGTGCAGTCGTTTTCGAAATACGAGTCTTGATTTTCTTTTATGTGCCTTATACTTTCAGTAAACAATAAAAGATTACCGACATTTGATATGAGACATCTCTTCAAAGTCGGCCGCGATCATTCTACCTGATTCGGTAGGTGACAAGCGATTGGTCGTTTGTCATACCGTTCTTAAAAAGAAACGTTTGTTAAATCATTCACCATAGAGGTTTTATATTACTACCTTAATCTAAAGAGGAACTACATAATCGTTAATATAAGGCAATAACCGACTACGTAATATCTTATTAAAGTAGAAGAAAAGAGTCTAAATGGAAGATTTGGAATCTTGTACATATTTAAAGACGTTACATCTGTCTGTACCTTTGTGTCCGAAGCTTGAGGGCTTTTACCATCTTCTAATATAATAACTATTCTATCCTGATATTACGATATTAATTACCCTGTTATTGAAGTTAATAAAATAGTTCATTATCAACATTTATAACACGCTACATAATACCTAATTGGAGAAATTTGAAGAGTCATTTTTGATTAAATATTTAATAAGTTAAACAAATTATTACCCGAGGTTAAGACACATTATTTTATGTAAATACTTAGTGGCGTACTGGATTTAAATAGCTAACAACTTATGATTTCATCCCTCTCTAGAGACAATCATAAATTGAAATCGATTCAAACGTATGTGAATTCGTAAAATGGTGAACCCAGCGGCTACCGTAGTTTTTGCAAGAATAGTCTTTTAGAAGTACTTATGCGTTTCGACTAATAACTGAGGTGCCGACAAGAGGCGGGTCCTTAACAACAGGTGAACTTTTTACTTGTTTTTCTGCATTTACAATAAAAGTAAATGCAACAAGAAAAACCGCATTACTGCCTACAAATGTTTTACTATTTAAACATATAAAAGAAAATTTATAATCACAAGATGGTAATAGCAAAATACAGGACAAATATTTCACTAGTATTATAACTCATAAAAGGGAAGCAGTCTAGATAAATTGACAACGTGGCATAAAGGTGACGTCATTCATTATTGCATCCGGGTTAGGAGGCGACGTAGGCGAGTGAAATTACTAGGTTAATGAAGGTCTTAAGATGACGAGAGAACGCTACGGTAAGTATTTATTCTATGGTCTGAATAGAACGTTGACATTGACAGACAATGCAATTTCCTATTCAGTATCTATGTTTTCGTTGTAAATACTTAGCTAATATACTAAACTTGTGCGTAAAATCTTTCGATCACATCGTCACTTCTTTTCAAGTGAACTTGTCTTCTTTTCTCAAAATTTTACAGTTAAACTTCTATCCATTGGTATTTAAAAGTCAAATACGTACCTAAGGCTATCCTCGTGTTTCAGCGATGCTCTCCACTGCCTGACGTGCGCCAACCCTTTGATCGCAACAAATGATTACCCCCTGCCATCCAGTGAGCTCCCGCAACCTTGACTATACCATTGTTCCATCTTGTGAGAGGCTTACCTACGCGGTGTCGACCTATGCTTGGGTGCCATTCTATGAGCTTTCGCCTCCATCGGCCATCGGTTAGCAAATGCAAAACTATTATAATCTTTATAGTAAATTAAATCTTTATAGTATTAAATATAGGGATGATTCGATACAACAGCTGGAGGTCATTGACTTCAGAGGATACAGCTATCATCTACTGAATACAAAGAGAAAGGCAAAGACACACATATTCATGCCAATTACAAACATATTCATGCCAATTATAAACATATTCATGCCAATTATAAACATATTCATGCCAATTATTTATTTCGTGTACACTAATTGAGAATAATATAGAGGCTTGAGTTAGTTTAACCTCAATATGATGTGGTTTTATCCTCTGCGTAGACTAATGATCGACGAGACGTAATGAGTTGCAGACTACTTTGAAACTCTCGGTTAACATAGTTATTGATGTTTGACATTGCGCATACTGATATTCAATATTGTTTTGAGAACAAAAAATTTAATTCAACACCTTTTTGTTACTTTTATTATGTACTTTGTCTTGTATGAAATATAACCTCTGTGGAGGATTAATGGGTTTTATTTGTTGTACTTTTTGATTTTTTTAAATTCATCCTGTGTAATTTTAAAACGTACTGTGAGATAAAGCCTCCAACAACATTCTGTTGACTTAGGTGGTTATAGACTATTCCCACAAACCTATATTTTCTAAATTACACGATATATGTATACATAGTTTTGACTCATTGTAGCTTCATATTGAGATATTCATATTCATATGAGCTATTCGAAACATAAAACAAAAGATAGCGTTTCAAGATAAAAGATATTCATATAGAATGTAGATGAATTGATCTCTATTGAAACTGCGAATATTCAAGCGCCACTCGAGCGGTTTGGTTCAGAGAACTCAGCAATACTGCAACCGATATATATTCTAGTATTGAAAACAGTAATGAAAGTTTCGGACAATTTCTAAGCGTAGTCAAAATAATCAATCGAGTTTCAAACCTCGTAACTTTTTGTGTCATAACTACAGTCATAAATGTTGTGTGTCTTTATTTTAAGGAGTTAGGAATTTAAATGAAGCAAAAATGATGCCCGACAAATATATCATAATAATAATAATAATAGCCTTTATTAACAATCTTACAAAATACAAAAAATAAATAAATGTTAGACAAATTATTTGACATCAGGTTTTCGAGATTGTCTTGCGCTTCCGCAAAGGCCTCCCCTAAAGCTTGCCACTCTCTCCGGTTATGGGTCATCCTCCGCCAAGTAATACCAGCTACTTTTCTTATTTCATCTTCCTATCTAAGGCGCTGTCTCCCTTTCCTTCTTTTATTACCTCTTGGACACCATTCAGTTACATCCTTAGCCCATTTTTCTTTGGTGCTCCTCATAAGATGACAAATATATCATAATTATAATTAAATAGAATAGATATACACTCACGCGTGTACCAGTGACCGATGATTATATATGCGTAGGATATGGATATGTATGGATATAGAGATGTAGATACAAAAACCAACGTATCCATAACTCATCTGATATTGCTGGATACTGATAGCCACATAACATTAGGTTACTGGGATGCACATTTTTTCCCTACCATAAAGAAGAAAACAATACACAAGCAACAGTTAATTCAAAAACCAATGAGCGCGACTAACCTTGATATGGGACTAAGACACTCCGGAAAACAATACGAATCTCACACCTCACTCTTTCAAGTCAAGCTGTTTAGGCTGCAGGAGCTCACAATGAAACAGACAAACACGGAAGACCACCAATACCACAAGACATCTTCCTGTCAGTCGGACATGAAATATGTAAAGCGGTTACTGCATTTCACCGAGTATGTCTTAGGATCCATACAATCAACACAAATAATTACAAGAAAAATTACATTACAAGAAGCTTATAATAGCTTCTTTTATGGACTTAGTATCTATAATCTAGCAAACGAATTGGAAAGTGTTCAAAATAAGCGGAGTCCACAATATCTTCCTCCCCTTCCCACCCTTTTCTCATAAGGATACGAGAAGATAAGAACGGAAAGAGGATTGGACGGAGAGGGGTTAATAGGAAAAGGGAAATATCCTTATTCCTGTCTATCCTCTTCTGTCCATTAAAGGTAGGCAACGCATCTGCAACACATTTGCTTGTTGCGGATGTCTATGGGTAGCGCTCACTTAACATCAGGTGCTTCGCAGGCGCGTTTGCCACCTGCTACCATAAAAAAAAAGAAAAAAACATGTAAATGTTCATTTACCTGAACATTTTTCTTAGTATGTTTAGTTGTTACTTAGATAAAACCTTATTGTGTTTAATGAAATACTTAATACAAAATAAAACATAATAAAATGCTTAAGAAGGAAACAAAACAACCTGTTTCTCGTCCTTTTTACTTCGTTTCGCTTTGTGTTCTATATTATGAAAAGGATGAAGCTCTTTTGTTAAGTCTTTTTCAGATTAAATAATGTTACCTTATTTATTTTAAGAATATTTATTGCTAAAAAAATTAAGGTATTAGTATGTATAAATTAAATATATATGCCTTGCCATTTTCCAGTTACTCATAATATCGCCTTTTTGTTATGTAACTAAATAAGTTTGTCTGGGACGACTACTGCCAACACTTTCACTGACTTTTTCGTGTCCAGGGTCTGATCTACCTTGGAGCTTTTTGGACCGTAGCCGAGGGCCCTGATATAAAGTTCCTCTCCATGACTTACTCAACAAAAAATAGGACGTTAAAGTTGATAGATATGTAGGTAATTTGCATCATCTTTGAAGTGAAAATTTCTTAAACCGCGTTAGAAGATGTTTGGTAGA
>JWHW01024324.1:49864-85864 GCA_000931545.1 Papilio glaucus
AATCTCTTACATCACTGATAGGTACGATTCCAAGTCGAGGCGAAAATTGGTGTTAAAGTTTATTTAGATTAAAAATATTTGGTTTTGAGTGTGGGCTGTTTCCCATTTATGGAGATAATCTTTACCCCACCTCTTCCATGTATCTCTGATGTACAATGTGTAAACTTCGATGCCTAGATCTTAAGCAAGATTTTTAGAAACCTGATTAACTTTTTCCACATTAATATTCACACAAAGTTTGCTTCCTTATTCTATTTTCAGTGAAACTTATTTACTCATATAAAAGAAAACAACTGACTGACATATATCAAGGCACAGCTAAAATCACTAAGCCTAACTTTGTCTTGAAATATTGTGTGATTTTTGTTATTACGTAGGCGACCACTAATTGTTTATCTTAAAAGAATTTTTCGAAATTCATCGTCAAACGGAGCTACCAGTGTAAAGTCGATTCGCTAATAAGAAGTAAAACATTTGATTTTTATGTTAGCTAAAGATTTTTAAAATTCGAATGTCGTTTGATGGTTTTTTCGGCGCAACATCCAATATACAATTCGGTTTGCTCAATCAATCGGTACACAAAGACCGCACAAATAGGTTTTCGAATAAAATAATTGGACCTGTCCAGGTCCGTAATAAAAGTTATCCCAATTACCACAACAAACCTCAGGGCACAAAAATGGACCGTTAAAAAGGACCTGTCGGAAAGTAATTAATCTTGAATCGATTTGAAAAACAAAACACGATCATTTAATTCGTGATAATTTTATGTTTACGTGTTTCGGTGGCTTTGAAATCGCCAACCGAATATGACCGACAAAGTCACTGTTTCGAATCAATACTTTCAAATTCAACTTTGTTTACCAAACCGTAGAGAAGCGACCCTACGAAATTTGGTCAACCAAATACGTTTAGATTTTATTCGGAACAAATAAATCAATTTCTAAGTTACATTTATATATAAATAACATGCTTGTAATAAGCCAGGTTTATTACTATAAAAGGAATATTTTAAATAATTTTTAAATATGTAAAAGCTCTCGACATTGAGCTTAAACGAAAAATTTATACAGGTTTGTATTACAGTGTAAGTTACACTCCAATCTCAGGCTATCATACTCGCGATATGAACAGCATAGAGTGGTATTATCGAAGGCAATCTAGTCGCATGATACAATCAATTTATGATGGAAAGCTTTACGTATAATTTTACTCTGACAGTTGTTGGGTAGTGAGTAACGTCCTCCGTTCATGGCTGGATTCGTCAACTACATTATGATTTTTTTCATTTATTATCCACAGAAATGAATAGCTACAATTTTATAAATTAACAAACTCAGACCGGTGGTTTCACCCGCCGTGCAATTTAATTTAACCGTCAATTGTCCAGCCTAAGCTAAACCCTATTTAATAAGATTGATCATATAAATGCGAGGTTAACTTACGTCGGACTATAATTATTTCTCAATTCAAACTTTCATCCGGCACTTTATGCGTTGCCTACTTTTAATGGACATAGAAGAGAATACATATAAAATGGTTATTTCCCTTTCCTATTCAAGCTCTTCCCCGTCAAGTCCTCTTCGCATTCCCATCCTTTCCTTATTAGCCAAGGATGGAAGGGGAAGAGGACTAGAATTAGGTCTCCGGCACCTCACTCATCAGACTAAACGCTGAGTACTCTACATACATAGTTATTATCTAATATTACACGTATGGTTTACAACATATTATTATACAAAGCCCAAATTACTCAACAACTTGGCTCTCGTGACTAAAACATGCAACATTAATTAAATTAATTTGAATAATAATAAAGCAAGTTATTATGTTATAAATATACGTTAGTAATTATTTACGTGCGATATAAGTAATATTCGTTTTAAATTTCAATTAGTGAACTTTATTTTATTGTGAATGTTGCAAGTTATTAACATTAAAATTATTAATTATTAATGTATACTTTTAATGTTAAACTATAATTTAACCGTTACGTAATAAAGGTGCTCAGGGATTAAAAAACGTCAAGTCACGACAAGTCATAGCGTTTAATTGTCTGAGTCCAAATAATATATCGAATGGTTTTCAACAATTTTAGGTTCTTGTTTTCGTGACAGCTTAATTACTTTAACTTATGTAGAATTAAAGAAGTTAGAAGTTAAATGTCATACTTTAACTTATGATGTCTGAGTCATGCATTAATCAAATCATATTTTGAAAAGGAAAGTCTGTTTATTTGCATGAACCTACTTAATACTCTCATAATCACTTCACAATTGTTATATAATTTAATTATTAACATCCAAGCGTTGTTATTCATCATTATCATCCCTTTTCCCACTTATGTGGAGTCGGCACAGTAGGTACCTACCATATCCATAAATAAATCGTCATATCTGAACTCACACCCTTCTTACACATATTATCTTTCACACAAACCATCTACACTTTCTTCAGTCTTCTTCTACCCTTGTTACCATCCATAATTCTCATTACTTTATTCGTTATTTCCTCTTCATCCCTCCCCATAACATGCCCATACAACGCTAACCACTCGCTCCTCAATGTCACTGGCGCAACTCACAGACTTCCATCAACAAACCCATTCTTAATTTTATCCATACTCTATCACATCAATCTTAACATGGGCTTCTCGACCACGTGCTCCGTTCATGACAATCTTTTCATTTGAAAATAACATAAGTTATATGTTTAACGTTATCTTGCGATATTAAAATCTGCTCGAGGGTACCTGGTAATCCAACCGCATGTAAAAGATTAACTTTCACTGGAGCACTGATATTGAATATTGATGTAGCCCTGCGACGACGATAACACCGTGGAAACAGATAAGGGTCTCGACGGACCCTATTACAACACTAGGAATGGAATAGGGCTCGAACCAGATTATATTATGAAAAATTATATTAATGGATGGATTCATTTTTAGTAAAGATAAAATCTTTTCATCGTAACGTACGTTTAATAATAACCCAATTTAAATTCATTCATTCACATTCATTCATTCATTAAAAGTATTTCAAAAGTTTTACATCAGTTTCTTCCTTCTACTTCTTTCGATATGAGATTTTTATAGTGGCGAAATGTCAATGGTATATGATATGGATTGCTGAATATAAGGCAGTGCATCCGAATGCGCCATCCAAATCGTGTCGAGGTCAATCTCCACCACCTTCAACTTAGATGGAACAATTAAAATTGGTAATAAAATGTTTGTGCAGTTTTAATTTAATTTATTAAAAAAGGACACTGCCTATTTAGCTCTTCCACTTTATGTTTTAATCTGCAATATAATTATATACATAGGGGTAAAAAAGTAACTTTCTAGCACAGGATTCGATCCGAAATATACGGATGGCCATCGAACTAGTCCGCGTAATTCCTGTCGTAAGCTAGACAGAAATGTACGCGACAGTTAAAAGCTTTCACCTACAAAAGCCGCACGGAGCTTTTGTATTTCTATCGTCCGTTACATATTTGATGAGTATCGATTTAGAGCGCGCCCGCGTCCTTGTTCATTCGGGGACTCGATCAAATGCTGTTGTTTTCAAATGACACGAAACTCTTTAAAAACTCGACATCGAAAGCTTTTCGGATTGTGCTTGTGCGTTTTACTGTACAGCAGAGTATTGCCGCTGATTGTTAAGAATAGAAAATACTAGAATTAAAACTTTAGCCACCACGAATTGACCTTTCGGTTTCTAATTTTCTAGTGGGTAATGGAGTATGTTAGCTGAAGCCTGTATAGATTTTCTTATTTCCACATCGATCATGTTAAACTAGTACTTTCTGCTATGACATAGCGACAGGTTTACAAAGTACAAGTTGATGGTCAACGAATTTACAAGTGAAACTCAATTTATTGATTATACTTTTGAACTGTACGCTGGTACGGTTCCGTAAAAAATCACATAGCATCGGGTACACTTCTGCACAAAACACATTGTGTCACGGTTCATTTCTGTCGAAATGGGCTACTACATATACGATTAATAAAATACGCCTGTGAACTAAAATAATCAAATGGAAAGAAATGCACCATTCTCTTTCGTCACATTGTTTCGGTCAGGATGTGAGTGAAGTCTCAAGGTCGTATAAAAAGAACTATACTAACTGCGGCGTACAGACGCAACTCATCAAACAGTTTTATTTATATCACTGCTCTGCCGGGGTTCGGGTTCAATCGATAAATTGAGTTACACTTCTAAATTTGTTGGTCAACGTGTATTTGTGAACCTGTCGTTGTCATAGTTGAAAGTACCTGCTTAACATGATCTATTATTACACAATTTATTTCCCCCGTCTCTATCCTACCATCAGGCTTTTAGGCATACAATTAATGTAGATTCTTTAGTTCTTGATATATCGGGTTCAAACAAACGAAGTATTGGAACACATTGCCGACTTCGGTTGTGTCCCTTATTCGATTTTCAAGATTCTCAATTTCCTTACAATATTACCACATCACTTGAATTTGTATTTCGTGGTACTAGAGTGCGATGCCGGAGACCAAATAAAAAGCACATCCCTTTCTTATTAGAAATGGTTAGGAAGGAGGAAAGGATTTGACGGGGAGGTAATGGATTGAAAAGAGAAATAACCATTTTCGGTTTATCCCCTCCTCTGTACATTAAAGGTGGACAACGCATCCGCAACTCATTAGCTTGTTGCAGATGTCTATTGGTAGCAATCGCTTGATATCGGGTGAATCGCTGGCTCGTTTGCCACTTTTCGGTAAAAATATATGAAAAATTATGTTACATCACGCATACTATTTTCATTAAGTTTATAATGTAATATTAAATTATGGAGAAGCCGCGTGCATGTTCGAAAAGCTTTGTTTACCCTTTTTCATCAGCGTAAAGGTTTGTACTATAAATTAAATGTATACAGTTTTTATTTAAGTTCACTTGAACATATTTAGTTGAAAAATAATCCGCATATAAAGGAATCTACTCGCAAAGATCATTTTATAAAATAAAACAGAATTTTGTAAAGTACAATCATTCGGCCGACTGAGATATGAAACGGGAGCGTTGCCACGTCTTTTTCTCTCCCGCCGGAGATATAACGTGAAATATACTGGCCGACAACGAACAAATTGAAAACATTTTTAACGTAATCAGATAGGCCGAACTTCTTGCGTAGTTTTGTCTTATTGCAAAAGATTTCCTTTCAAATTATTCGTTCAAGTAACCTGGTTGTTCGTATTCAAGATGATGTTAGACACTTATTGTTCACAGCTTGTTCTATTCAAGGTTTTTGTATTATGGCATCATAAACGCTATAATCTCACACGTCCTTTCCATCAAATAAACAGAGGGTACATTCGCTAAGCAGCTATTATTTACTAATTAGCTAAAAAACTCAAAATAATAGTTTTTAATTTGGAACTAGATGGCGTTATTCTCAATCTTAAAAATAAATTATAATTTTTTGACCTCATGATTATAATCTGAAAATTAATAGGGTATCTTGAGTCATGGTATTCAATTTAAATAAAGTAATTCCTTTACATATATAGGTAAATAGACACATAGGTATACATACAAATGTGACTTATAAAAGGAAAGTGCGGAAACAGATTACTCGTAATTCAATAGTAGGTATGTACATATACCAATCTAGCCATGGTTACATACTCCAAATATTGGAGAAAAGGTAGTGTCGAGGGCCCTTAAGGTTACTCCAGACTTTACAAGCGACTAAAGAATTTAACCTCCACAGGCATTACAACCTTACGGTAGATGCCTCCTGAAGGCAAACACCGACGTCAGTTCCAATAAGACAATTTTCTTTTACATTTCGTCCCTGAGTTCAGTGAATTTAGCGATTACAATCTTTATATCCGTAAACTTTCTCTACGCAATTGTATTATTCGCCATTCGTTTTAATTGTCAAAGCTTGTACAGCAATTCTATTTCCACGCAGAAATAATGGCGCCGTAACACTGCGTCACTGGTACCATTATGCGTACAAACATTAATGTCGATACTAAACAAGTGAAAACTGTTTACCGTCAACTATAAATGTATCAATATACACCAAATTAAACTGTTATGTATACATGTATACATAACAGCCTACATTACATGTATATACATGTATACATAACAGTTTAATTTGAGTTTTTTTTTGAGAAAAAAACGGCTATAAATATATCAAAATATGAAAGCTTTAAATTGAATATGTGTGAAAAAAAGTTCGAGGAGATTATAGGAATTCCTTTGGGTACAGCTTACTTTAGAAATGTTGATAAGAAGATGAAAAGATAGACGAGATCGGTACTGTTATGTTTGTTTTTAATTTAAAGTTCTCGTCATAAACTGGCTTCCTCCACGTTACTCGCACCTCCATCAGATAAGTTAAAAAAAATATAATCCCTGTAGAAACTTCTTTTTTTTATTATTTTTATTCGAATAACCAATCAGTTACATGCTTGAAGAAATAAAAGTACGATGCGTTATATTGTATCAAAAGATGAGTATAAATTTACTGAACAAAAATATCGATCAAATTATAGAAAACAATAAATCCGCGAATTAAAGGAATAATGTTTTGATGTGTCTCGATTAAACAATGATTCGCATACAGCGGCGAAATGAGCTGGAGCAATAAAATTTCATTCAGGACCAATTTTACGGGTGTCAGTAATATCATCGTATCTGGAACACAACAGGCCGTTCATAGCTCGGCGCGCGACGTGCGCCTCGTAATCGTAAATCATACATTAATGTCGAAGTGAACGCGGACACGTTCAACTTCATATTTCCAGCGATGTGCTAACCTAACAATATGTCGGAAAACCGCAAAAATGTACTGGCAACAACATAAAAACAAATTCACGACTTCTTTATTACATTCCGCCGGCGAGCGCTAAGACTCCACGCCCCGAATGCGGCCGCTCTGTTTACTCAATATTTCATATGTTGCCGTTGGACCGTCTGTACGAATTCTACATAAGTTTCAAACGAGTTCGTTTCTCATCCGTACCGTCCGTAATTGATTTTTTTTTATTTACTCACTTATTGTGGTTCACCGTGACCAATTTTCGTCTAGGACAAACGTTCTTATGAAAAACATACTAAACTTCATAATATCTTGAACGTCTCGGACTATTGCAACTCTAATTTGACATTTCGCATATCAAATTCGGACGTTTCCATGACAATTTCATAGGTCCAAGTCCAAATTGTTATTTGTAAGAACCCGATTTTGATATGGAAATGTCTGAATTTGTTTTTAAAAAGGCCGAATTTTGTTTTCTAAATTTCGAATTTGAAGTTAAAAACCTATACATCACGTTACGGTCGGTAAGAAACTTGAGTAAAAACAGGGTAATAGGGAAAAAATGGAGGACGTACGCTTTCGTGCGAAGTTAAATTATGTAATAACTGTCAGGACAATTTCATGCACGCGCGAAATACAAATACGCGATCCCTTCGCTTCTCCACAAACGACGAAAAATGAACTGAGGCGTAGGAAAACTCATTTTAGAAGATTGACTATTAAGGAAAACTTTTGTTACAAACGTGTCTAAAGTAACAAAGACGAATGAGAATTTTACATATTATTAATAAAAAAAAAAAACTTCCTTAAAAAAACTGCTATCTAACGAAAGAAGTATTAGTGAAACAATTACTCCGTATCGAAATGACTTTTGTATTATTTAATACATACTGAGACAAAATGTTGCAAAAGTAAGTGGCAGTGTTGACAAGGGACATCCCAGGACTCATACCGATCATATTAGCGACATACCAAAGAAAGGGTACCCGTAACCAACGAGAATGTATGCGTAGATATATTGATGTAGAGAATCAAGAGAGATATTTCAGGAGCCCAAATCCGTAATCTCTGCTTCTGGGTTACGGGAATGAGGCATTTTTATTTTGTTTATTTTAATAGTATATAGGTATATGTATATATTATTACATAATCAGTACAATAGTATCGACTTTGTACAAAGTACATACGACTAGAACGTTACAAAATTAGCATCATCACCTATTCAGTCTTATCATTCAAATGATTCAGTTGAAATAGTCCATAACCGAATAGCATTTCATTTTACTCATGTAAACAATATTGTAATCTTGATATTCAGCATACGACAATCTGCTATATACCGAGCAAAAGTAGCTCTTAAAGGCATTAGTTTTGTCTTGAAACGAGGCCAAAGATAAAATAAACTCCCCCGTTTAATAAATCGGACGGGTATCTGCCATTTGTATTCGTAAATGTTCATTATTACTTACTTTTATCGCCGAGTCTCGTAGCGAACAGATGGTGCGTCTAGAGAGGCCAACAAAATAACGTGTTTCACTAACATGTTATTTGTTCCTAGGATACATTGTTTTGGTTTTACCATATATTACTTCTTCCCTTGAACTTCTCACTTTAGTTCTCATTTGCTTGTAATAATGGAAATATTCCTTACTTTCTCCTTCTCATGTGCTACTTTTACCTGCTTACAACTTTCTTTAGTTGTGTTTTTGTGGACATTTATTTTACGATTGTATAAATTGCATCATTCTTCACTATTGTAGGAATATTAATAAATGCTTCTGCTGTACTCTGATCTTCCGGAAAGGGCATTGCGATATAGCCTGCTACTAATAAGTAGGTTGATTGATAAACTTCACCTTTAAACTAAAATTTCGCTTTTAGGTCCGTAAATTTCGATTGTGCGTTAGTAGATAATTCAGTCAGTTATTTATATTATTAGTTCGATTTTTATTTTAGACGTAGGTATTACATCATAAGTTAATACCTCCAACCACTTACCTATCAAAGTCCTCTTACGCCATGATCTTACATCGAATCTGTGAAGTATCTATCATTTCCAAGAATTTATTTGTATAGCGGACAGATTGTTTAGATTTCTATCAACGCCATCGTGATCCGGTGTTTTATAAATACAGTGGCCAGTTGGTTTCTTCTATATTGTATTTTCGGCTTGTGTATTCATTTTGTTTTTTTTTTTTTTATATCGAAATATCAAACAATCGAAAGATTCTTTCGTCAACGCGTGCTATCAGAACGTTATTCTATTCTGTTGAATCTACTTTGAGATTGCTTCGTATTGCAATATGGGCGATTGTGAGGGGCGTAAAAGTTGATCAGAAGAACATATTAAAATGTGATTTCTTTGATACTGGTCTTTCAATTTTACTCCTTGTTTTTCTTTAAGTATATAGTCTTCTGCTTGTTGCATTAAAGACTGTTAGTGTCGAGAGTGGTATAGATTTTACAGGTTTTACATTTTACATTGATAATCCTGCGCCGAATCCTCCAGTACGATGTCTTACAGTTTTATTAAGTGATTTATTATTGTGTCGCATGTCGAGAATTGTTCAGATTTTTGTGGAATTTAACGCTTAAATTAATTTATTCTTTCTGAAATCGCCTTTTGTCTTATTATGTTGTTATAATGTAGTTAAAAACCGAATTTCCGGTTAAAGCAAACGGAAATAGAGACCAGAGGAGAGTTAAGAATAAAGAAAAAGAGTGAGAGGAGAGATCTACTATAAAAGTGATCGTGAACGTAATAGGTGAATGTTCTGATTGAAACCAAGAATGAAAAATCTGAAGCTAATTAGAACAGCTTGTATGGAAATGATTTTATAGACACCAACAAGAAATTGCTATTCAAAATTGCTGGCCTCGTTCCAAACACACGCTACAAACGGAACTGTCATTATGCTATCAAATTCCAATACAAAGCAAAATGTGTCCCCAATTATGCGGATGAAACATTTGTTCATACACAGCTGGCAATATTCACGCTATAACGATTATATCCTCGGTACATTTTAGGGCATAATTATTGTAGCAATTTTCTGGCAATGGATACAGATTCAGTGACTTGTTTTATCTACTTATGGATAGCGGCAAACGTGTAAGTTGACCAGATGTGACGTGATTACCGCTGCTTTTCAACGTCCGTATAGATTATAAGCGCTACGGATGCGTTGCTAGCTACTTTAGCAAAGAAGAATGAGGAAAAAAGGAGACCAGAAGATTTTTTTTATAAGAGAAGGGGGCAAGCGAGCGGCGGGAACACCGTGGTGATCAACTTCGCCCATGGACACCTGCAACACCAGAGGAACTGCAGATGCCTTGCCAGCCTTTAAGGAAAAGATAGACTCGGTTCTTGAAGGACCCTAAGTCCTATTGGTTTGGAAATACCGCCAAGGACAGACCGTTGAGTCTGAGAATGAGCTGATAAAGGGAGGCAGGATACAGGCAGAATATGTAGTATGAAATAATAAGTACAACCCTGTTAAACTTTAATTGTTGTCTATATAACTTATACCAGTTAACCTTTTGCATACAGCCATCGCATAGGAGGCTAAGTATAAAGCACGACGCCGTCACTCTCGTACAGAAAAAGAAGCAGCAAGAAAGTGTTACATATACTCAACTTCAAACGCGCACTAACTAAATACCAAAGCAAGTTTAACAAAGTTATAATATTGGAAATCACGAGATAAAATGTGGCTCAAGCGAGTTAACTCGGGAAATTCAACAAAGCGAGTTGTGGAGCTCGTTTCCGAGGCGGCCGGCGAGCGACGACATTCTAACTCGAGCTGGATTTAAATCCATTGTATTTGCTTATGCAAATTCAGCTTCTGCGGCCTTCCTCACGTACAACACGTTATAATTCTCCTTGAAAATTTGACACAGATTCCCTTCTGACGCAGCTTGCATATCGTATTCGTCATCAAACTTGCTCATGAATTTGTAATCACTTGGCTCGACCCTCACCCTCTATTGTTATACAACAGACGCGTAGACTTTGTAAGTAATTACAACTTCGTTGGCCTGTATGGTATTTTTGCACTGCATACCTGAAGGTTAAAAGGGATGAGGGGTAAACAGTAGAGCCCACAACAACAATATCTGTTGCATAAATGGGCCGGCTCGATCGGTGAATACCACGTCCTCACATAACACAGTCGTGAAGTATATACTTCTGCGTTTCGTCTGATGAGTGAGCTGGTGGAGACCCGATGTCAGTCCCCTTCCCATCGTTACCTACAAAGGATAGGGTGGGAAGGGGAAGAGAATTGGACGAGGAAGGGGATGAATTTCTTCTGTCCATTAAAGGCAGGCAGCGCATCTGCAACTCATTTGCTTGTTGCGGATTCCTATGGGTAGCGGTAAGCCGCTAGCTCGTGTGCCGCCTTCTTCTATAAAAATATGTACATACAGACTACGATAGTCTTTCCGCCCTGCCACAACAGGACAAACAAGCTCATAAGTCTTTTAAACTTTTAAGCATGTAAAGCATTGCATTACTCTGAGCTTATTAAAGTGCTATAAAAGTAACATAATTCTTTGCTGGTTTTTTAAAACAATTATTGGCTTTTAATAAAATCTAAAAATAACTAGATATTGTCAAAGAAAAGGAACAATTTAGCAGGCTTTAGTTATTTATTCACCTTTATCAAGAATAAAGCACAAAACTGACAAATGAATTCAAGATAGGAACGACATTCATGCCACGTGGGTTGTGTGGGTGGGCCTTTATGTTATAGCGTGACTGCCAACTGATATCGATCTGGCAATACGTTACAGCTGGAAAATGATAGAGCTGGAAGTACTTGCATTGGCGATTTTAGCGTTTATTTGCGCGATATTAATCCACTTATAATCTACAAACGGATCTCGATAGGAACTTGAAAAAGTTAATTGCTTTTCAAACGTTTAGACTACAAATAAACTTTTTATGGGTCACAGCTGCATTGCCAATTTTTAAATTAACTAAATAACTTTTACTAAAAACGAATACTGCTTCTTTTGTCAAAACAGCGAAGGGACCTTTCTCTTGGGAAGGGGTCTTAATCACATCGACGTTTTAAATGTCAAAACTCACTTTTTGGCCGACAAAAACAAATGAACGCGAGTCTCTAAGAGTACACGTAGATGACAAGCATTTTTTTGAAGTGAAAAATTCTTACGTCACGTTAGACAATATTTGGTAGGAGGGCAATGTCTAAGCATCACGCGCAACATGCTTATTGAAGTAAAAACATCCTTAGCCAAGTTAGACGACTTTTGGTAGGTGGGGGGATGTGAATAGTAGGAGTGCATGGAGAGTGGGGTTGCGGTACTTGGGGAAGTGTATGTCGTCGTTGTCGTTGTTATTGTTGTTGTTGTGGTTTTCACTTCTAACGTCAGTCAGTCAGTGACTGCCAATGGTTTTTTTTATATAGAAGGTGGCAAACGAGCAAACGGATAACCTGGTATTAAGTGACCGCTTCCCTGGCATCTGCAATAAGCTTATGAGTTGCTGAAGCGTTGCCTACCTTTAATGGAATGAAGAGAGAAAAAAAAATTTTATTGAAATGGGATCATGATGTATGGCTGTAGAAGAAGCGATAAAGAGCATAACTGAGAACCGTTATCCCTGCATGTCGTTACGAATCACGAGTTTGAACGTTAAAAATTATGCACATATCTAAGTCCAGATTGCTTACGTTTAACTTAGTTTATGTGTTGCTTTGATAAACCTGCATCTTACATTACACTGCGAGCAGTCTGATGACATAGAATAACACAGTGTTGTTTATGAACCAGTTCCACGGTGAATAAAACAAGCTAATGGTTCATAAGATGCATTGATGATTGAAGTAAACACAGCTATGGTTCATTGTTATAACAAACCAAACTGGTCTTCACAATTCGACAACCTGGGACATTAACAATGTATATCTTCTTATGTAGTAAATTAAAACACTTGAACGTACGTTTATTTCATCTGCTTGAGTAAGAGTTAAAGTGGTTCATTCATAAATCGTTGTACATTCTCTGGGATATCCAGAACTAAATTCAGTTAATCTACGCGATACAATCTATCTATAGCAATAAAATGTCAGGTTTACTTCTCGTACAATAACTTTTATAACGCTAGAGAGCTAGACAGTGAAGGCGCTAAGAGTTCAACTCTTAACTCCAAGAGCTCTCATCCCTTTGTCTTATAAAATTGTCCAGATGTGTTAGGGAAGGCAATTACCTGAAGATCTTACAATTTAGCACGTGCGGACTAGAAAAAAATACAAAGATGGATTTGACTATTGGACAAAATATAGACTGTCATTTGTTGGAAAAATTAAACGCTCAGTAGGACAATTAGAGGCATGATATATCTGTGAAGAAGTCACCTCAAGTTGTAAGCATGAAAAATCATATTTATGGCATTGTTGCGAAATAAAATACAATAAGTAGCGTTGCTTATTTTATCATCAAGTTCAATGTCTTGTAATTTTTGAAGTACTACTTACTTATTACTAGTATACTACTTTATTTCTAGATTGAAAAATGATGAGTATTTTTCTTAGTTTTTTTGTTTACCGGTAGCAAGTGTTGACTTGTGGTCGGCACAACTTTGCTGAACTACCAGAGTGGCCGTTATGCCACAAAGTTTGGAAAGCTCTGGTCTAGCGTTTCGTCGTTTTTTATACTCACTTTTATAAATGTTTGAAAGCTGTAGCGTTTCAGCGCGTATTCTTTAACCTTTTGATAACACAAGGCTTAGTATCGCTTTCAGAGGCTTTATGTAGCTTTGGCCGAGATTTTTCCTTACATTGTTGTGTACGGTGGCTATTAAATATTTTAATTTTAAGCACTATAGGTATACTGAATAGACATTTTACGCTTTTATTGATAAAGGGAACAGGCGGCTTAGTAGATATTGAAGAATAATTGTGGATTCCTACTTAGTTATAACTTGGTTAAGGACTACGCCCAGTTATTTTACATTATCCATCCTTCAATTAAACATTGTCAATCGATTATCGATATCGTATTACACACTCCAAGAGTGTAATGGACGGAGATTTCGTAATTTCCCTTTTTTATCACTTATCATAACTTTATAAGTCGTTTTAATATTATAAATAACATAAATTACTTTTTGTATTGTCGGCAGAGTGTACTGGTGATGTGTCAGGTATGCAGACGCGCGTGGGTCTGAGCCGGTCGGAGCGCGACTACGCGGCGGCCATGCTGCGCCGCGGACAGAGCCGCGCGCCGTAGTTTAGCTCCGAAGGGATTGCATCCACCTCACTTCAGGAGATCTCGCAAGTAAGAACACCGACGAAAATAATGATCAAAAAGAATTTTAGGGATCTGCGAATATGTATTTGTTGTCAAGTCGTACAAACTATAACTAAAATATTGTCATACTTTATCCCAAATCGATTAAGCAATAAAATCATTATCTATCTCCAACTTAGTACCATTTAATATACTAAAAGTGATGAGTGCATTGTCATACACACATTATTATTAAGTATTTTTTGTGTCCAAAAAAAACAAAACCCAATGTCAAAATCTAAGGACCGACCTTAATACCTGGATATACATATGTTAGACAGCTGATTCACGTAGAGCATTAAGATACGCATTTCTGTGAATTTAATTTGATGGTGTATCTTACACACTTACACTTATACACAATACTAATTTAATGCGTAGCTATGTATTTTTTTATAATCGGTCTTCAATCCAACAGAGATGAATCTCCTGAACATGGACGCGGAGAACCGCGTCGTACTCAACGTGGGGGGCATCCGTCACGAGACTTATAAGGCGACGCTCAAGAAGATACCGGCGACACGGCTCTCGCGGCTCACCGAGGCGCTCGCCAACTACGACCCCGTTCTCAACGAGTACTTCTTCGACCGCCACCCCGGAGTCTTTGCTCAAGTCCTCAACTATTACAGGTACGTAGGCACACAAGCGTGCTCACTGAGTACCTCTTTGATCTCCACCCCTAGTCCTTACTCAAGTCCTCAACTAGCTATAAGGCCAGATACACTACAGACTTTTGTTGCTCGGCGAAACAACTTGCGATATTTCGACCTGCAGCAAAAAGAACAAATCTTCATCCATATCATCGAAACTTTTTAACGTGTTACATAAAGACGATCAACGTCCGTTCCTCAAACAAAATGTAAATTGTCAAAGACCTTTTGCCGCTCCAGTGATTTTGTCACTTAGTTTTTGTGGTGAAAAGTTCGTAGTGTGCGCCTGGCCTTATGCGGTCCCGTGACCGTGTTCAATGAGTACTTCTTTGACAGTCACGCCAGAGTCTTTGTTCAAATCCTCAACTACTACAGGTATTACGCGGCTCCGTGATTCACAGAGATAATTGAAACGAGACCTCTCTAGCAAATGTTGAATGCCTTTCGCTTGTCATTTTGTACAATCTCGTCGAAATGAAATGGGGATTAAGAAAAATATGAATATAAGAATTACGTCATGTAAACACATTTAAGTTTAAGTGACAAACACTAGCTGTCTTCTTTTTCCTTATTATTTAAATCATGCTATCCTTTTTACACAATTTGAAATGTGTCAATGTTGCTGTCACTGCTTTGAAACACTTGTGAATTTATATGATTAAAACATATGTACAGTGTAAAATATAATTGTAATAGAATTATTGAAACAACAATCCTTTCTCTGCCTTTCTATATTTTGATTAATATTTTCTTTTGTTTGTCATCGTAGCAAGCACATATGCCTGTCACCAGATGACACTGGCATGTTCCTTGTCTTGAATATAAAATATGAATTAATTTTGATTATAATAAGCGACGTCATTTGCTTGTTGACTCAATCGAAATACTAAATTATTATTTATTATCTCGTTATCGTTGTTCCTGGCATTTTTTAACCATAATTTATGTATCACATTAAAGACGAATTATGAAACCTAATTCATATAAAATACTTCGCAAAAACGCTTTTCTCGATCCGATCCTCATTTGAATTACATTTTTAACTCAGTTTCTTTGAGCGAAGAAAAACGCTTCTCGTTGAGTTAGCATATTTCCAAGTTACATTTTTACTTTATTTTTATAAAAGGGACAAACGAGTACAAACTAAATCATGGATATAGAGGTTTTTAACTTTTAATTTTAATTTTTACATATGAAATTCGAATTTTCGCAAATCAAATTTGGAATTTGACAGGTAAAAGTCGGAATTTGATTTGCTAGAATCGGAATTTGCTTTGCAAAAGTCGTAGGTAAGATAATTCAAATCGACATCGTATGAAACTCGTAAACGACATTATCTCATTTGAGAGTGTTGTGCATACCTTAATTGTACAATATGGTATTTTAATATAAGAAGTGAAGTATTAAGGCTTCGCATGAAAACCACAGATATCAAAGGAATTCTCCATACTTCTGGAGGTCGGAAATATATTTTCTACTTCTAATCTAAAAGACGGTTAAGAAATTGTGTTGTTTTATGATATCTCAATATTAATTAGAATAACTAAGTCTTTATCTACAAGCATACGATTAGTTATAAAAATAATTTGTTCCACATTAACACCAGTATCGCAAAATGTGGAGAAACAACAAACGGTTTCTCTTTACTCAATTTCCCATTATCATACTTTTATTTGTTTGATTGGTCTTCACTCATTTCTTCACTGTTCGCTTCAGAAAGTATCAATGGAACTCCAGACATCGGCGCATCAACGCGTGTAATAGACTTCCAAACCTATTTCATTCTGATTGCACGCGTATTTCCCATTGCGATCGAAACACAGCTCTATTATTTCTGGTCTTGTACACATAAAGGCTCAAATTGATTTCCATTGATAAGGGGCCAGACAATTTGTGGAAGTTTGCCTAGCGTGATTCGGGTCAAGTCCTTATGTGCTAAGATTGATTGGGGCTTCGTCGGAGCAATCTCTGTAATATTGATTTATATAGCTGCTTAAAAGTAGTTGACGGTATATTGGAGACGATTATTAGGTATTGGGCTTAATGAAATTCTTTAAGCCCGCAAGGAATATATACAACAGCTATTTTGTGGATTACCTTCAAATATTCGAGGTTCTATGAGTGCTCTGTGCGAAGTGATGTGACATTTTAGTATTATCTTGTATTATCTTATATTACATATATTACTCACTATTGTTATTAACTATAAAGTTTTCACTATGTGCAGGACGGGGAAGTTGCACTATCCGACAGATGTGTGCGGTCCCTTATTCGAAGAAGAACTCGAGTTTTGGGGCTTAGATGCGAATCAAGTTGAGCCATGCTGCTGGATGACTTATACTCAGGTAATTCACGCACACGCATACACATACATACGCTCATACATACTCTAATACACACACGTATTAACAAAGGACACGTAGAAGCAAATCACTGTTTCTTTTTTTAGCATCGGGATACCCAGGAGACCCTTGCCGTCCTTGACCGTCTGGATCTAGACACAGAGAAACCATCGGACGAGGAGGTCGCCCGCAAGTTCGGCTTCGAGGAGGACTACTACAACGGGACGGTCTCCTGGTGGCAGCAGCTCAAGCCACAGATGTGGTCTTTGTTCGATGAGCCATACAGCTCTAATGCTGCAAAGGTAACATACAAAATATTAATGTTCAGCGGCTATAGATGTCTGAATTCAAATATTTATCACAAAAGAAACTTTATGGTTCATTTTTTGAAACCGGAGATAAAATTTATTAGTTTCGTTAGCTTACCTATGTAGTTCTTTATACCTATTAGGACATTTAGAATATACATTTAGAGTAAAGTGATGGCTATTATAGGCATTCAGTTGTGCTTGAAAAACAGTAAATAAAAGCTTCCACTGTTTAGCGTTAGTGTATTTCTTAGGTTAATTAACTTATAACCATTTTCTGTTTCAGATAATCGGTGTGATTTCAGTGTTTTTTATATGCGTATCGATTCTATCGTTCTGCTTGAAGACACATCCTGACATGAGGGTGCCGGTGATCAGGAACTATACAGTGACGACGGCGAACCAAACACAAAGCTGGGCGCTGGACAAAGTACAAACGAACGCCCACATAGCTTTTTTCTACATTGAGTGCGTGTGCAATGCGTGGTTCACACTAGAGATCCTAGTTCGGTTCATATCGTCACCGAATAAATGCGAGTTTGTCAAATCATCCGTCAACATCATCGACTACATCGCAACCATGAGCTTCTACATCGACCTGATCCTCCAGAAGTACGCATCTCATGTCGAGAACGCCGACATACTGGAGTTCTTCTCGATTATAAGAATAATGAGGCTTTTCAAATTGACCAGACATTCGTCCGGTCTAAAAATATTAATACAAACATTTAGGGCGTCCGCGAAGGAATTGACACTTCTCGTCTTTTTCCTAGTACTCGGTATAGTTATTTTTGCAAGTTTGGTTTATTACGCGGAACGTATACAAACGAATCCCCACAATGACTTCAACAGTATTCCACTAGGACTGTGGTGGGCCCTGGTTACCATGACGACCGTCGGATATGGAGACATGGCGCCCAAAACTTATGTCGGCATGTTCGTCGGTGCTCTGTGTGCCTTGGCTGGAGTAAGTATACTTTTTAATTTTACTTCATTAAGGTGATTCTACTGTTTAAGCTTTAGTGCATTATAAATTATTTGTGACTATAATTAATCAGTAAAACAAACTGTAACTTGTTTGTATGAAAGAGTATAAGTAATTTAAGCTGCCTCACTTTTCACGAAAGCTCTGATGTTAAATTAATTAGTTAATATTTAACTTTAACATAAAGTTAGTTAATAATGGATTTTTCCAACAAACAGGTGCTGACGATAGCTCTACCGGTGCCGGTCATTGTGTCCAATTTCGCCATGTACTACTCACATACGCAGGCGCGTGCGAAACTGCCCAAGAAGAGACGTAGAGTGATCAACGTTGAACCCACCAGGCCACCGCTCAGTAAGTACTTTTGCTTTAACAACAAACTTATCAATCTATTATTATTATTTCAATAAAATCAATCTGAGACATAGTACGTCCTAAAACTGAGACTAGAATATTAATAGAGCCCGCAGAAGTGCAGCTACAGCACGAATAGACCGCAGAAGAAACGTGAAGTAGAGGTATTCACCATACCTCCTCTACGCTTCTTTTCTTTATGGACTCTATTCTTCATTTCTCCAAAAAAAAAGAGAGTTCTCTAGATAATAAATCGTTGACCCTCAACATGTATAAAACATATTATATGTCCAGGAGCCCCAGGAGTACCCGGTGCTCCCGCTGGCCCGTTGGCACCTGGCATGGGACCCCAAGCCGTGAATAGAAGAATGAATGCCATTAAAACTAATCACCCCAAAGATATGATTGGACCTAACATGGGTAAGGTCCTCAATACGTTTATAATTAACGAGCCATAGAAGAAAATCTACATGAGAAAGGATTCAATCAATGAGCACTGTATTTTACAATTAATTTGCACTTAAAAAGAGAATTTTGAGAATTTTTAAAAATATTTTTTTAAATGTATATACAAGCTCTTTATTTACTCTCTGTAAAAAGAAAATTTAAAATAATAAAGACGATTTCATTTTTCCACATTTTTCTAATAAAGCTTTGAAGTCGAATTAACATTTTTAGTGAACACTATAAGTATTAAGTTAGAATGTAATTGGTCTTCAAAGTTCAGTGTGTTCAGTTCACCGGTAGCAGTATTATATTAGGCACCGTAAACAGTCGATCACCGGCAGCTGTTATAAAATGACTTAGCAGCAAACTAGTAATGAACCAATTGGCAAAGCTTTCACTAAAATCTTCCGAGGACTCTAACATTAATTTTCTTCATCGAAATTAGTCAGTCTACAAATATTTACATTATGTGAATTTTCTAGATGATGTTTATTGTAAGACATTAAACGTTTACATAATGTTACTACTAATACAAGATAGTTTAGGTGCTCACAAAACTAACCTTAGCTTACACAGTCTAATCCTTCGCAGATGGTGATCGTAGCGAGCTTGAGGCTATGATCCAAACAACACCAAACAACTGCAAAAGAAAAAACATAAACATGCTTTAAAAAGCGACACACTGTACTGGCGCAGAATGCTTCCAGACCGGGCTTAGTATATCGCCTGCACATAAGGAATTAGTTTAAGGGAATGCTGAAACTTTACTCATTATTAACCTGGCATCACTCTCATCACTATTCTTGCACTACATGGTATCTTCAAGCAGCACAAAGAAGTCAACAGATAGGTCCAATTGCTTCATCGGTGACGGCGGGAAGGTTCGGCATAGTTTTGTCAATATTATTCGAGAACATTCCTGCAATTTTTAGATGCTTGGCCGCTTGTACCAATTCAATGTTGTCCTCCTAGACCTTTCTTAAATCTACAATTAAAGTAGACGTTATTATTTCAATTATTATATGTATTATCGTATCTATTTCAACATTTCGTGCAGGTCAAAAACATAATTTTACGTGAAACACATTATCGATCACGTTGAAAATTATGTTAATATTGTTGATACAAATTTTGTTTTTGACCTAATAACTTAGCCATTGAGAAACATATACAAAAGAAACAAGATTTTTTTCAGGAAACAATCACCAAGCTTCAGTTTATATTAATTCGAGTCCTGCAGCAACTCAGACACAACTCAACACGGCGGTACACGTCTGATATTTTCAGTTACACTAACAATAAAAGTGTCTAAATTCTAATTCTGTGGAAACTATCGTTGTAATATTTATTTTAGTTAATATTAGTCTAGACATCTTTATTTTCTTTTAATCAAAATTATCTGAGGCAATTCTTTTTATCGAACACATTAAGACAATTTTTCCTCTTAATCATTATTACGTATATACAAGGTTACAAAATCTAAGGTACCCAAAATCCAAAAAATATACTTTGATTTAATCGTACTTACAACGAAAGTTTTCACATTCGTTTTGACGAGATAACTATTCACTAAACAACATAAAAAGTTGTTTCTTAATGTATGTCGTTGTTTATGTTCGTATTGTTGCTGTTTTATGTCTGCTATTTGTACTGTTTTCTCTTGTCCTAATTACATACGTGGAACAACAAAGCCACATTTAATTATATCTGCTTCACATTCAACTACATTCACTATGCTTCATGTCTATAACCTTGGTAAGGGTTATTTCTTTATGTATACAACATTTTCATACATATCAATAATTTTGTTGTGTCGTATTTATTTTGTTGTTGTTTCTAACACTTAAAGTTTAACTTTAAATATTATTTTAGCATTTGTATAATTTTGGAATTTGTTACTAATATTTAATGCGAATAATTATTTGTTTCAATAACTCAAACAATCAAGCATGAAAGCATGAATATCATTTATTTTTCTACATATTGTACTCACACTTAATAAGTTCCAAATAAACTATTATATTTGACATTATTTTCAATTACTTGTCAATAAAAATGTTAGTCGTAACTGTTTAATTTTATGTAAAATTTTGATTTTATTTATTATTATAAAACCTAGAACATTAATTTCAATGAAAACGTTAACAATAATGTCTCGAATATTGTTCTCATCAATTGTTTTATCTCCAACAGTCGCAAGCCTAATGCCGGCAATGGATTTGTCAGTCGCAACACGTCTCACTCCGAGTCCACGTGATCTAAGTCCGGCGCTTGCGATCGCTATACCGATGATGAAATCAGTCAACATCGTACCGACACAGTGCTTCGATAATATGGCCTTTCACAACGAGAAATCTGATGAACAAGCAGAACAAAATAACACCGATAGCAAAACTACTAGCAGACAAGAATCAACTGAAAGTAATAGTACTGTAAAAGCCAAAAACTATAAAAATGAACTTTTTAGAGAAAACGCTGTAGATAAAATAGACGCAAGAACACCTCTACTGAGGGACCATAAAATCGAATCACTGGACGAAACAAAACTGAGGGACAATAAAGTTGAAAAACGAAAATCATCTGCATCAACATAATGTAAATTAAATGCACGTCATGAACATAAATTAATACAATGTATGCGATCGCTTGTTCGAAAAGAGACCAATATTTTAATAAATTTCGATATTTAATGCTAAGAATTATTTGTATCGAATAAATTGCACCGCAACATTTTTCGAAGTACATTTATTAGTATTGTATAACCCGATAAAATATTTAATATCAATGTAAAATATTAAGCCATATTTTCTATATTACTAAAAATTATTATAATGTTTAATATATGATGACAAAGTGGATATTTAATACTTAAGTTTATTTTCCCATTAAGTTGTTAATTGATCATAATTATTGACAAAATAAAATCTGGATTTAACCACATAAATATAACCAATAAAATAAGATTTTCCCTGTTGCCAGACATAAGATAATATATAATTTGCTACATACAATAATTCACCTAATAGAATACATATCCCATATCATGTGTTATATTAGATTCAAATTTAGAATAATTCCCTTTAGTAATCAAACTTGATAAGTGGTCGAAGTGACTTTAGACTTAACATTCATTAATATGGCCGCAGAAAAATTAATATGGGTACTTACGTATTAAAGCCACTGCAACTACAGATGGTTTTTCTTTAATTTTGGGAAATTCGTCAGTCCGAAAGGCATTTGGTTTGAACGCCTTAGTGTCACTTCTGGCATTCGCCGGCTGCTGCTGTCCACCCCGAGTGGTCTGGCTGGCCTTGGGTTCCTCTTATATAACGCAACTTCTGCTGCTGTGGCGTTAATACGTAAGTACCTAAATATATTGGAAAATTGTTTTTGTTGTAATTGTTTGTTTTGTTGTTATCATTTTCTTTCGTTCATTTGCCCATACAATTCGTATCTACAAATTTAATAAATTTACTACACCGCAGATATGTTAGCGTCCTATAACCTCTTCGCGTATAACGCATACCAGTACCTATGGAGAAGGTCGAATGGACTAATTATGCAATTAGTAAGTTGCCTGTAAATCAAAAAAAAAAGAAAAACAAAACAAATAAAAGTGAATAGGGCACAGTAGAATTTTTTTACACATTATCATCATTTAAATTTAGGTTCTTAACTTCAAATTCTGACTTTTACATATCAAATTGTCATAGAATAGTACGAATTTGATTTGTCAAAACCTTAATTCGACGTGGAAAGTACGAATTTAATTTGCAAAATGCTGAATTTGATTTTTAAAATTCCTAATTTGAATTTAAAATCTTGTATTTAATCATGTAGTGATCAAAAAATTATTTTCAATATACTGCCATACCTTACAATCTACATACATTTTAATCTTGAGCCTCTTTGTAAAGTTTAGTGACCTTTTTAAACATATTATCACTAAATATGCATCATATAATACTTCTTTTATCGGTTCGTAGTTTCAAAATATCTTGACTCTATTTCTCATTCCTGATATTATCTATTAAGCGATATAAGTCATATGTACATAAAACATATTAGCATAGTGTTAAAAATATATATCTACAAATTAAAACATCACTAGAAACATATCATCTGCACTTTCTATCATTCTCGATGTTGTACTAATCGTTACACATTTATACATTGTATAATTAAATAAATAATACAATTTATACATTGTATAAATAAATAATTAATATAATTTATACATTGTATAAATAAATAACTAATATAATTTAGACGGCTAAGAGTAGATAGCGTTAACTAAATTACTTGTGTTTTAATACAAAATCGCTCGTGAGTAGTTCAACCGACTTAAAATGTCCAAATATTTATAATTTTCATAATTTAGTATATAATAACATTTTAGATGTAGTTGTTACGGATCGAATGCGAAATATGATGGAAGCTATTCACATATCTGATAATGATCACTGATCTGGATCAATGGAATAAACACCCGATTTAGTTTTTACAAATAATTTAATTTAGAAAAATAAAATAAAATATGGAAAGACTTAATAGTTCTTGATTTAATTAGCATCGCCGTTATCACTTTATAATTAATATAAAAGAAATGTCTAAATTGAGAGGGACCCTCGACGTTTTACTATTCAGTGAAGGTCAAAGCAAATTTTATTAGGCCGATACCTAGAAGGACCTTTTATTTATTTGATTAACGCATAAAATGCAATTAATTTAATATAATTTAGATAGCACAAAGCTTTGGTTATGTAAAATTTTATATAATCTATAATTTAGCTATAAAAAATGTTTGCTTCTACATTGTATGACGAAAAGTGTACCAATTATGCAATACGTATATTGTAATTATGCATTGCTTGATAATTGTTGTTTGTTCTTTTATATTTTTCTATAAAAAATCACACAAGTACTAAACTGTTGCGGACCACGTAGAAGGAGAACACTCGTTAATAATCTTTTCAATTAATTCTAGCACGTTATCATTTTCTATGATTTAATTTGTTTTAATTTTAAATAATATTATTTTAGTGAATTGTTTGTTGTATATTTTATGTTAAGTTAAGAACAGAGGTGCTCCAACCGAGACACTGCATAAAATATAAACTAACTTCAACCTCTTGATACTTTATATATAAAAATATCTATAAAATGTGTAATGTAATATTCAAGAAACTATATGATGGAATTATTAGATCGATTGTAATGATCAATTTATTAGATCCATACCAAAAAAGATTGAAAAGTTTTTTTGTCGTCGAAAATTTTTCTAAAAAATATTTTTTTTCCGAATTAAAATTACTTTTACTCGCCTAAACTCCCTTTTCTGTAGAACATAAATTGGTCACTAAGGTCAAACCATATTTGAATCGTGTTTTCCTACTTTTTATAAAAAAAAATATTTATTATATATAATGTATTGTCATACTATGATATTTCTAATATCTTCTTTCCTGTGTATTTTGTATGTAAAATACATTGCAGTGTCTTATTTGGAGTCGGTTATCTTGAAGGATAGATCATAAGGCTTACAGTGAATGAACAGGGCTTGTATCTTATTGTATAGCATTCTATTTAAAATATACAATATATTATACAATTTTGAACAATACGAAAAACAAAATTATTTGAAATATTGTTCATTAAACATGCGAAAATAAAAAGCGATGTTTTATTTTTTACATTCCCCAGACTTCCCAACTGAAAAAACTGTTCTTTTTCTATTGCAAGATATTTTAAAGGTCCATAGTTGTTAAAGAGGACCTTTTTGAAACAAATACCGATTAATCTCGCATCAGACATTTAGTTTAAAGGTTGAACATTAATCTTAATGAAAACCAAGTCTTTCTTTGATCTTTGACAAATTGTATTTTTTTTATTACAATGCGACGTCGCACTGAGCTTGCAACTTGTCAATTGTATGAAAAAAATCGTCTGTCCGTCCGTAGTACTACAATTAAACAGCACAACGCACATGCACAACAATTGAATTTTAAATTTAAAGAGGTCAGATTTGTAAGGAGCGCCCCGGAGTAAAGGGATGATGTATAAAATTATTAAAACTTTCGTGAGACATTATTAACTATTTTTAAAACAGCTTTGCGCACGTTCGCGTATACAGGTATTGGAACCGAAAAGTTTCGAACCTGTCGGAGGCCCTTCTTCATGGTCAGCGTTGCGAGTTCAGACGCATAGTGCTAGGCGGGGCGTGACCGCGTATTAATCCGCCTCACCCTTGCGAACATGAGTAATGCCGTTTTAAAAACAGGGATGATGTATGTTTGAGTTCAGAGTGATTTTGATGTATAATCTGTAGCTATATCAATCGTATTTTTGCGGATAAAACGCTCAAAGCTCCTACCCGCTGTTTGAGGACCACCCTCGCTCTTTTTGTTGAATAATATAAGGTCGGTTTTACAATATGATGTAAATACTTTGGTATTGTAATTATTTATTTGTGTTTTATACTGGGACAAGCTGAGCTCCGCGGATCCCGTCGCCGTGCAATTTAACCAACAATTGTCTAGCGTAAAGTAAACCCTATTTAATATGATTAATCATATTTGAAGTCTACTTACATTGGATTAAAATTATTTCTCTATACAAACTTTCATCCCCTAATTTAGACCCTTAGAGGACGAATTTAGATATAAACTTTTTTAGTACTCGCCTAAGTAATAACAGAAATCTCTGTGCAAAATTTCATATCTAGGCCCAGTGGTTGAATGAAGACAACATATTTTTTTATGAAATAAGATGGTAAACGAGCAAGCGGTTCACCTGATGTTAAGTGAACGCTGACCATAGGCATCAGACAACGGAATGAGTTGCAATGCGTTACCTACTTTTAATGGACATAGACAAGATAAAGGATATTTTCTTCTCCTTTTCATCCCCTACGTCCAATCCTCTTCCTTCTCCCATCTTATCCTTTTTATGAAAGGATGGGAAGAGCATATTAACTAAGAAATAATAATAGACGAAGTACAATCGCTACCTTCTAGACGTACTGAAATATCTTTGTGTGTATTGATTAAAACAAAAGACAGTTAGGTTTTATTCTCGAAACGAGGACGTCGGAGACTTCCAGACGAAATCGAAATCTGCAAATAGACGAGTCAACTAGTCAGCTCGCAAGTTTCAGTTCAATTTCCTCGGATAGAGAGATTCTATTCTAACTTTAACTTATTTAACTCAAGCGAGCTGTTACTTAGCTGTGCAGATGTATGTTGCTTTGTTATGACCTGACTTATTTAATTATAAAGTTCAATTGTTTGCTAAGTTGCTGTTTAATTTATATTCACATGAGAAAGTGTTTAATGTCAATTGTGTTACTTCATGAAATCGCTTTCACATCTACTGTCCTCTCACTAAAGTTGACACTTGACACTTGGTTGACACTTGGTAATAAGGTTGTTTTGCATTGACAACATATTAACTAAGAAGTACGATATATATACAATACAATAATAAGAAAAAAAAATCTGTTCTGTAATACAATCGTCGCTTAAGAGTAGTCAGAAGTTTGTAATCTGTGCCTACCTCAACCATTCGCAGTAAGATTGAAGTACCACAAAAAAGAAATAATAGGAAAAAAATTGTTAACCTCAAATATATTTAACGAAATCTATCTTCAGAACGAAACATATTTTTTTCCATCTTTTGTCTCTTAGACTTTGAATGAAGTTCAAATTTATTCAATTTTACTCTTATAGAATTCATCCGTCGAAGCCGTAAAGTGGTTTTACAGTATACACTTTTATTTGAATAGAAAATTGGGACGAATTTTATTTATTGAATTACAATAAAGATCCATTAGCATTGTAACATTTTACAGCATTTTTTTCTTAATAGGTATAATATACCCAAATGGTATACTAGGTAAGCTTTCCTTTCTTCCAATCTTTTCCAGCAACCATAATCTCAGTAGTCACTCCTTTCTTGGTCATCCTTCACGCAACCCATCCATCTTTTCTTAGGCCTACTTCTAGCAACGTATCCCTCCACTCCATATTCATATCAACTGTCCTTGTCACATGTCGTTCTACCGCACCTTTCTACAAATTAGTGCAAATATGTCACAAGAGTCGTGAATTTGGTTCGCAGCTTTTTTCAAAAACCACAACTATTGATTCTCATATATCTGCCTCTTTCTCATATCCATCTGAACAATCCCCATGCCCTGTTTCTTGAGACCTTGTTACATCAGCAAAAGCTAGGCATTGCTCTCCCTTACAGATGTCAGAATTTTCTATATTAGTTATAATACTAAAGTTGGGGAAATATAATTGAATATTTGCTCGGCCCATAGACTATTATTGTTAGGATTTATTTCGTCAAATTTTGTTACGTATCGTCAAGTTACCCGTTTCGACATTTGACGGCGAGAGCGTGTGGCGTTTCAATTTGCAAGAGAGTCGCTGCCTTGCGCGCTCAGCCATAAATAACACCCTTTGTTGAGTTCCGCCATTTTTGTGTCGTTACGCACTTTACTAGAATATTCCATGTACGATCTATTTTTAAAGAAAGTTATTTAGATGTCTTTCACATTATTTCTAATTCTTAAGTTCAATATTAGGTTTGCAATTTAATTGCGTCATAATAAAATACTTTTGATCTTCGAGAAGTCATAAATTCATCTAGAAAGTAATAACCTTATCTAGTATTCTATACTTCTTCGTCGTTTCAGGCGAAGTTCTTTCTCTGCTGGGCGGAGGCCTCCCCCAAGCATCAATCCTCTGCCGTTCTCATCCAGTGACGACCTCGACCTCGTGGCCGCTACTATAAAACCTTTCGGCTCCATCGGCCATCTGTTCTGCGAGCAATATGTCCGGCCATTTGCCACTTAAGGTTGTAATTCTCAGGACAAAGTCGGTTACCTTGGTTCTATTGCGGATCACATCATTTGTGATGCGATCACGCAGAGAGACTCCGAGCCATTCCCTCTGAGGGACCTTGAGCTATTTTTTCTTTCTTATATCTTTTAATCATTAAATAGTTATTGAAAGTAAATCAAATTCACTTTTGCGTAGTTTTATCCCAATGCTCTCACTTCTATAAAAATCTGATTCTCATTATAAATTATAACAGCCTGCGCACATAGTGTCTCGTATTGCTTGAGCTCGAAGGCTTTATGAACATGTTGATGTAATGAAACGAACCCTTGTCATTCTGACGGCGCCGGGACTAACTCAGAAATTATGATTCAAGTTAACATACCAAACTCTATTATTTTCGGTGGATTAACTCAAATAAAAAAAAATGAATCACTAAAATCTATAGTATTATGGGATTTCAAAATATTAAATTATAAAAAAAATGTAGAAGGGGAGGATTGTGCACGTGACATATATATGGAATCATTGTGCATGTAGGATCTAAGAATGCAAGTGTATATAGTAAAAAAAACTGTAAAATTGCCATATGTCGTCAATGTGGAAAAACAACAGTGACACACAGTGATATAGCAACCCTCGTCACTGTCGACAGTAGACTACGAGTGATCCCTGTATATCAACAACAAAACATTCTATGATCACGTTGGCTTGTTAGGGTATTTAAATGTAGGATTTTTTCTTTACCCAGAAACTCTAAGACTTGCTTCCTAAAAAGTTTTCACTTAGCATTCACAGATAGTAACTAATTATTTATTTAAAGTAATTCTGTTGTACTTAAATGTGCTATTTAAGGTAGAACCGGTCTTCTTTTGTTTTTTTTTTTTTTTATAGCAAAAGGTGACAAATGAGCAAGCAGTTCAGCTGATAAATTAACACTACTCATAGGTATCTGCAACAAGCTAATGAGGTACAGTTTCATAGCCTGCCTTTAATGGACAGATTAACTGTAAAAAAAAAATTCTATCCATCCCCTCTCCGGTCAAATCCTCTTCCCTTTCCTTCTAAGGAAACGATGGGAAGAGGAATAAGTCTAGAATTGGGTCTCCGGAACCTCACTCATCGAATGGAACGCAGAATAATTCACGCCTGTCTTCTGTGAGGTCGGTCAAGCCGACCCATTGGTGCAAGAGATGTTGTTGTTGCGGGCTCTACCACTGTATGTGTCCTGCTTCTTTTTTTTCATTTTTTTATTCTTAATAGTGTGATCATTTGATACGAGACATGTCGCCAACTCGTTTCGTTTAATCTTAAAATATAAACGCCCTAATTGGCATCTGTTAGATCAGCAGTAGCAATTAAGTTGCGCCAGTAAATACACGAGATATCCCCTCAACGCTTACGTTAGTTTCAACTTTTAAAAAAATGTGAATACGTTAAAGAACACTTCTCATTAAAGGTCTAAAAATAAACCAGATAGAGTAACTACTCGTCGTTGGCTTGACATACTTTTGAATGAGGTTTGTGGAGAAATTTACATAGAATAATTATGTACATTGTCGCATTAAAAAGTAAAAGTTGACTTCACTTTGCACGAGACAATATGACGGGAGATAGACATACTCAGAGAACAAATATTTTTTGGATTCTTCATTTTCATTCAATAGGAAGTTGGAAAAGGTAATAAGTTTAAATACACACAACATACACACACAACCTCCGCCATACTTAAAACCAATCCCAGAATTATTCATTCATCAAATATTAATTGATAAATGTACTAAATACGTTTATAACATTAAGAAGTATGTTAGACGAGACTTTGAATGATTCAAAATAGCGTTATAAGGGAAAGGTTAGCAGTATGCATAGCTGTATCCGTGATCTCTGCCTACCCCTCTGGGTTACAGTCAGTAAGGTATATTTAATTCCTTTGTAAAAATGTTATCGAATAAAAATCCATTATTTGAAATTTAAACAAAAATCAAGGTAAACAATTGAGATCGTATCGGCATTCGTTCGGAAATTGGTTGCGAATATTAATTTCTGAAGCGTTTTCCCGCTGGTCGGCACTTGATCTCGATTATCCATTCAAGTGCGCCAACAGTGGCCATTGTTGTCCCGGGGTTGTTGATTGCCAGAAAAAGTTGCAAACACTCGTTGTACTTGTTGCTCAAGCAATCAACGGAATTCGTAATCACTTCATTTATTATCATCTCGATTATATATTGTCTTATATAAGTATTAATACTTTTTATCTACAAATTAATTAGACACAAATAAATAAAATAAATATGCGCTCACGCCCGTAACCTAGAGGGGTAGGCAGAGATCATGGATTTCCATTTGAACTTATATCGATTAGATTAGTGGCTTACTAAAAAAGGCCGATATAAGGAGCACTCATAACCGACGAGTTTGTATGCGTAGATGTATGGATGTAGAAGAAGCGAGAGTTGCAGGGATCGCGCCAAATCGAAATCCATAATCTCGTACCCCTCTGGGTTAAGGTCGTGTATATTTATTTAAAAAATAGTTAATAAAAATGTTTAATAATGAAAGAAAATGTGGTTATAAAGAAAATAATGTCCTTTGTGATTAAGGAGATCTGAAATAAAAATAGTTTATCGCATATCCAAATTAATTTGTGTTTACGGACGACGAGCTATAAGTAGTTACTTATAAAGTTGTATTTCCTGTATGTTATTCTTTCAACGAGCTTATTTTAAACTCAAAGATAACACAAGACATAGCTAATTTTAATTAAAAGTGCCACTGCGAGCTCGCGTTTCAGTGTTACCTATAAATTAGTTAAAAGACTGCAGTGCACGTAGAGTACATCGTGATAAATCTCCCCTTTACCGCATTATTAACGATTATATTAAGACAATAAATATGTACGAATAACTGCGAAATAAGAGGACGATTCTTAGTACAGAATCACTTTTAATATTTGTGCAAAGAGCAAGCTTAAATCTAAATATGTTTTTTATGTGGTGTAGTGTATGCGCAGTAATGGAACGTAAAATGAAAAAGCGAGATAGCTAGAACAGAATGACAGATTGTAAATAACGTATGATATTTTAAAGAACAACAAATGTGTAAGTGTTATAAATCAGTTAAATAAATAAATTAAGTTGAATAAAACAACGTGTCTGTTTATTTCATAGTGGCATCGTAAAGAAGTCTATCATTAACATCATGTTTATATAATTGTCACCCATTCTAGGTCTTAGTCTTCACAAAAATCACTGCAAAACCTTTTCGCCCATCCCTTTCTAAAGCAGTGCTCTCCTCATTATAAAACAATACAGGGAATATTATTTATTAAATGCAGTATGATTTTAAAGCAGGCAGGGTCCCTGTAGGTTATCTGATGTTGTGGATGCATGGACAACGGTGATCACTTATCATCGAGCAGCTGCTCGCTTACACCCTCAAAGCATAATAGTTACAGTCATTCTCCTACAATATGAACATATAACTCTACTCGTTAAGTATGGTACT
Organism: Papilio glaucus; assembly: GCA_000931545.1. Lineage (NCBI taxonomy): Eukaryota > Metazoa > Arthropoda > Insecta > Lepidoptera > Papilionidae > Papilio > Papilio glaucus. The sequence goes on from JWHW01024324.1 coordinate 81,428, forward strand.
CTTTCTTTTTATAATGCCCGAGGCTGTGTGGGAACGAATTTAATTTTTCTCATTTCCCATACCCGGCCGACTGCCTCGCGAAGTTACACTTTCATATCGTGTATAAGTTTGTCACGCTGTCCCATTTTTGAGAAACACACATTCAGATGGCACTTTTTAAAGCAAATATATATAAAAAATACGGTACATTTTAAGTTAGAGGAAATAAGAATTAAACTCCACAGATTTGATAAGAAACCTCGTTCACACATTAAAAACTTGTACTACAACAATATGTTCGTAGATAGATAATAAATGCGCTTGAAGCGGCCACGGCTATGTTTAACTTAGAATTATGTAACCTATTAATTAAGTATCGTCAGCAGTAAAGTAATTCAAACTTTTCATTTCGTTCGACAAGTCAGGTTGGCCGAGTGGTCTAAGGCGCCAGATTTAAGCTCTGGTTCCCAGTTGGGAGCGTGGGTTCGAACCCCACACCTGACAAACCTTTTTCTTTTTAATTATATTTTCATGGTTATTAATATTTTTCGTCCTACTTTTTTTTAATTTTAGTCTAGTCAGTATTCGAACTATACCGTCACAAGGAAATTTTACATAAATGCTTACATAAACCATTGTCTATTAACTAAATTAAATAATATATCCAAAAAAAATGTAAGTTTGGAAAAAAAAAATGATGCCACAAATCTTTTTGAGCATATAAAACCATTAAAATATGTCCCTATTCAAATTGTAGCACTGTAACGCCACATCTGAAACCTAATTTACCCGCCGTCGCTCCCTAAGCCCAGCGATAGCCAACCCAAATACCCCTTTACATTGCTCAACAAATATTCTTTAAATACTGTTATATATTGTTAAAAGATGTTTTTCGTTACATGTTCTATCTACATTTTTATGATAAACACATATGTTCAAAGGATAACAGTAACATAAATAAAAATAAAGTTAAAAGATATAATAATAAATAATAAGTTATAAAAGGTTTAAAAATTAATCGATGATAATTCAGCCTAGACATTAGAATGCACTGGGTTCGATTCCTAGCCTACGCAAAAATTATTACAAGAACAAATTCATTTGTCTAAAAACGTTTCGCACCGGTGAAACTGCGGACGCCTACACGCTGTCACAAAAATTACTTTATTAAATTTTGACATCAATTTATTGTTTTCTTTTTAAATTAAAGGAAAAAGATATCCGTGTTAAATTAAAAATCATGGTCCACGTGAACGTCTCGCTGTCACTGTATACGCCTGTATAGAATTGGTGTCGATAAATCCTTCACTAAGCCAAATTACTTTTTAGACTTACACGAGTCGCGAATCGATCTCAAGCTGATCCTATTACTGGCCGTAAGTCCTTGTCGGAGTCTATTAGGAGTCTCAATGAAGCCTCCACAGAGCAAATCGATAATTTCTAAGTATTAACCTCTAGCGCTAGGCTATTTGTACTCTGTGTTATACGAGTAATTTGTATAATAATAAAAATAGTCTAGGTGATGTAGGTTTCTAATGATGAAATAATTATTTAAAACGGTTCAGTAAGTTCATAATTTATTTTTATATATGCTCACGCCCGTAAACCAGAGGGGTAGGGAGACACGGATTTCCATCTTATGCGATCCTGGAATTTTGTTTATGATATGCAGCGTTAAACATTTTTTGTTTTTGGAAATGTAAAAATTTAAAAAAAAATACGCTGATTTTCACATGAGGTCTTCGTATTTTCCCACTTCAATAAATACTGTGTATTTGCATTTTTTATATAAATTATTTGCTTTTCTATCCCACACATCTAGATGACGTCACTAAAAGTGACTCCAGACATATTGCATCCATTCAACATTTGCTCGCCTTTGATAAAACCCAAAGACGCACAACAAAATCCGGTTACTAACTTTTATAAACTCCTTTCAAAGTACACAAATTAAGAGCTGTTCGGAGATTTCACAATGTTTTCGAACATTTCCGAATCTCCAAGAATAAAGTAAATTTGCCTTCAGAGACAAATATTTACAGTACTTTAATGAACCCCGCTGAAGAACAATATTTTTTTCAAAATAAATTCAAAGAACATTAAACTTTTTTTATCTTTGTCTGTATTGTTTTAATTATTATATATTTAAATTTTTTATTTATATATTAATAACATTTGATAACCAATTAAAATAAATAATAATTATTAACATAAAAAACACAGACAAAAAAATTATAAAGCAAGAATAATTTTTTAAAAATGTCCAAAAGGAAAATGGTGAGACTTATAGGGAATAATTTATTAGATTCGTTTTCTGAAGCATACTTAAAACGTGCTTCTCCGTTCCTTTACATTTTTATTCCCGGTAATCAGTAAAAAATGGATGTAGAGCGAACGATACTAGTTGTATAAATCAGTTATTAATTTTGCTTATCCTGGCTCGACTAAACTAGTTACTAGTATTTTGCTCACCAAGTCAGATATTTGAGAGAACTCTGCCTGTTTCCCTTTTAACGGATGCATGGATCTTTGTTATATAAATTCAGCAAAGCTGGTTAGAGTATACCTAAGTAGTGTTCACGCTTAAGCCACAACAAAAACCAGTGATAAAAACCGGCCAAGTGCGAGTCGGATTCACGCACGAATGGTTTCGTACAATCATTAAAAATTACGTTTGTTGTATGGGAGTCCCTTAAATTTATTTTTAATCTGTTTTTTTTTAGTATTTGTTGTTTACAAGACACGTGTTGTAAATGTTAAATACTCTAATTGTTAGAGGTTACGCATTAAGAGGTAGAAAAATTGCATAAATTAAATTGAATAAATAAAAATGAAAAGTGTAAACGAAATGTGTATATAAAAAAATAAATAAATTGTATGTACAGTAATACAAAATTATGGTAGTTATTATACATCAATAAAGGCAAATTTTATTTCATAAATAAAAATAATTGTTCAAAAATATGTTTCGAAAATAATAATGCTTTAAATGTAATGCCTCGTTAATTCGGGTATGGCAAACGATAAAGAAAGAATGACTTAGTTAATTTTGTGTCGCAAAAGTGAGTGCCAGTTTGTCAAACGTACCAAACGTTTGACAAACTAATGTCGGCCAGATTAGTGACATACAAAAGAAAGGCGTTTTTAAGAAAATCCTTAACTAACGAACATATATGTGTAGATAGGACGTAGAAAAGAGAGACGTGTGCTAAGGTCGAGTCTAGAATAAACAGTAATGTATTATTTTCCTCTAAAAATATTAGTAGATTACTGAAATAATTTACTAATAATTCTTTTGAACATTCCAACTAAGCTAGGATATGGTTCAAGACAATAGTCGAATGGCAGATTCGAACCTACGACCTCATGAACGGCAGTCCTTACTCTTAACCATTAGGCTTGTGCTCTGCTTACCCCGTTGATACAAATGTGCGTGATTATATGTAGGCTGTAAAAACACGGAATAATTAAAACTATTAAAATTGTTTCATTATTATTTCCCTTCACTCTCAGAATAACAAAGATAATTAAAACGTGTTCCAGTATCGTGATGAAAAAGCGAGTTCACTGAAAATGTACTGATGCTATTTTAAATGAGAACGTTTAAGAACACTGTTGATAGACCTCTAGAATACAAAGAAAATAGTTTGAGGCAAGTTTGTCCTTTAAGTGAGTTCATTCGACATTAAAAAATGTATTCTTTTTTACCCCTTTTTTAATATGTAATAGGCGAACTCTCAGTTTCTTTTTTATTTTTATAAGACAAGATATTTTTAAATAAAATATTCTTCTACATTGTATAAAAGTATTTGAAACAATTGTTAAAATAAAATAAGCATATTGTAACGCCAGACACGTATAAGAATTTTTTTTTATGCATTGAGTCGCAGATGCGTTGCCTACCTATGGACAGAGGTAATAGACAGAAGTATTTTTTCCTTTTCCTATCCAATCCTCCCTTCCTACCCCTTCCCCATCCTATCCTAATTAAGAAAGGAAGGGAAAGGGACGGGGACTGAATTCAGCCTCCGTTACCTCACTCATCGAGCAAAATGCAGAAGTAACTTCTACTTCACGTCTGTCTTCTACGAGGTCGTGGTATTTCACCGGTTGAGCCATTCGTGCAACAGATGTTGCGGTCTCTAACACTGCTAACACAGTTTCTAATTAAAAATGACTTAAAATATCACATCTTTAATTACAACTCAAAACGTTTTCACAATTCAATATAATCCTTCACACATCACGATAATGTCTGAGTTAAGAGGCTCGTAATTGAGGATATGTCCGAATGTCCATATAATCGACTTACGTTGTAAGCGCTATAATCGGATTAAACCCCTCACTCTCAATACCTACCTGATCTGATTCGTGTAAGTCACCGATTAAATTTTGCAGATAACCTGTACAGTGACGTATGTTATGGTTTGTTTAATTGAATAGAAAAAGTAAATTAGA
>JWHW01024324.1:108269-129188 GCA_000931545.1 Papilio glaucus
TTAAAAGTGGATGTTGTTACTAGAATTGAGAAAGGTATGCTTCGGTGGTTCGGGCATGTTGAAAGGATGAATGAAGAGAGAATAACGAAACAATTTTATGTAGTATAAGTGAGTGGCAGTGTTGGTAGAGGACGCCCTAGGAGAACTTATATCGATCAGATTAGTGGTTTACTAAAAAAGGGCGATATAAGGAGCACCCATAACCGACGAACATGTATGCGTAGATGTATGAATGTAGAAGAATTGAGAGAGGTGTGCCAGGATCGCGCCAAATGGAAATCCATGATCTCAGCCTACCCCTCTGGGTTACTGGCTTGAGCGCATATTTATTTATTTATGCATATATCGTCCGTAAACATATCAAGTTGCTCACACTGAAGCCACGGCGTAGTCGTAGTTTACGTTTATAATATTTATCCACTGAATTAAATCTCCGGGGAGATTTCGTGTTCTGTGTATTCAGATATTCGCTGACGCCATTCGTGTTTCTCTCAGCAGGGCAATAAAGTTTAACTACCCTGTCATACCAACAAATCTTTTACTTTATAAAGTAAGAAAAAGATCTTTCAACTGACAGAATATCTAGATATTCTGTAAGAAGTATTGTTTGTTTATAATTTGGTCTACGTGAATATGTAACGGTATTTAAATTTAAAGAATTTTCAGGTTAATTGATAAAACAATTAAGCTGCGTTTCCACTAGAGATGTGCTAAGTCGCTGACGGTGAAAGGATGAGTTGTTTTCCACTAATCCATGTTTTCAGTAAGCATATCTACCGCTAACAAACACCGTTCAATGACTGCCAGCAGCTTCTCGCTCGCGTACATCCCTAGAACACATCCCTCGCTAGTTTTTGTACGTACAATAACCTACCGCTAAGCTGTTTCCACAGCAGCTGCGGTAAGCAAGGCTAGATAAATGAGACTATTCTATCGATAGTTAACAAGCACATCCCTAGCTGCGTATCCTTGAATCGTCATCAATAGACTTTCTGAAAAAAAAAACAAATGAATACTCTTTGTCTTTATAAACTAACAAAGTCGTAAATAAGTGAATAAAGCACATCTAAAGTTACTTAACAATTTCTTTATGCAAAAATATTTTTCTTTAACAAGAGAACAAATTTAAATTGTGAACTGTAATTATTTTTCTCAAACTTCACTGTCACAAAGTGCGCAAACTTTTAACGAGCTACAATTTTGTTTTTCATGAATCTGTTTACAATAATGTGAAACTAAAATCATCTGTAAAGGGCGCGGGTGATACGGCCAGAAAAACAGACATCTCTTTGCATTTAACAAAAAAAGTTGAGACTTCTCTAATCAAATTTGTTGACGCTCCGCCACCGAGGTGCACAATCTAATTTTCCTTTGACCTGCAAACTCAGAGTTTCGAGATTATAAGAGCTTTGTTGGTATTTACATTGTAGAAACTGTACTAAATAATAATTATTCTGTTGTATACATTGTCATCCGTAGACACTTTAGCTTAGTTAATTAATGTATACAGAAGACATAATAAGTATAAACATAATTTGTACAGTATACATACGTATAAACACAAAGTACGATAGTATACGAGTATATATAAGGTGTGTGAGCGTGTGCGCGTGCGCGTGCGCGTGGGATATAGTTCAGTATGGATCTACATTTACAACTATTACGTTCTTCTTCGACCGGCATTTTGCCATTTCTATTTGAGGTCGGCTCCCCTAATCTCTCACCTCTAACAACAGCGTTTCTGGGCCATCGCTGAATCCAAATTCTGGGCACGATTGGGCCGGCTCGATAGGTGAAAAACTACGACCTCACAGGCGTGAGGTAGAATTACTGCGTTTCGCCTGACGAGTAAGATGGCGGTGATCTAATACAAGTTTCTTCAGCTTCCTATCCTTTTGTAATATGGAAAGGAGGGGAGGGGAAAGAGGATTCGACAATAGAGATTGATTCGATATCCTCTATCTGTTAAAGGTAGGCAACGCGTCTGCAACTCATTAGCTTGTTGCAGATACCTATGGGTAACGGTCACTTAATATAGGGTGAACCACTTGCTCGTTTTCCACCTTCTACTATAAACAACCTACCTACGCTATAGACCTACAGACGTCATTCCAAAACCTTTTGGCCTCTCTCACCATAATTTTATTTTTATTTTTTTATTCCTATTTTAAAAAACCTTCCTTTGTTGCTATTAAAAAAGTAACCACACACTACTAAACAATTAAATTCTCATCCTTTTCAACTTGTAAAGAACTGACAAATTGTTTTAATTAAAAGTAATACGCCACGCAAACCCGAGTGCCCGCGTGTCGTATAAATTAAGTTAATACAGTGGGGTGCTCGTAACTTGTGCAGGCGACATACAAGCCAGCCTCCCCTCGCCGGCTTGTGGCTGTTTAATCTAATAACAATTTCGTATGTTTAAATCTAAAGCTAGATTTTTATTTTTTATTAAATAGTAAGTTTTTATTAAGTAAATAAATATGCGCTCACGCCCGTAACCCAGACGGGTAGGCAGAGATCATGGATTTCCATTTGGCGCGATACTGGCACACCTCTCTCGCTTCTTCTACATTCATACATCTACGCATACATACTCGTCGGTTACGGGTATTCCTTATATCGCCCTTCTTTAGTATGTCACTAATCTGATTGCTATAAGTTCTCGACGTCCCCTGCCAACTCTGCCACTCACTTTTGCCACATTTTGTTTCGTTATTCTCTCTTCATTCATCCTTTCAACATGCCCGAACCACGGAATACCTTTCTCAATTCTAGTAACAACATCCACTTTTAAACCACACTTTTTCATTTCTAATTCACGCCTAACGTTCATTTGTTTTATATTACTCCAGTTTAGAGGATAACCTTCTCATTCAGTTTATAAAACACATTAGATAACGGGGCCCGTGCGAACCATGCCTTACGACCTAACTTGACGTAATTGAGTAATAAAAAGAAACTTTTACGATCATACGCGATATTGCGTCAAATTTAAAATGAAATGATGTCATATAAAAGAATTAAGATCGCATCTCTTTGACGAAGAGGAGTAGGCAGAGATTACATATTCCATTTCGCATTATTCTGGTCAACCACTATCGCATCTTTAAAATGGATAGAATTATGTTATGGATACTCTTGATATCGATTATTTTGACAGTATGGCAGGTCATTTGACCCATTAACCCAGTCCAGGACAATTCTAACAGTCATGGAAGTTTTGCCAGTCTGGGAGAAAGGGGGGTAAGTCAAATTGACGGATGAAACGCTTAGAAAGGAAAGGGTACGTCCCTTTCCTTTAGGAAAGGTAGGTTAGGAAGTTTACTAAGTCATCAATAGTGTTTAAAGGTGCGATACATTTATATACGGATGTAATAAATGTTTTTCGTTGAAAATAAGGAGTCATTTAACTCAACATTTCTGTAGACTTTTATTTTAAAAGTCATAACATTCACTAAAACAGAACAATAAAGATTTACTTGTGCTAAAATTGTGTTAAAAGTGACTACAATAACTCAGTTTACTTAACATATACGGTTAAGGTTTTACAACAAAGAGTATTTAACCTTTTTGAATACACATATTCTATGTGGTTAAATCATTTTAGTATTGTTTCTGAAACAAAGAGATATGGCTGAGGTAAGGTATTATTGTACTCTACAATTTGAATACTTACGTAATATTAAATTATTGAAGCAAATCAAACCGTAGTATGTATACTGACGAATTCTAACGCTAATCTAGCTTATGTGCTATATACTTCGTTATGTATCCTGCATGCATTGGTATTCCAACTGTTATATAACTATGAAAATATGCCAAAATATATTGTACCTATGCTAGGTAGCTGGTGACAAGAAGTATAAAAACCTAAATATGTTTAGGACGACGACGAATACGACCTGACCCGGACCTTGACCTTATAGAAGATAGATATTAATTATGCCACAACTTCTAGAATTACTGTGAGAACGACACGCGTATAATGAATAGGTATAACATTCTGTAAGGTTTTTTGCTTCATTGACTAATTTATTTGGATAAAACAAACTTGTTGTTTAAGAGTGTAGAGGTAAAAAATAGAAAAGTTAATATCTTCTTTTTGTCTAATACGCGGGGACCTATTTTTATCTCATACGAGGAGTATGGGTTAGACCCATACTGTCCCTCAGGAACCAAAACTATTTTAGTTCTGCATCCCACTAGATGGTACACTATGACATTCTTAAGACCATTCCTTTAACCTGACGCGTATTTTTTTATTCTTTTACTTTATTTTATGCTTTCGTATCAGTGAAATGTTTGGACTAATTCAGCGATAAGATTCTTCTGTAATATTTTACTAAATATTCTTAATTTAAACACAAATCTTCTGTATATAGCTTCAACTGTTTTTGATTGAATATGCACCTACAATCATTATGAAATTCAACGCAAGAATCCTCTCAGTGTAAAGCGCGTAATCTCTTAAAAGGATGTTTTCAGCGGCCGTCCTTTGTTTCCCTTTTAATGAACACAACCTTTTCCCTCAGATGGTACGACTTTAATCAGAATTATCAACTTTTAATACATAATATTCCAGCTAAGTTAGTTTACTTGACACTTTTGATTGGTTCTATTTCTGTTTTTAAAAGGCTAAAAAATGTATTTGGTTATTGTTGGCTGACCTTAACTTAGTAAAAAGTGACTCATAGTATATGCACAAGCAATTCAACGCACAGCCCAAATTATTGTGCCTAGACACTTGAAATTTTGCACATTTGCACACAAAGATTTTGCTAAATTCATCCTCTAAAGGTCTAAAAGGTTAGTGGATGAATGTTTGTATGGAAAACTACACAAGCGAAGGCCGAGGCTGGTCGCTTGTTCACTATAACCTAACAAAATAGTCAATAATTGTAATAAAGAATCTACTTGTAGTTCTAAAACTAGTTTGTTCATAAGGAAGGCATAAAACAATGTGGCTTTCGGAATTGATTTCTTAAGAAAAGAAATAAAGAGTTAAATGTAATTGATTCATAGGCAATGCAAGGAAAGTAAGATATCTCATGCGGAGCGCGCTCAGTACCTTATTGGAAATTCCTTCCGGCCCGCGACACGCACACGTCCACTGAATAACTCATTGCATTCCGATAATACGTGTCCTCCATACTTCAATGTTTAATTAACAATCGATATAAATAATTATTAGTGAACGCGTGAAGTGCTCGTCATTAAATCATAATTCATGTAGTTTCGATTATCTCATAGTTATACACCGTACGCGCAATATTCTAAAAAATGTTTACATAATTTTCACATCACTTCAAAACTTTAATAATGAAAAAGTGAGTTAAACCAAGCTAAGCTGGCCTTGTGGAAGCGCAAGACAATCTCGACATTGGGGTCAATGTTTTTTGTTTTTTTATTTATTTAAGTTTTTAAATACGTTACTTTGTAACTTAAGTTAGATTTAATATTTATATTTTGTAACATTGTATAAAGGCTACCTTTATTGTACTTTTAAATACGGTAGTTTTTAATCAGAATTTTTGGGAAAGATTAATTAGTACAGCAAAGAGAACTCGAGCGGCGTCGAGCATTTCAATTAGTATTGCAGTCAGCTCAGCTCCACAATAAGCAAAGCAATATATTATATTCATTTATTAAACGTCTTATTTTTTTAAAACTATTTAATATCTTGTATTATACATACCTAAGTCATTATTTGTAAATAATTCAATATAAGGAAAATCCTAAAAAGTTCTCTCAAATATTTTCAAAAGAGTTTGTAAAATACGAGTTTAGACATATTTCTCTTAAAAATACTAAACAAATTACAATTAGACAAAGTCAAATAAATATTACCAATAATATTATTGACTCAAATAAATATTAACAGTAATATTATTGAGTCATATAAATATTAACAAACATCTCACCAACGAAAAAACATTCCCCCAAGTAATAGAACTGATTCAATAAACCTTTAGGGCATGTAAAAGGGTCGCCTACTTCAAACAATCTTCCAGACCACATCATTTACCTTGTAAGATTGCTTATTTATTATTCAGAGGCTTTCAATTCCTCTTATACATACTTAATAACTTACTTTTCAAGATACATTTTTAATTATGCTAAATCGATCATAGCTTTGTGTAAGCAGTGGACGTAGGTACAGATAAAAGTTAACATCGATTTGAAGTAGGCGTTATACTTCAGTGTTATCAGTTCTGAATATTGTATTAGGGAAAAACCACAGGGACGTAACAGTAACAAATGGAAACTAGGCAAATGTTGTATCACATATTTTAATATTAATACGGCTTATTAATACACATATCGTATCTCTCTCTTCCCAGCTACATATATATCCCATTTGGCTATCGGGTCAGCTTTCCTTACTTTTCTCCACCACTACGCTCTTTCCTAGACCTCGTCAGCAATAACTTGACAGACACGCATGTCTTTTAGCACTATATATTTCCCTCTCGTTTTGGGTCCACCTCTGGGTCTTCTATCGGGAAGAGAAAGCTGTAGTGCCAAATTACCGACGTAGTAGGTGGCCTCCTTTTTACGTGACCATATCATGACAAATATCGTCTATATACAGATAAAAAAATTGTATAAAAGCGGTCATTGTTAACAGATACAACAACAATATTTCGAAAAAAAAACTATATATAATCACTTATGTAAGTGATGTCTATCCGAAAATAAATTTCATCTCAAAATTCTTCATGTATCCAAAAAAAACTTCTCGAATAGTTCTGAGTTCAGCAAAAATATCTTCGTCGAGCATTGCTATACTGGGGTAGACAGATCGTAAGATCGGATGACTCTTAAGCTTCTTAATTCTATTAAATAATAAAATTTTCCAAGTCTTTAAGTCTTCAGATATGCATTCAAAATTTGGAATGACGCCAGAAGTCGTAAAGTTGACGGGGACTACTGCTCGAAGCCGCACTTTCGCCTATTTGATACTTTTGTGATAAGCTGCTATTATTTTATCTTAACAGGCCTTAACGTTTGAGGTTTGAGTAAAATTATTTTTGTTTGAAATTTCTCAAAATGGCTTGAAAAAAAGTTAATAAGCAAAAATGATGAGTTATTGATGCAAAATCTTAAATTATAGTTTTACTTTACACAAATTAAACGACGTAATATAAAAGATTATCCTGGGACACTATTCGCACATCGCCATCTAATCCCAAACTAAGCAGAGCTACTATGGTAACCTGATAACTGATGAAGTACTACTTTTCTTTTGTAAATACCTACTTAAATAGAAGATTACATCCATCGGGATAAACAGACTTGTTCATGCACACAAATGTCTGTCCTAAGTGGGCATCAAACCCACGACCTGCGGCGTGAAAACAAAGTATCTTACTAACCACGCCAACCGACCAGTCAAGTAATGATTTAATAGGAACAAACAATATGCAGGGTTTTTTATTTAAAATTTATGTACCTACAGATGTTGGTTTATTTACTTCAGAATTTTGGGAACAGCTCATATCTCCCGAGACGGCGATAACATATGTCCAGTGCTGCCCTCTTCATTTTTGTGACAAATAGCAAATAGAACGTCCTAGTTTTAGACCAATCGTTTTATTTTCAATATCAATTTAAGTTAAATAAAAATTTAGACAAAAATAAATAGGATGCATTCAAAAAAATAACAGTAACTCTACTATTGTCTTCCGCATGTATAAAAATCATATTTCTTCATCAAAAATAATAAATTTAATTGCTGATAGACAAACTTCAAATGTATCGTTTAGAAATTAAAGTTTGTATTCACAAAACATTCCATAAAGGTACTTTGTTTTGTTTTGTTTCGTTTGAAAACATTAACAATTAAACATTCAATTTCTGACGAAACGTACAGTTCATGTTAATAGGGGTCTACCTTTTCCGCATCTACAACCGAGCCATTATAACGTGGAGTTAATGTTAATAAACAAAAAGTAGAACAAACATGTTGAGTAAAATTTTTAATAAAACGTAAAAAAAATATTACCTCGATTATGCCGCTCCATGCCACTCGTGGCCTCTCCAAATAAACTCTGGAACGGTTAAACAGTTGTTTTTTCAATGTTTTAAATTAAAATGCAACACGCCTTGTTTTGCAAGGTCTCTTACATTTACATGTCCGGGGTTAGAGTTAGGACAAAAACCTTTTACTACCTTTTTATTACGTTTGCCCTTCCAAGGACACTCCTCTCCGAGAGAGGGCAGGTAATGCACCACGCTGGCCCATGCGGGTTGGTGGATGTCACATGCAATTTGCGAATGCGAATTTGGTGGTTCTAAGACCTGCCGGTTTCCTCACGATGTTTTCCTTCACCATTTTTGGAGCAGTGATGATGAAATAAATTACACAAAGTAAAGCCCCTGCCTGGGTTCGAACCTGCGACCTTACAGTACGTAAGTCTGGGCCTATACAACTGGGCCACCACTGCTCAAACCTCGGCTCACGTTCGCGTGCATCGGTATTGGTACCGACAGGTTTTGGATCAGTTTCAAAGTTTCAGAGTAGTTCAACTGCGAACTAATCCCACTCACCCTGAAGAAGGACCTCCGACAGGTCCGAAACCCGTACCTATACCGATGCATGCGAACGTGAATAAAGTCGTTTTATTAACAGTTATTAAATAATGTCACACCAAAGTCTTAATAATTTTAATAATCTTTTATTTTACTGCTTTTGTGTGATCGTACCTTAAGGTATCCCCCTTTAGGGTATAATATTTATGCTGTCCGCAAAGCTTATTTGTCTGTAGACCATTGGTCTGTAGATTTACATTATAGCGTAGCGAGTGATGAGTGATCAAAACCAACTAAACAGCCTGCGGCACCTTCAGCCGTCACTCAGCGTTCCCCGGGCACAATTCAGTCACTTCAATTTCAATACAATCTAACATCGTATATACGATTCACTCAGCAACAATGAATCATCATCTCCTTGCCCTTTTCCCACTCTTGTGAGGTCGGCACAGCATGATTGTAGTCCATACTGTTTAGGTTTTGGCTATAGTTTTTACGGCCGGCCGCCTGCCTGACGCCAATCCTCTTTGGGAATATCTTTATCAATTAATGAACGCTAAATACAGGTTCACACTGGTGTTCACCTCTATGTTGGTTGATGATATAGCAAAAACCTTAAGACATAAGAACAAAAGTTTCCCCTCTTATAGATACCAACGTCGAAGTTGAATTAAAACTTGTTCTAGGAAATTGATTATACAATATCAACGCATGGATTAAAGTTCAACCCCCGCTCGCAGCAATTAACCGCCAACCGCGATCGTTTTAACTTTAATAAGCAACATAAAATTAACTTTCGAGTTCGTTTGAGTGGAATCCTTAACCCCAATTAAGAATAAGTTTGCTTCATCACGACTGAGAGCTCGGTTCGAAAGAGAAAGTATCTAGAGGTCTCACAAAATAATTCTGCTAAACACCAAAGTTACACTAAATTACATGAAATGTGCTCTTCTTCTCTTCTCCTTCCCATCCTTTCTTTACTAGAATAGACTAGGAAGGATAAGAATTAGAATTAGGCAACTGGCACCTCATTCACCAGAAAAAACGCAGAAACACGCCTGTCTTCTGAGAGGTCGTGGTATTTCACCGGTTGAACTGCCCCTTCGTGTAACAGAGGTTGTTGTTGTGGGTTCCACCACTACGCCGTAGCAAAAATGAATTATAAATAAATTATCTGATATATGTGCGTAAGTGTGAGAATTATATTCATAATTCTTACAATCCAATATCTGTCTTGCTTTCAATCAATCAATCACAATTTTGGCAGCAATTTCATTCGGATTTTATACAAAAAGCTAAAAGTGATTTCGATATTTTTTACCATCTTATTCAATCCGTGAGCGGAAACGCGTTTGAAATAAAAAGATAAGAAAAATTCTAGCAGATTGTTGGTTGATTTTTTATTATTTTGTCGAAGACAGTTATAAATGGAATACTCTGTGCCGAAGTCATTAATAATACGTCAATCTCAGCCGCGGCTGTAAGTTCTGAGAGCAAACCGTAATTGTTGCTACGTATCGAGTTCCAATGAACTTTCAAATATTCTGAAGTATCGATTTTTTTCTAACAAATGTTACTTTTATATTATTGACCCTCAATAGACGATGAATGTACGAGTAATTTAAAGTTATTTATATAAATAACAAGTTTAAATTCACTTTATCATTTACTACTTTTGTATTTTATACCTTATTTCATTACAAGATATGATTGTTGTAAACAAAGGTCTACACATGGCGGCCATTACAGTTTTTATATTTTCATCGGAAATATTGTAATTTTGTTGAAAAAATTAAATATGGATAGCTAATGTTATAATGTAGTATGAGAAAAAGTTGTTTTTCGAAAATATTTTGGAATACACAAATTTTAAAGCCTTTGTTTACAAAAATCCCATCTTGCTGTGAAACAAGGTATTGTTCACTTCAAATTTGAAATCATCAAATACATAATTTAACAAACCAAATTCCCCAAATTCAAGCTGTTAAATGTCAACTTGACATGTTTTTGTTTTTCAAAAGGCAGAATTTTACACGCAAAGGTCTAAAAATCTATATTTTCAAACGAATAATTGTAACTGTAAGATTTAGCAAAGCTTTTGTTTGATTTGCATGTTTGATTAATCAGCTTTAGAATATAAAAGAATCAATTTCATAAAAAGTCACAAGCAGAAATGAAAACTTTTTTCCGTCGCCTCAAGTGAAGGTAATAAATTTAAGTGAAAAGGGTTGAACTTTATAAGGCTGAGTTATCGGCGACTCGTGGAGCCCGCGCCACAAGAAACATTAGCTGAATGATGAATGTCTGTCCCTCTTGCCCTATCTGTATACGATAAATGGTTAGACAAATCCAACCTCAGCATATTTGGTGTAAAATTTAGCTTAACTTTCCTTTAATCTAATATAAGGTACCGCACACATTAGGTTAATATTTAACTAAAGTAGACAAATTATTAAACTACCTGCATAATAATTTAGCGTTGCTCTTAGTTAAGTAGTTGATGGTGATTACGGTAATGAAATAGTTCTACTTTTAATACAAGGGCCTGGTTTGTTTGTACTTGATATCATCATGATATGCCCGCTGTAAAATACACACAGAGAATACGCAATTCTACATAATATGTTGTTAAGTTCCTTCCTACCACAAAAGCGGAGAACATTCAAGTGAAGGTAAATTTCTTTTTTACTTACCCCGCAATTTCACCCACCGCGCCGTTAAAATTAAACGAATTCAGTTTGACTAAAGAATTTCAATATTTTACTGTACTGCGGTATAGCCAATATTTTGGTCACATGGCTCATTGCTTGCCCGCGATCGTTCATCTCGCATAGCATTCTTTTGTTTTTTTATTCAACTTCTCAGCCTCAGATAACCTCTTATAACCTTCCTTATGAACTGGGCTCTCATATGCAATAAGAAATTTTTGAATCTGATTTGTAATTCCAAAGATAACCGCGGTTAAACAAATAAACTCTTCCCTTTATTATATTAATACAGATAATATAGATAGTCGAAGGAGGCAAACGAGCAAGCGCCTTATTTAATGTAATGTAACCTATCAATAGAGTTACTATTTCGTTCCTAAAAGCTTGAGAGGCATAAAAGATGGAAATTAAGGGAAACATTACAGAAGTATAATTACCTCTACTCAACCGGTACCTGCCATATACATCCGTACATAATGGAAGAAGGCTGTAAGAGAGAAGATCACATGGAGAGGAGAAGAAACGACACACAAGAAGAGAATCGGTACACTGTGCCCAGGTCTGTCTGACCTATTCGTGCAGCTACTGCCGTTGGATTTACTTTGACCGGATCGTCCTAGCTACAATCAAATAATAAGATTCATATAAAGCTAAAACTAATGCTAACTATCGGTAACGCTTATAACAATAGTACGTTCTTGAAACCAATTTATATCCGAAGTAACATTCTGAGCGCGTATCGTCGCGCTGCTACAAAATGGCCGACGTCACACCGACACGAGCAACTAATATTGATGTTCAACAGTTTGTTGAGAAATTGTTAAAACAGAAAAAAGATAAGCTTTGTTCAACCCTAATTTTCCTTTTTTTAATCGACGAAAAGGCGTGTGAACAACTTTGGACACTTGATATGAGCCGTTCAGAATATAATTGTAGATCAACACAGACTATCTATTTAGTTATCTCGTTGCAGAAATGTGTAATGACGGACATCGCTTGTAGTAAACATTTTTAAAGGTTAATATTTAAAATTTCATCCAAGAATGCTGTCAGAATAAAAAAAATATTTCATTAAATGTTCGTTTAAACATAACGGTGTGAGAGACGGCACAGCACGGAGTAAAGTTAGATTAGCTCGCTCACAACACGAGTTCGATGTTATCCGTGACACCTGCGTTCGGCGAGCTGGGATATTTACATAAGAAACGTGAAGGAAATTGTATCGAGCATAGTTGCAGCCTGATACATTCCTTATCCAGTTGACATCCTATTGAAGTCGTATTATTGGTTTGAATACAAATATCAAAGGCATGGAATTTATTTTTGCTCGTTACTTTACGAGTTTTAAATTTTCAATAGCACCAACTTCTAATTCAGATTCACAGTCGAATTGCATTTGTCTCTCAATGGTTTCATAATTGTCGATTTAGTATTCTAGTAATCAATCATAATGATTTGTGAAACAATTGTGACACGAATAGAATACCGGAATTGAAGCCCAGATCACATAAGTTTTAAATTCACTTTCAAATCAAATTCGGTATTTTAAAAATCAATTAGGATTTAAAATTAGTGCTAGTATAATTAATAACTAGTTTTAGTTTATAGCACAAAAAATAGGCTTGCTAGAAAATAATCAATGTGGCTTCGCTACCTACTATTGTTGAGAATGGAGCTGTTTCCGAGATTCAGATTATATAGATTATATACAACTCGTTTTAAATATATAAGATGCATATCACATACGAATTTATAACAAAATATACATCCATTAACATGTTGTGTTCGTTGAGTGAAAAGTAATTAAACAACGAACAATATTCAGATATTTAGATGAAAGTCAAAGGTCATCAGAATAAATTGCGATCACGCGAACCGTTTCTAAAACTTTTGACCTTAATTGTTTTTGTATGGACCCCCGAGGGCTTTAGACGAGTGGTTGAATTTAAAACTTAGTGAGTGATAATAAACAACAAACTGCCCGCTAATTGTTTTCAAATCTAATTCTTTGTTATAAGCTTACATTACCTTAAGTGCTTTTTAAACTTCTAACTTATAAGTACATTTCATACATTAATGGCGATTTCAATGAACTAGTCCTATGTTTGACCAAATAGCACACTTATCGCCTATTGCACTAACCTTAAGCTTAAAAAAATTAACAGCAGTAGAGCTCGCAACAACATCTGTTGCACGATTGTGCCGCCTCGACGGACGAAATACCACGACCTCACAGAAGACAGACGTGAAGTAGAAGTATTCTGAGTTTCGTTTCATGAATGAGCCGGAAGCGTAATTCTACTCCTCTTCCCTTCCCATAACTTTATAATAAGGAGGAAATATTTCTAATGATGCGAAGGGAGGACAATTTGACGGGGGAACAGCATAAATAGATAAAGGAACTATCTTCTTTTCTGTTTGTCTCCTGTCCATTAAAGGTAGCCAACGTATCTTATTAGCTTTTTGCAGATGCGTATGAGTAGGCGTCACTTCTTATCGGGTAAACCGTTTGCTCTTTTACCATCTTCTTTCATAAAAATAAATTCATTAAATACCAAATACCAATGATCGTTATTTTAAATATCATTAACCTGACCCGTTATGAAAAGAGACTTTCGTATTTCAAAAATCTAAGGCCTCGTTTTTTAAAGCCTCCCATTCCGTCCTAATCCAACCAATTAAAATAACAAAAACAGCACCATAAAAGGCCTTATATCACATAATTAAGCATAGTTATACACTAAACGAGAGTTGTTTCGATTTTCGTTGACCACTGAGCTGCTAGTCCGTTCGTTTTATTAAGAATACAATTTAATATAAAATAACCTCAAAACAATGACCTGCGCTGAATCAACTCCGGTCCCGAGCGGCCACAGACGAACCCATTCACCAACGCTAATGCAAACATGTATGCTGGGCTCTGTATATTGAGGTCTCTGAGCGTATTTGGATATTAACATTTTACAGTAATTTTAAATTTACAAGTATTACGTGTTACAGTAAGGAAAACCAAGGGTCAATTTTGAGTTATCAAATATTGCCCAACATTTTCAAATAAAACATCCCTGGACTAACTTTATTCATTCATTGTTTAAACACACGAATTCAAAGTACACTTCCAGTTTCTCGATTCTCGTCGGTTATTGCTCGAAGTGACTAGAATTGAGAAAATTCTAGTCACTTCGAGCAAGATCTTTAATTAGACTAAAGTACAAAATGTCTTAATTGTTAATTACTGCTGAAGTGTTACTGGTTCTATATTTTTATTTAAATTTGTATTTTTTGTTTTATTTACATGGGGTAGTTATGCGTCCTATTTGTTATGCATTGTTGGAGAGGTAAGAAAACGGTCATATTCTTAAAATAATCTGCAAGCCAAGTATCATAACGGTTTTGTTTGTTTACAACAATCATATCTTGTAATGAAACAAGGTACAGAAAATTTTAACATCTAATTAAAATATCTTCACATACTTCTACACATCTTCGGACTTAATTTGTCGACTAACCTCACTATTAGATGAATAGTACATAAGTAGTACATAAGTAGTATATAGTGATTAATGTCAAACAATTATATTTCTTCGTAGAACTGCATTGAATACGTTATTGTACGTTTATCAAATTCTGTTATTTTATTTTACGAAAATTCGTACATTCGGTCGAATGGAACTTATGAAATCATAAATCTTAGTTGGTTATTGAAGCGGTCTGTGATTTATTTGTTCCTGAATAAAATCTCCTATACCTACTACGGACGGGGGTTACAATTTTATTGTTTTACGCAATGATATTACATTACAAACAGTATCAGATATATTATAGATGATAAAGTGAAGACGCGAAAGCGTTCTAACGAATACGAATTTTACATATCAAATTCAGCCCAATAAAAATTAAATTCAGTCATTTACATACAAATTTGGCAAAGAAAAACCTGAATTTGATTTAATAGTCCGAATTTGTAGTTATTTAATCTCTATTACCGGTCTTAATCCAGTTGCTGGTAGTGCCACTAAATAAAACAATGTTCAATGGAATAGAAGTGCAATTTGTGCGGCACAATTGAACGTTAACTATCTAAGCTAAACGGATTTCGGTCTCGTCCGGCCGCAAACGACTCGTTCATCAATAGAACAAACTCAGATACGGACGTTCAATTCAATAACTACGTTTTACTGTAGCATACTTGTTTAACACATTGTTAATAAATCCTTTGAACTAGCTGTGGACCGAGAATCGCTCTGCGTTGTCTTTTACATGTAAGATCGTGTTTTTTTTAATATAACGCCATCTAACAAAAATATGAGATCAGCAAGTTTGCCCTTGACAACGTTCCAATAATAGGTAATGCAAATACCTATCAAAAGATGGCGCACATTAATAATTTACATAATTTTTTGACGTTTTTATGGACAAAACCTATACATGTACTTGAGCCTCTTTACTCTGTCTATTATGAAGGACCACGTAAAAATATAAAAGGTAATATTAATGATGACTAAAACAGTATACACATATACAGTAACACAATTTGAACTAAACAAACGTGAAAATATACAGCGTAGTGTTTGCGGAAGCGAGAGATAATCCCCCGTGCGTCCGACCTCACGCACCCGGCCATTGTTTGCACATGCACTGGTTTAGCTGGCCCACAGTGTAATTTGCCGGAAAACTTTTTTATATTACTCACTACGCTTCATGTACACTTATTGCTAGAAAAGGTAATGAAAAAAAAAACAACTTTTTCCTGTTTTTATATCGAATTATACTGTATAATCTTATTATTGAATTGAATTATACACTGGTGTGAGTTGTAGTAGGACAACCTAAGCCAATTTATGTCGAGTAGATGAAGATGTACTAAAAAGTATGATAATAACCAATTTTATGTAAATATCTCGACTTAAAAAAAGCAAAATATTTGTGTCAAGACCTGGATGAACACCCGCAGCAACAAAGGAGCTGCAGTTGCGCTGTCGGCCTTTAAGGAAGGAGTACTCTTTCTGTACCGCTGGGGATAGATCCTTCCAAACGATTGTAAGAGGCACGCTATAACTGTAAAACCGCGGGGTAGTGAAATGCCAACTATCAAGGTGGTGTGGATGATACTTGGAGCTACGTCGAGTTGACATACAGTGCACAACTTTTACACGAATGGGTTGTCTTAAACACGTGGGAAAATGAGAGGTACTTGTGATTATAGTGCTGAGTTTCAAATGATGACTAAGGTGCCGCTGGCTATCTCCCCTTTCTTCCCTTCTTTCCTTTATCCGCCCGTCTTCAATAAGTCTGGGAAAGCATCCATAAATCGTGACTAATGCCCTCTCGCTGGCCACCTTCTTTTATTAATAATTTTATGAGGTCGTTTTATAGTAAATGGTATATCCTAGCTACCTCGTAGCGGAATAAAAAAATACAAAACGAGTCATAAATATGACTATTTTATATGATACAGGAGTGATAATTAGCGTTAATTCTGTAAAATACGTGATCTCACCCCGACCAATAAGATAACGCTTCCCGCAAACAGATTCAATGCAAATAATGCCAGTTGTTTGTTATGAAAATACTGTATATAATATTAAATAAAACAGAAATCTACCGAGAGTATAATCATATTTACTCACTACCAGTAAATATATGTCCGATTATTTAAATATGTACAACGTTTTGCCGCCGGCTTCACTAGCATAGATGTTATATTAACTGTGGTAGAGCCAACAACATCTGTTGCACGAAAGTGCCAGCTCGACCGGTGAAATACCACGACCTTACAGAAGACAGGTGTGAAATACTTTATACTGCTGCGTTTCGTCTGACGAGCGGGGTGCCGGAGTCCCAAATCTAGTCATTTTCTCCTTCCCAACCTTTTCTGATAAGGAGAGGAAGGGGAAGAGGATTTGACAGGGGTGGGTATGGACAGGGAAAGGAAATATGATTTTTCCTGTTCATCCCCTCTTCTGTCCATTAAAGGTAGGCAACGCATCTGCAACTGATTTGCTTGTTGTGGATGCCCAGATGACCAG
Organism: Papilio glaucus; assembly: GCA_000931545.1. Classification (NCBI taxonomy): domain Eukaryota; kingdom Metazoa; phylum Arthropoda; class Insecta; order Lepidoptera; family Papilionidae; genus Papilio; species Papilio glaucus. The sequence continues at coordinate 125,542 of JWHW01024324.1, forward strand.
CTTTCTCGTTTGCCACCTTATTCAATAAAAAAAAAACCTTATGAAAGGCGATCGAAAGTACAAAAGTTTGATTATATCGTTTCTAAGTCCTTTTCATCATCAGAATAAAATTTTTATTTCTATTTTTATTTCTGGGATTAAAAGTATCTTATGTCCCTTTACAATGTGTGTACAATAACATGATCTGTTAACCAGCTAAGGCGTGTAAGCATAACAAACAAACTTACATTAATACTAGTGTTATATGAATGTGTTTTTTTTATTAGAATAAGCTCTTTGAAATAACTTTCTGTACTCGTTTAGTTCTTTCTACGATAAATCTTTACTCTAAATCTTGCTCGTGTAAAACCGGTCACGTTTTTAAATTTACAACGTGTGGAAATCCTTGCGACAGTATTGTATAAAATACATATAAATTCACTGTAGCTGTACGAACAGCAAATACATAAATATCATGTATTTGGATTTACACGATATTTTTATTGTAGTAGAAGGCAAAAGAGCAAGCGGTTCGTCTGGTTTTGGATTACTACTACGTTTTGTCTTACAAGTGAATATAGTCTATTCCATCCTGAGGTAACATAAGGGATGTTACCTCAGGATGGAATAGACCTGAGGTATCGTCCCTTCCTACCATAATCTTACACAAAGGTTGGCAACGCACCTTAAACTCTTATGGGTGTGTGGACGTCTGTAAAAATATTTTTGTTTAACAACACAAAAAAACCTCGTCAAGAGAAATGATGTCGTAATGTAAATGACTTTCCGCCATGAGATAGCCTGGCGACAGACAGACAGACAGACAGACGTTTTACCTTTTGGGTACGGAACCCTAAAAAGTATTAACTACTGAGAATAAATACTATTCAGCAAGGTTTTTCAATCATAAGAACTTTCATTATTTTCCATCAAGCACTTTTCGGTATTGTTGCATTAGCTCTTATTTATAACCCGATGTTATTGATTATCGGGAGAAACATTTTATTCGAATTTTAACCTTGCTGTACACAGCAAAAGGTCTAGTTTTATTTATCTTTGTGATCCGGTACTATGAAGTTCAATTAACTGTAAGCAGCGAGTCGCGACTGGCTGACTTCGTCCGGCCTCGACAATAGAACTAATCGGATTGTGGTCGCGCTGCAGATGCACTGGGCTTCAAATTTAATCAAGCATGGATAATTCCTTGAGTACCACTCAAAGCTTTACAAATACATCACAATAATAATCCTTATGCCCTACGGAAACTATTAAACTGAGCATGATGAAACAATGTGTCGCTACGTGTAGGTTTATATCTCGATTATTGACCTCGATATTTTCATTGCAAATTAAATCATTTAATTATTTATAAGTTCCATAAATTACTAATAGATGGCGGTGTAAGTTAATTGATGCAATACTTCAACTTTATCGTCTAGCCCATTACACGTCACGCGTGTTTTGCTGCCTTTAGGTGATCATTTGTGCTATCCACGCGAAGCCAGGGCGGGTCGCTAGTGTATAGAATTATTTTAAAAATGTGAACATACTCGTGGAAGGTACCATCCCTCCATCAGTTAAAATATCTATATATTCCACTTACCACTTATTAACGTGGAAATATCTCAGGGATAGTTTTAGTTAGTTGTGGCAAACACACAATTGGCAAATTCACGTTATTTTTAAGATTCTTGTACTATCATTGGCAAATTTAATACGGAAAAAACGACCTTCGTTCTCTAGAGTTCTTAGCAATGGACAAGGCTTTCTTTGTCATATTGTATACAGTTTGATGTGAACTTATATCTTCTATCTTTCGATTACAACGCCACTTCAAACCCCGCGGGCATTGTGTTACAGAAAAAGGTAAATATTAAATATCTAAGAATACTGACATTTCAATTTTCACAAATTCTCAACAAATGTAACTAAAAGTACATAAGTTAAAACTAATTCATGGCGCGGAGTGGTAATACATTTTAAAGTGTAATGATCCAATTAACAAGCTGTCAGATTAGAGACCTCGCCGCGACACTAGCGCCGCCTCGCCTGGCTAATTTGTTCGCTGTGACTGTGAAAACTTTAATTTATTAATTAATTTTACTAATCGATTTGTTCTCATTTATATCTTTACTTAACCAGATTCAAAATTATTACACCAAAGCAAAGAAGCAAAGCATAAGATAACAAAAAATCTGACACTAACAATAGAAAGCTTACGTAAAATTAACCAATAGACTAATATCCGACCTTATTCATGGGCCTTTAAAATGTTTCCAGTAAAGTATTAAGACACATTTCAATAAAGCCTCTTTAGGAGATAAGCAATCATATTATGATCCAATGGATATTCCACTAGCGGTCGAAAAGTGAAGACTCGAAAAGCGACCTAATTAGGACGTTTTTTCTATAGCTTACGTCATGTGTTTACTTTTAGGCTTAAGTGACAAACACTAGCTGTCCTCTTTTTTATTATTATTTTTATTACGCTATCCTTTTTCCACCATTTGACATATATGAATGTTGCTGTCACTGTTAGGAACACTTTTGACCTGTTATTTTGTATGAGCTTAAAATATCTGTTGAATAAATAAATTTATAAAGTAGTTCATATATGTTTTCGCGGACGTTTTGTTTCGGACTGCTTTTAAAAAAAAATGTGTAAGTTTAAATTATTGCTGCTGGTAGCGTTTTTGTTCTCTTGCACATCTCTGGCTAAAAGGTCTTGTTACCAAGCCATAAAATCTTTATTAAAAAAAAATGTTCTCTTGCATATGTAAACTAATGTCACTTGTGAGCAAATATATTATATCGTGTTTAGAAAGAAATCTAATAAGAGTTTTATTGAAATGCTGCCTAAAACTAATAATATCTATAGTATAATAAATCATTGGAGACAAGTATTAAAACAATTTAAACTAGGAAATTAAATATTATACGAGTTCACAGTCATTTAAGGTACGAGTTAGGTATTCATTTATTATATGTTGTAATGGAAAATTCTATAAGAAATATTATATTTAATAGAATAGAATAATACCATTATTGTGCGTTTAAAATATGAAAACTTGATAATATGAGAAATAAAATATCATTGTTATTATTTCTAGATAGATAGAATTAAAATAAATATAAACATAAAATATATAAAAGTTAAATATAATATTTATATGAATGTCTTATATACAAAACGATGACGATATTTTTGTTATATTTACACAAATATCTAATAATCATATATATAATTATCATTTTGACATTTATCGTCTTTATGTTTATATGTATTGTTAGTAGTTGTTGAAGTAAGTTTGTTAATTTAAGAGAAGTAAACCCAAAATAATATTAACCAACGCATAATGATTTATAAGTAAATTATAAGTAAAAAGGGCTAATTTTGAGTCCTCTTCCCCTTCCACCCTTTCCTCATAAGGATAGGATGGGAAAGGGAAGATGATTGGACGGGGAGGGGTTAACGGGGAAAAGGAAATATCCCTCCTCTACCCATTAAAGGTAGGCAACGCATATGCAACACATTTGCTTGTTGCGGAAGTCTACGGGTAGCGCTCACTTAACATCAGGTGATCCGGTTGCTCGTTTGCCACCTTGTTCCATAAAAAAAGTTACATTAGTGCAAAAAAATTCTCATAAAGCCCTAGCCCTATAGTGAT
>JWHW01024324.1:147183-168767 GCA_000931545.1 Papilio glaucus
GGTGACCAGTTTCGAGACCGCCTCTGACCCCACATCCAAGACGGCCACATAAACCTCCAGATCTATAGTGCATGTTATTGTTAGACTAGCTACTGGGTAGAAAATATTAGATTTAATATTGAATATATAAGGTTGATTTGAATTAAAAAGTAGGAATTAAAAAAATAAAAGGGCGCATTTAGTTGAAATATTAGTAATAGGCATCTAATTTAAGACAAGTTAATTTAGGAAATCATGAATGAAAAAATCATAATGATAATAACCAGAGCTTAGAAATGTTTATAAAATAAATTAATTAGGAGATAGATAAACATGCTATAATCGACGTTAAATGAAATGAAACACATTTTCCTTAAACTGTTAATTTTCAATTGGAGTTGAGTAAAAACCTCATTCTCCATAGAAACACTATACACTATCAGCATAGAAAATCATCCAATCGTATCAGCAATACAGCAATGCTGGTGCATCTTTTTTAATAGCACCTTCTGATTTAATATGTGATTAACTTATTTGAAGCGATTTCTTCTTTACGGTAGTTAATTTAATTCTATAAGTGTTTTCTCTTCAATGAATCAACCGAAATCTATTATCTAATCTTCACGATGTGCCACTCTACAAATAAGCAAACTGCTAACACACTTCATTATTTTGTCTTCAAGACTAAACAAACCATCAATCAGAGCGTCACAGCCTATCATTTGAAAATGTTCATCACAAACATTTAAAATATCAATTATCATAACAAATCTTACTCTGGAAGCGAGGCTAGGTGTAGGTGTAGCAGCCGCGTCTGTGCCCGGTTCCGCTCCTGAACCCTCGATGGTGTCATCCTGAGTCTGGTCATTAGCCGGCATCATGTCACCCATCTGCGAACTGTCTGAACTTCGGATAATTCATATAACTTCGTTATTCTTAAGTTAAGTTGGAAATTAACAATTACTCACTAAATATATTAATGCTATAAGCAACACAAGGCCTTACAAATCCTGCTAAATATCAGGAGCAGCCTCAAAGCAGATCAACGTTACATTGGTAGGACCAGAACTGCACAACCAGTGCTAGATCACGCCATTATTAAGCCGTTAAGTGTCAATTATAAACAGCTTCGTGACAATGATGAAATCAAATTTGAATGCAGAATTCTTCAAAAAGATTACGAAGGTTGAAATGATGGCAATAGTGCAGAAAAACTACTCACCAGCAGGGTCAATGACCATTGGCGTGTCGGATGGAGGTCCGATTCTAAAGGAGCGCGAATCACAAGGCCAGTACCTTATGGCACAGTAGCCCGTGTTTCTCCTGATACAAGCTTTGTATTCATGCGAAGCGAGGTGGCGTCCATTCACCGCATAATTAAAGGTTTTTATTGTACCTGGGAATGATAGATGAGATTTTCTGAGGCAAAATCATAGTGTTAACTAAAACTACAGAGAAATGGCTCGGCACAATATGTGCAACAACAACATCTGCTCCTCGAATGGACCGGCTCGGCCGGTGAAATACAACGACAGGCGTTTCGTCTGATGAGAGAGGTCCCGGAAGCCCAATTTCAGACCTCTTCCTTTCCCTACCCTTTACTAATGAGGAAAGGAAAGAAATATAAGTGGTAGAGAATTTGACAAGGCAGGAGATTTTTAGACTAAGGAAATATCCTTTTTTCTGTTTATTCCCTACTCTTCATAAAAAGTTGGCAACTCATCATTAAGTTCCATGTATATTGCCTGATTTTACTCGCTCGTTTCGCTTTTAGCAGTAAACATGAATTCCTCTACCATTTTTATGAACAAAATGTTTTATTTTAATTTAAAACGTTAAGTTGTCGTATCGTGTTCCATGTCGTGCCGTACCGTTGGTGTCGGTGTAGTGCTGCAGGCAGCCGTGCGGCGCGGCGTGCGCGAGCGGCAACTGCGCTAACCGCAGCAGCCACAAGCGCGGCGTGTCGGCCCCGCGCGCGCGTATCGACAGCTTCGTCGACATCGTCGACGGCAAATCGTCAGCTTCCCGACTCACGCTGCCCGATGGAAGATTGTAGTACACTGGAAAGGTAATTATTTCAATTTTAAAGACAAAAGGAATCGAGTGAAATAACAAACTACCTGCCTCCAATACTGATTGATTGATCACACACCTTTATGTGAAATTGATCAGTGGTGAGCGATTAAATCAACTAAATGGAATTAAGTGACCATAAAAATAGAATTGAGGGCCTGAAGAGGTACAAATTGCCACATAAATTTAAGAAAATTACACCCTTACAATTGCTGCTGTGTTTCATGTGGTCAGTGAATATTATTTATAACGTATTTACGCCTTTAAGCACATTTTATATCAATTCTTGAGAATAAATAACGATCTATATTGATCTGTATCGATCTATTAGTTTTATTTCCTTTTTCCTGTCATTAAAAAATTGAAATTTATTTACCTTCATTTGAATTACTTTTATGTTAATATAATTTGGAGCTGAATTTGATCCGATCTTGACGATATATTTTAAATAACTTTCGATGCACGAAACCGTCTTAATTAAAAATCTTTTAAAATACTTACGATGCTGTCCGTGGTTTTGGCCACACACGGTAAAGTTGGCAGCTCCTTCGCCGATTACAAATGCATCCTCGTCACATTCACCGGTTGTCCTGTTAGGCTGGCCCTTGAAGATATGAAAATATGTATTATTAAACAGGTAACCGTCATTCCGTATTCCAAGACACTACCTAAAACAAATTGTAATCTCTGCGTACCTTTACCTAAATAAGTTGAGTGCTTATTTATTTATATTTAAAAACTCAAACGTAAAGTACCTTATACAGACAGCAATTGGGTCAGTAGAAACCCAAAAAATATAATCAGGTCTGCGACTCAAAGCGCCAACGCTACAAATCCGAAACTCCGTAGATTGAATTTCGCTGTCCGTCCTCTTAAAAGCCTACGAGGCTCTACTCTTTATTACATTTAGCTAATTTGATTCAGGCTTTGCCGCGCTAATTTCATTAACATCAATTCTTTTTCTGACGTCATACTAATTATAATTACTCTTAATGCTCGAGCACTCCTAATTGTTACTTAGTTCTTCAGAAATACGAATATTTCGGTTCACGTCTTGATTATATTAATTCAATCAGTTCTTAATTTAAACAGAGTTTATAAGACTTTAACAGTAGTAGAGCAAGCCAATGGCGGACCTAGTATTGTCATTAGAAGGGCTTAAGCCCTCTAAGAGTTAGTTTTAACAAAGTAAAAAGTGAAAATCACACAATTGGAATAATAATTATCAAGTTTACTTTAAAACTTGTCATTGAAGAATTTTGATGATTTGAGAGAGCTTAAGCCCTCCATAAAGTATTTAAGCCCCTGTATCCAAATCCATGCTTTTTTTTCTTCTTTTTTTTCAATGGTAGTTGCAAGAGTGAGTTGGTTCGACCGGCGAACTAGAAAATCTCCGAATTTGAGGATTAAGTGGAGGTATTTAAATTTCAGTCTCTTTAGTGAAGTCCTGCCAGCCCCATCTCCTGTTTCCTTTCTTCTTTCTGTCCATTCCCTCCCTTCTTACCAACGAAAGGCTGGCCATCCTTCTAATGTTTGCAAATGCTGCGGCAGCGGTCACTTACTATCGTTACACAAACTGATCGGAGAAAATAGATAATTGTTGTTACGTATAAACGCCGTTCTATAACGCGCAAAGTATATGCGCATATACAACAACTTTGTCCCGAATATCGAAATCATCAATCAAAACATCAAACCGCTTTTTGATATTTTATGAAATAAAACTTACGATAGTGAAATGTACGAAGTCTATTCGGAGTTGCATGATGCCGGCGTGTGTCTTCTCCAGCGTGACGTCACAATCCTGGTCCCCGCGCCACAGGTCCGGGAAGCCAGGTGACATGAAGTATGTCAGGTTGTTCTGGACCACGCCGCCGCAACTCACCTCGACTGTAAAGATGTGAATTTTATTTAAGCAAAATAAACTTCGTTGGAGAATGGTCATTAGCTTTACAAGTATAGGATAAGTAGGTTTCAAATATTCATTTGGTGTATACCAAATGTACATTAATCGAAAATCAATATTACACAATCATGATCAGTGAAGAAAAATTAAATGTGTCTTTAATACGATTGACATACGATCACATTTGCTTAAAAATACATTTCCAACGTGTAAATCTCACATTGTGATCTGACTCCACCGGTATTTTCAAATCATCACGACTTAGGGTCATTATTGTTATGGTGGTTGAGCCCGCAACAACAACAACCGTTGCACGAAGGGCACTCGACCGATGACCACGACCTCACAGAAGACAGGCGTGAAGTAGTACTCTTCTTCTGCGTTTCGTCTGACGAGTGAGATACCGTTGGCCCAATTTCAGGCCTTCCCTTTTCTCTTCCCAGATCCTTTCCTTATATTGATAGGACGGGAAGGAGAAGAGGATTAGACGTGGAGGGAATGAATAGGAAAAGTCAATATCCTTTTTCCTTTCTATACCCTCTATCCATTAAAGGTAGGCCCAGCAACTGCGACTCATTTTCTTGTTGCTGATGCCTATGGGAAACGGTCACTTAACACTATTTGACCCGCTGTCTAGTTTTCCACCTTCGTCCAAAAAATTCAAGAAAAGAGCATCCTTAGAGCGCGGCTACGCCGCAGTTTCTCTGGTGTTGTAGATGTTCATAGATGTCAGTGATCACTTTTAAGCGACCCACTGCTCGCTTGCACCCGAATCCTATAAAAAAACCAAGGAACCATAGTATAATATCTGGTCGATTTGTTCATAATTACCTCATTGCATAAATTAGTTCGCTACTGATAACTTATATTCTTAAAGTTAATATCAGGATAATTTATACACTTTCTAAATTACGACTAAAGTTTCTAATCTCAAAAATTTAACGACCCGTAAAAGTAATTTAGTGTCTGTACTGCGGAGGTCAAGATATCTATTTAGAATATTTTTATTCGTTAAATTAAAAGGAGCGCTATCAGGGAATATAAAAGTTTTCGCCAAAGAACCTTGTTTTTAATTATGAAAGCTTTTTAATTATCGTAAGACAAAAGCTTTGGTGTTCATTAATATTATTTAAATATTTTAATTTATAAAATATATAAATTACTAGCAGTTGCCCGCGGCTTCGCACGCACGCCGTATATATATTGTGAATCTAAACCATCCTCGAATCCCCTTGAACTCACACAAAAAATTTCATCAAAATCGGTCCAGCCGTCTAGGAGGAGTTCAGTGACATACACACGCACACAAGAAATATATATATAAAGATATATATTTATGGAAGCTACAAACAATATACTACTTGTTTATATAATACAAGCAAACTGTCTCAGCGTCGTGCTGGTATATAGGCTAAAAGTAATAGCTTACGTTTTTAGAAGAGCTTTCTATTGGCGAAAGGATTTTTAAATCCGTTCAGTAGTATTTTATTTAAGCCGTAAATAACAAATATTTTCTCTTTATAAAATACGCGCTAGATTTGGAGTTGCAGAATGATAATAATTAGGTTAGACTTAGTTTATTAAAGAAGGTGGTAAGAGAAAATGCCGGAAAGCTTGATGCTTGAAAGTGGATTTGGGTTCATGGATGCGCCGGCGATCGCACGTGGACTCAAGCGGTGATGGAGTGGTGGTCTCGGGAAGCAAAGAGACCAGTTGGTAGACCACCAGCTAGATGGATCGATGAGGTAGTTAAGGAGCAAGGCAGGTCGTGGATTCGATTGGCGCAAAAACGGAAAGAGTCGTGTGAAAGAGAAGAGGCCTATGTCCAGAAGATAAGTCTGCAATTTGTATCACTCTTTCGTCCGCGCTTTTAAATATAATGATATTAAAAATTATCAATTTAAAGGACATAAACAACGAAATACATGGCTTCCCCTCGTAAAAATTGTAATATTCACTTGAGTGTCGATCAAACTACCGGTCGAGTACTGCTAGCTCGCAAGGCGGGCGTCTCACGCGACGTTTTAATGGCGGGAGATGTTAAATCACTACTTATTCCGTACACCGTTATAATTGGGAAGAGGCACCGGCAAGGCAACAGGTTCCCGCAATTTGCAACATTCCTTATTGAATCAACAAATTATAAATGTATCCACTGTACGCGGCTGTCGACTTTGTGGGCTGTTTATTGCGCCGCTCGCTAATGTGAGGTTTTGTCGGAAGATGTTATAACATTACGTACGTAATAAAACAATCGTGGACGTAATTAACTTTGATATATAATATTGAATTCTTTCTTTCTTCAATTCTTGTATATGTACATATATAATCTGAATCTCGTAACCGGCATCAACGTTTTTTTAAGAAATTTTGTATTCAGATTTGGTTTTTATTTTTAAATTTCTCTATATGGGTGCTTTGTCCATAAAAACGTAAAAAAATATGTAAATAATTAATGTAAAAAGATAGCGCCATCTTTTGATAGATTTTTGCATTATCTATTGTTGGAGCGTTGTCAACTTACTGATGTCACATATTTTAATATATTAAAAAATACGATCTTACATATAAAAGACAACGCAGAGCGAAGCTCGACCTAAAGTTAGTTGTATGTTAAGTGAAACAATACCCAAGCCATTTGAATATCGTATCGTTTACGAATATAGTTATAATTTAGTGCATAATTAATCAGAATTAATTTAGTGAATAATTAATGTCATGTTTATTACACTACACAGATATTAATTACTAGAGATAATTAGTGTGATATCGCAATGCAATTATCTGAAGTGTTATTACTAATCCAATTGTTAATCTATACGCAGTGAAGTCACCAATTTATAGGTTATGGAATCAATTTTTCAGTTTAAGCGCCACCTATCTTGTTTTTAATTAAGTAAAATAAATAACCCAACTAAAATAGACAGAGGTAATACCAAAACTAATTTTTAATGATTATTGATCCATGAGGATTTGCGTCACAGATTAGAAAATGTGAAGTAGACGTATTGAAATACTGCCTTTCATCCTCTGCTCTTGACACGTGTCCGTCTCTTGACTTGTCTGTTACGAGAGTACTCATGTATTTTGCATGTCACCAAACTGTTTTATAACTCTTGACTTACCGACAACGTTGCTAAAGTTTACAATCCTTGTAATTTCTTTTAAGAAGTGCTAAAATTTAATTTTCTCTAGTGTGTGTACGAAATTAAGACATCATCATCTCCCTGCCTATTTCCCACTCAAGTGGGGTCGGTACAGTATGATTGTAGTCGATACTGTATAGGTTTTGCCAATTACAATTTTTATGGCCGGCTGCCTGCCTGACGCTAACCCTCCTTGGGAATAATTGTTTGTACATACATATGTCTTGTTTTGTCAGTGTGATCAAAGACAATTACGTTGCCGAGATAGTCAAATGTCGCGAGGACTTTTATTGGTCAGGCGCAGCCCTTCTTGTCAGGCCTCTTCTGTGATAATAATCCCGCGCTAATTTCCAATTTTTTATTTTTTTCTCAGTGGCAGCATCGTCTAGTCTTTGTCAATGAATTATCGATACACACACGCACATTGCTTCTAGAATCATCCTGGCTGGTGACAAAACTGATTTTTTCCCAGACATTTGTATAATATTAAGAAACTAAAAATGTTACAGAAAATTCATAAAATAAAAATAATGTGAGACAAAATTGCTATGACAAAGTACGTAATTAGTACGTAATACAAATATTAAATTACATATTTTGTCTTTGATATTGTTTCAGAAAATTGATACCGTTTATGAATAAATAAAATTATCTACTTTTAATTGTATTTCTTTGTTATATTGGAGAATTATCCAATTTTACTGACCTTATATATCACGAAATAGATTCACTTTTATATACTTTCGCAACATTAAACTTTATCCGATAACTATCATTCAATAGTCCCCATCATAAAAACCTACGACCCGTTATATTAGCAATGAGTTTTGTTTTAAAGTGAACGGACTTTTAGCTTTAGTAAAAACAAACACACAAATCCAGGCACGCAATCAAAAAACGCTCTTATAAATATAAATTATTGTCTGTATGTTTGTCACCGATCTCCGTTGTTCTCTTTCATCCGAGTTGTTTTCCGTACGATTGGTGTACGATGGTGTAGAATTGTGACTGGTGTAGAAAACTTGTTACAAATTGGACTTGAAATTTGACAGAATTAATGATAGTCGACATAATTTTGATATCAACGACTGAACTCACTCCGCTATTACTAGTAAAATACTCTCTATTATTAGTGAAAAAGTGAATGGCAGTGTTGGTAGGGGACGTCCTAGGAGAACTTATATCGATCAGATTAGCGGTTTACTAAAAAAGGGCGATATAAGGAGCACCCATAATCGACGAGCATGTATGCGTAGATGTATGAATGTAGAAGAAGCGAGAGAGGTGTACTAGGATCGCGCCAAATGGATATCATGATCTCCGTCTACCTCTCTTGGTTACGAGCGTGAGGCATATGTTTTTTTATAATAAATAAATAAATAATGTAATACTGTAACATATATTAAAGTGTTTTAAGTTACGTATAACACCCATATAAAGTTTTCGAGTCTCATTAATCCAAGGTCTATCTAAGTTATCCGCTGGTATAAAGTTGTGAAACAAATGAATCGCCTGGATCTGTCCGCAAATTGTCTCCGCGAACTCGTTTTAACTTGTCCCAAATGGCATTAAAAGTGCGGTTTCATAAATACCGCTATGAGTGCCTCCGTGTGTTTAGTTTTAGATCCAAGTAGTTCTTACATATCACGACACGGGGCCGTGACGTGGTCGTTTCGACAGGGATAGGTATACTTGTTTGTTAATAAAAAAAGAGGGGTGCCTTATGGTATGGAGTTCCTTCTGCTATATCTTTTTTGTATTTGTATTAAGTATTGATTAAATAAAAAAGGGTACTTAAACGTTAAAATTATAAATATTTTCGCCTACCCTACCTACCCAAAATTGATGACAAGCTGAATCGATTGAAGTTTTAGTTTCCTAGGTGATCGGGAAGTGCCTTAAAAATCACTTATGCTCAAGTATCGATTAAGTATGGTCAATCTTCCAGTGTTACTTAACCACTTACTGGTTGTGGACTAACCCGATACAGCGAAGGTGTAAAAGGAGACGGGAAGTATCTGCGAAATCTCGATTTTGAGGGCTTTCTCTAAAAATAAACTACTGAAAGGCGGAATTTTTTCTGCCAATAATTCCTTAACTTGTCCTTTTTCCGGGATAAAAAGTAGCTTATGTGCTTTTCCAGACTATAATCTATCTCTTTGCAAAATTTCATCAAGATCTGTTCAGCCGTTTTTGCGTGAAAGAGTAACAAACGTCCATACATACAAACTTTCGCATTTATAATATAAGTAGGATTAGTATAGATGATTTTGCGTGAGTTTGTTCAAATAAAAGTAAAATGAACCACCGCAAATTCGGCGTCACATAAACTGGAATAGATCCGTGAAAGTCAGCGACAATCGGGACAGTCTTCAGGCGGTCCGCGGCGGGCCCGCGAGACAATGCCGACACTAGCACACACTTTCAAATAGTAAATAGGTGTCATAAATGGTTAATAAAAATAATTTATTATTATTAAATCAGCAGCTTTATAATATAGTGTCACAAAAGATAACAATTTATTGTCATTCTAATATTTAGTCCAATAGACTTCACCTTTCGATACACGGAGTTGAGTGAGTTCCGAGAAATACCATGAACCCAAAGAAGATATGCGTGAAGTAGAAATACTTTAACCGTACTACGTTTTGTCTGATGAGTGAGGTGTTGGATGCCAAATCTCCTTCATATCCTTTTGTAATAAAGTAAGGATGAGAATGGAAAAATTTGATGGGGTACCAGATAAATAGTAAAAGAAAATATTATTTATTTTCTGTTTGTCTCCTTCTCTGTCCGTGAATGTCCGTGAATCTGTCGTGGCAACGCATATTCATCTCATTAGCTTGTTGCCTATAGGTAGCAGTAATTAGATATCTGTTGGACCGCTTCCTCGTTTGCCACCTTCTGCTGATGAATCTTGTGATATTAGTATGATAAATATAATTATTTTAACAACAACGACATAACACCATGAGAAAAGATGAACGGTCGTCCTGTTAAATATGCTAAATTAGGTACCAAGTTATTGCCACAGATTATGAGTATTTTCTTTAAAATTCAGCGTCTCAATTAGAATTAATGAAGTCTTTTTTCTGTACTATCCTTTTAAGTCATTAGACGATGCAGTAAGGTATGCCCTATCGAATAAAGAAACCTTATACCATGTCAATGTTAAGGAGGATTACAAAAGTTTCCAGATTTACTTGTCTCGATTACACTTAAGCTTGAAAGTTTGCTCACTATTCCTGGATTGGGTTACTTTAAGATTGGAAAACTTAGACTAAGAACTCACGGAGCGATTTTCACCCGCGCCCGCCGCGGTTGCGGGCCCGTGGCTTCTGTAGAATGCAGATATGAATGTAAAAGATGGCGATCCGTTGGCGTCCGAACTCCATTGAACAATTGAAACCGTTGGTGATAACCGCAACCGCGACAGCCGCCTAATCGCATAGAACTTTAGTCTAGTGAGTTGAGAAATGAAAATGCGGGTTTGAAACCGCGGCGGGCGCGGGCGAAAATCGCTTCGTGATTTCTTCGTACCTTATACTTGAAAGCTGGCGACGAGTTAAATTACTTTTGATCAATTGTACCATTTTGTTAATTGACGTTGGGTTAGCGCCAGTCGCCTTTAACTAAGATGTCAACTGTATAACAGTACCTATCAATGATATCAATTTATAGCAAAAGTTATTAATGTTACTTGTAATGATTTCGCGAATACTAAACATTTTGTTCCCGACGTTTCGATTACTTTACAATGCTCATGGTCGCGGGTGGAGGGGGGGGGACTGAGGTGTCTGACGTCCCAATGTTTAAGTTGCTGACGAAGTACACTTTTATTTTAGTTATTTTTTTGTGGTTAGAATGTTTTTATTGAAGCCTTCTTTAGGATGTAGCCAATCTTCTCTCATATAGAGCAAACAACGAGCCCCACGAAAATCCAAGTAAAACAATAGAATACAAATCCAGGTAGAACAAATAGCTGTCATAAAATACCAACGCTCCAAATAGTCTGAACGTTTTGAATGGGGGACATTGCCATTACATACAATTAGATAAACCACACAAAACCATTAAAATACTTAAAGACGCAACAGACGCCCGTTATTAAAATAAAAATATTAAAATTACTATAACTGCTAGTTATGGAATCAATTCCTTCGCTGACAATAGAACCTAGTGACCACCGTAACTCCGATCGGTCTTCGATCTTTCCTTGGAAACACTCACCGTCGCAACAGACGCCCGTACTATTAAAATTACTATAACTGCTAGTAATGCTAGTTTTCGAATCATTTAATTCACAGACAGTATCACTGCCGTATATATCTAGTCTTTCTGTGGAAATACTCACAGACACAACAGACGCCGAGGCCGTGTGCGCAGTCGCCCGCCGCCTTGCCGTCGCGCTGCCGGCAGTCGTAGGGGTTGAGGCAGATGCCCGCGCGCGCTAGTGTATGTCCTTCAGGCTGGCACTCCCGCTCGCCCCCCACCGGGAAGAAGTTCAGCACCTTGCCCAGCGAAAATAGTCCACCTGTGGGAAAAGAACGTAATGGTTAACTAATCACTAGTGGGGTGATTTGTCAGAGGTGCGTCATTATGACGTCATTATATCAGCATCTTCCTGCCCGCCTGCCATAAAAACTTTAGCCGAAACAGTATGGGCTACGGTCATACTGTGCTGACCCCATATAAGGTAGGAAAAGGACAAGGATCATCTACCTGCCCTTTCCCACGTTAATTTAAATAAATTAACCAGAACTAGATTTAATAATTCTGATTATCCCAATTAAGGTAATAAATGGAGTAATTCTCAATACTTCTACTCAGGTTTAGGTACAGATGGACTAAGTAATACAAACAGTTTTAGTCCACAGCATCTATATTTGCTATTTAAAATAAACCTTTTAAGGAAACTCTCGACTTTACTCTAAATGGGTAACAATGTAGGTACTGGAACAGTGTCTTCGTATGTGTCGCGCAGAGCACTTTGAAGTAGACACTTTGTACTTTAAATATATTATCTCCTAAGTCCTTCTGTTATAATATAACCTGTTTTTTAAGACCATGGCCGCCTTAAAATTTAGTCAAGTAAAGACGTAAAAGCTGCAGAGCTTTATAAAAATACAGGTTTATTTCGAGTTGTCACAATGATGATCGAAAACCTTTCGACCATTCATCGCGCCGGCCATACCGTAAGAACTCGATGGTACAACAACGTGAAGTGTTAAGAATAGATAAATATAGCAGTCCATTTTACATCGAACCTGTTGCCATGGTCACCTCCACGCAATATTGGCAGTTGTTCAATCGGTACCAGACAAGAAAATAAATTTGTAAAAAAATAAATTTTATACTTTGAAATATTTTATCCAAAACTGCGATGTACCAACTACATACTCTAACCACCAGGGTTGAAGTTCCGCTTTCTATAAAAATTATTTATAATATAGCCAAATTATAAAAGTCTCTGTTAAAATCTACTCTGTGCAATGTGCTGAAAAATATAGCGAAAAATAGTGAACACGCTTCCTCTGAAGGTGCCACTCCCCGTTGCGAGTTGTGAAGCGACGTTGAACGTTATATTCCTTGTAGATAACCGACGTTATGCGCCGCCTGGGCTAAGGAAGTGTAGCACTTTGTGAAATTGTCGATAGGAGCGAAGAGACGCTTCGGTATCGCATGAATTCACACCCGTCCCTTTACATCACGTACGTACAAATGTTATAAAGCGATATTTTAAATTATATCTATGTAATATTAAGCTGGTTTGTTTTCATCGTTTATTTTCCATATACTAAATGTGCTAGAAATGTTACAACTATGAACATACTAATACTTCAAAAATATTATTGATTTTTATTAGATTTTAGCATCATACAGTTGGGCAACGCCTTTGATTGCGGGTAGACTTACACTAGCAGTCGCAAATGTGTCAGGGTTGTCAAAAAAGAAAATTATGCCTGAATTTTCTAGTAGGTTACGATTTATGCGACGCGTCGACCCTTAGCGTTCGAGTGCGCAAACTAAGCGCGATCGGGGGTAGTGTACCGCGCCACTCACCTCCCCTCTAGATTCCCGCTGTTGCTCTATGGAAGTACACTCGTTTCGCAACTCTATTAAACTGTGGTTATGCTAACATGAGCAATAGGGTTCATGATGATGAATATTAGTTATCCTCAAGACTCTTACAGTATATCGCAAATCTTTTAATACCAGCATTTAACTCGGTCGGGCACTTTCCGTTTTCCACGACATAAAATGTTAATTTAAGTGCCCGAGTGAATCCTCCGAACGCTGTCTGCGACTCAAGTAAAGTTAGAATCTTTAATGCAATTTCTTAAAACTTCAATTTTATTTTTACCCTATAACTTTCTCCATGTTGTATTTCGAAACGAAATCACTCAATTTAAAACATCTAAATACCTTATTGACTACACACTCGGCCGTCAATCAGCAATAAGATTAATACATTTATCTCCTCACAAACTGAATCAAAACATTGCCGAGTGTGTCCAACATGTACAAGTCCGTGTAAAACTCAATTACACGCAAGCGAAGGTATTTGTTTTTTATACGTTATAGCAAGCGAGTTATTACAAGTGAAATAGGGCTGCCAATTTTTAAAAACTCAATTATTATAAAATTTCAATTTTGATTAAGGAAATTTTGTGTGTGGCTTTACATTAATGGATTACATATCACAAATTTTGTCTTGCGATATAATTTAGAGAAATTATTGCAAAACGTTAACTCATTCAACGAGTAGGGTACTCACTTCATATCGGATTACAAATCCTATATATTATACTCGAAGTATGCATGTATTAGTTTGTTATCTTATGTTATGACCAGCCATGAATGGTTAGCGAAAAGAACAAATGATCATAATAAAAATACGTGTACAATCTCCCTAAGAATATCAATTTTAGTGCCACGAGGCTGAGAAGCAGCCCGTGCCTGCGATTTGTAATTTCTTGCAAATGAAATCGGACATTGTGAGAATAAAAAACTATTCAAATATTGTTATTTTCATACATTCGCTAACTTGCCTAACAGATGCGCTGATATAAACAAAAAAATATATATTACATTGAACGTATCACTGACAGCCCTATCGATTCATCAAAAGTAACTTCTAAGTGTTCTTAAAAAGCGTCAGTCATGCAGTTTGAACTATTTGTAACAGCTCAAACTTTTCCGTAGCATTTGGGGTTCCTTAAAAAAATCATAAACACCTTTCTCTAATTTTAAATCATCTTGTAAGTAATACAGCTTGCCATTAATTTGAAGATTCCACTTCTATCATGAAGTTCCTTTACTACTTCCACTTCACTCTATCCTCGGCTTGGCTCAGGGCAGTTGGGATATAGTGATCGAATTCGTGACCTTCTGCGTCGATCTTTCCTATCACAACCAGTTTGTCCAGATTACCTATGTGTCTCCTGGCAATATGACCAAAGTAACTTAGAACTCGTTGGTAGCAGGCAGACAGTGTGATATTCAGTCGAGACTGGACTTGTTAGTTTGATTTAGCTTCAAGATTTATGTAGAGACATATTTACAAAACTTACAAGCTATAATCTACTTTTGTGTAAATAGGATTTAGTCATTATTAAGATAGATTTGTGATAGCATCTTATTTTGTTTACAATTAGTAAATAATATGTACATAAGAGTTTAGAATAGAAGTAAATACTTATTACCTACTTATTAAAAGCTTTCGAAAATCAAATAGTTAATCAAACTCGTCAAAATCGGCCAATCCGCTTAGACTGCACATACATACATGCGCGTGAAAAACTCTACCTTTTTCTGGGTTAGTAAAGTTAATAAAATGTCGGTGATATAAAATAAATTACGTTTTGAAGTAAAATGATGTTCGAGCATACATATTGTTATTTCGAATGTTTGTATGAAATCTTTACTAAATATTTCATTCATACGGAACCCTAGTAATATTAAAAGTGGAACGGTGTTGTTTATTTTTTCTTGTTACACAAATTCGGGGCCGACAAGTGTTTAGAAGTCGAACAGTTAGAGTGCACTTTCGCCAAGTTAGCTTTTTTAGATGGTACGCAGATACGAGTCCTATTTGAAGGACCGCTTTAATGATTCATTTAGAATCATTACACAGCACAATTTATTAGAAAGTAGAGTCTTGAGAACAGTAGAAAATACGGCAAAATGAATAAAAATTGAAATAACAAATCTTGCATTCTGCGATGGAAGAACTCAACCAAAGAGGTTACATACCTCCAGATGGAGCACCCAGGAACCCAAAGCTTAGCCACTTTTAGTCATGCATAATATAAAATAAAATAACGTATAATCTGTAGGTTCAAGTTGCTGTTTCAGTAGTTTTGTTTTCTCAAATATATATATTTTTCTAAAAAAAAAGTTTATCAATTTTCAACCTACTGAAATGGTTCATAATTTAAAATCCGCAACATTACTATTTACTGGCTGTAAATAATTTCATTTTATTTCAATGCTCATGAAAATTCCTCCACAACTGTGGTTTGTGGTCTGTCTGAAGGCAGACATAAATCCGACAGAGGCCAGACATGTCGACCCGACTTGCAGGCGATGACTGTCAATCACAGCGACCATTAAATATAACTTATGAATAAAATTATAAATAACTTATAAATAAAAATAAATTTCTTTCGAGTCATTTTATTATTTTCAACTTGTAGGCATTCTTTTTCTTGATACAATTGACTTGAAGTATAATTGTTTACGACTGAGAGTACCCTATTTATTAATTTAAAGATCAATAGCACTACCAAGTCTTTGAACTTACAAATAATAAAAAACAAGCAATGGCCACTTTCTATAGTAACTCTAGGCTATAGAAAGTAGAGTGACATTACTGGGTACATTGAAACCATTTTATGTTTGTTAGCTTCACTGTACTGGATTATTTTAGGAAAAAATTCATCAAGTATGAATATAATTTGATTAAAAACTTTTTATTTGAACCTTTTTTTAGTAAAAAAACGCCGTATGTTCCGATAATCGCACTTATGACGATAAATGTATTTAGACCAAATTTTACCAGAGGATAGATAGATAGTTATTTCTAAAGAAAGACATTGTATTTAAGCCAAATTATGATCTTAAGTTTAGACTTAATTGTAAAGTTGGGTTAACTTGGTAACAGTTGAAAACGCTTTAGATATAACTTTTAGTTTCCCATCTAAGTTGCTCGTGTGGGTCAAGTTCATTAAATACTGTAAAGAAAACATCATATAATTAGTGTATGTTAAGTTTAACACGACCCATACCCTACTATTGATATTGTTTGCGATTTTTTAAAGAGGCTCAGATTTCCAATAAAGTCCATAATTACTCGTGATGGACCAGCCTTTTCAATTTAAAAAAAACTTTTGACAAGAAAGATCCTGAACTGTCTATTTCAGGTCAGATTATAGGTCAAATGTAATTTCAGGTCACATTATAGGCCAACTGTAATTTCAGGTCAGAGTATAGGTCAAATGTAATTTCAGGTCAGATTATAGGTCAAATGTCATTTTAAGTAAAGTAAATATAGCGGTAACCTCTACCTATGTCATACCGTATAAAAGTCGATAGTTACTGTGTTTACTGTCGTAGCAGGGTTGCCACTAATAAGTACAGAAATGTAACGACCCAAAACTCCTTTTAAAGTGGCCCTAGTAAAATAAATACTGCGAATATTACAAAGAATCCCCGCCAATGGAATCCCTTTACCTGCTCCGGAATTTTAATACATCCTATGAAGTCCTTTATCAATATTTTTTCAATAAATAAATAAAATTTCATAAAATAAATACGTAAATATACAAACATTCATACACACACGTGTAATTTCCAGGAAACTTTCTGATCGGCCCAGCAGGTATCCGTGTGAAGTTTTGTAGCGATCGGATCAACATAATTAGTGGTACCCGGGCGAAGTTAGTTCACTAGTTAGTTGATTGGTATTTACAAAAAATATTATAATTTTTTTACTCGATGTAACTCGACAGGTTTCATACCTAACACATTTGCGAATTAATTAACTCACTGCAGTAATAAACAGAAAATAGATAGTATAATGTGAGGTAATTTAGTTGTAATATTTGTACCAATTAATTTACGAAACACAAAGTACCGAATTAAATGCGAGGGTGTATTTGAGTCCTTAACTATAAGCTGTTTGTGGAACATTGGCGAGAGGGGCACTAATTAACAGATCGTTAGGCGCCGCGACTCCTTTGCCGACTGTTTATTAAAGAGCACTTCGTAATCGAATTTACCGCAAAACGAGAACTGATAACAAACTAGCCTCGCCAGTCGATACGATCACTCGGCAGCTAATCAAATTCCGCAAACAAGAAAGTAGAATATTTTTATAAACAAACGTTACAATACTATTTAATAAAACTTAGATCCTAACTTAATATTATAAATGAGAATATGAATTTGTTTGTTTGTCACGCTTTAACTCTTTAACGACTCAACCAATCGTCATGAAATTTTGCAAACACATTACCACAGGTACAGAAAATGACATGGACTTTTATAGTATCCAGAAAATTGTCCTCGAAGGATAGCAAAATACATCAAACTTATATTAACAACATCGGTTGCCATGGTAATTTTACATGTTTTTACAATAACAACTTTTTGACACACGTTACCTATAATTTGAATCTATTTCCAGCTAGTTATTTTAGTTATTTCCAGCGTGGAAAATGAGAAATGAATGCGTGCGAAGACAGGGGCAACAGCTAGATAATAAAACTTTGTAACTCAACGGTAACCCAGCTAAACGGGTTATTATTTAATTAAATGTACAAGATCATTTTCTATGTTCACTTTAGAAGCGACTTTTTAATTCTATAGCATATATATAACACTTTAAACAGATAGCAATTTACTCTAGCAGACAATTCAAACGTCAGGACACGATATCAAAATTTGTATGCAAACGAGTGCCAACCCTGCGTGTAATCACGCCTTTATTTGATAGCGAATGAAAGCTTCGTATCCGTTAGGGTTGGCACTCGCCGTCTCGTTACATAACCGTAAAAGTTTGGTTAAAAGCAGCCATTCGCTTTAACGTTCACTGTTATTTCTGCCGTCGTTTAATTGCAAACATAAGAGTTTCAACCCTTAATCGGAATGCTCTAAAGTAATGTACTGGAAAAATGTTTTAGTATTCAAAAATATTTGAATTTAGTACGAGATACACGCCATAAGTAATTTATACTGTTATTTTACCAGGACCTAGATTATATGTTAGATGTCATGTACATTGATAAATCCCGAGTGGATTACCTGAATGTGGGACCAAGTTTATATTAATGTACAGCAGAATGTTAGACTCGAGGTCGATGTGACGTCCACATAAACAGATTAGTGGCTTACTAAAAAGGGCAATATAAGGAGCACCCTATAGAGTTCCTGTTAACAAGGCTGTATTAGAGGAGCAGAGCTTGAGCACAAATGAATTTCGTTAAGTTTGTTTCTAAGAAGGAGTCGCATTCGATGATCAATCCTGTAATAATAAGTAACAGCCCGAGCCGAGGCTCTCTCTACGGAGGGAGCCCTCGAACTAAGTTACTCTTAAAAAGGCTTAGGCTAGGCGCCCTCTGCGCCCTGCCGCCTCGAGCCCGGTGTAGTCAGAAAAAAAGCATTCGATGTCTTGGCTCTCGTGAACCGATGTTGGTTTTGGTTACCAACCTTTACAAACTATCGACTTGGACGTAACGCTCGGAAGCATTTGAAGCCTATAGGTTAAAAATTAGAAGTCAATCGAGACTTCTTTAATATGTACGACGTTCTCAATAAGTTAAATTTAAAGACAGGGACTAATCACTAACAATCTTCTTTTAAGTAAAGGTCTTATCCATAGCTTTTACTTTTATCTATAAGGTTTTATGTCCTCAATACCATATTGCCAACCCTATGTCCCGCAGATGGAATCTCGTATCATAATAGGTTTCCTCGGTGTCGATGTCTCGACACGTACGTCGCTGCGTTAAACTATTTCACGCTGTCGTCAAGACATTTAAGATGGGGATTTTATCACTGTAGGTGTTCTATCATTACCGATAAGAAAATACAACTTCACGCGAGTTCCTTCTTCTTATGCCATAAGTTTTAGTCTAGTTTTCTGTCTGTAAGGGGATTAATAATGAATCTAGCATACTCTAGTCTCTTATTATGATAAATTTTAAGGTACATTACTATGTTATTTGCCATGAAGATACTTCAATTCCGTTCGAGAAAGCTTGGTATAGGCCGGGAGATAAGGTAAATAGGTAACTCTTTAAGATTTTTGAGAAAAGGAATTAGGATATACGTTGCTTGTTCCAGAGCAGAACTTCAGTTTGATCTACATCAACAGATTTAATACCACGTTAGTGTGAAATTAATCAGCCGCGTTAACTCAAACAGATCCGTGTCGCTCGTATGAACGACCGTAATTAAGGCACTACCAGACGGCGCGCGATCCGTGGCTAGTTACCCGGAGTATCCGTGAGTCGATTACAAATGCAGCATCTTTGGGGTGTAAGTTCTAACTATTATGACTCCGATTGCTAAAATATTTAATGCTTAGACGAAATACACGGTAATCCCGATCCTTTCTATATCGCCTCACGTTTAAGTGAAGATTGAATCTTCGTCAATTGTGCATACAGCAAAAGAGCGGAAGAAATAGCCGACGTCAGTATTTCCGCCGGACGGGACTACGACGTCCAGATCAAATACGCTGAAACTAATTCATTCAAATATATCCCACTTCTGATGGAATTGTCAAGCTCTAGTTTATTTTAAAAAATAAAACATTTTATGACAGTACACTTGTATCCCAAGAGTACTTGTAATAGGGTCCAGTTTTACCCTATGGGTACGGAATTCTAATAAAAACGATCCCAAATTATGAAGTTTGAATCACGGTAGCTTTGAACGATATCTGTTAGCAATTTTAAATGTAAGGTTGTAGGACAAGACTAACAGCAAAGGTGGAATTTGTACTTACTTCATTGGGACTGGTCTGTCCAGGCTTGAAATTTTGAAAACAAGTATTTAAGAGCACACAGGCATCAGGCTTCATAGTGAAACACAAACGGTTGCTCTTCAAAACACTGAACTTAAACTACTTTAACGAAGTTGAGGTTCAATTTTAAATACTTTATACTATATATCTTTCAAAGCTACCCTGATCCAAACATCATAGAAACTTTCAAGTTTATAAAATGACAAAAGTCGGATCGACTCTTGCTCTATTGGGATAGGGATTTCCAGTAAAAGATTAACGACCGTATTTCTTTTATATTTAATTGGTTATTTAAGTGGCTTGTGCGTCGGTAAAACCCCGAGCTAGAAAGTACAAGGCGTCGGTCGTAGCTGTGCTGATTCAAGTCTAGTTTGGTTAGCTAGCTAGATCGGTAGTCAACCACTGCATTCTACCACTCGAGCTGTAAGGCATCAGATACCATGTCTGATCTTGCACGTAAGAAATAATTATTTGTGCAATTCTTCTGGCAATGTCGGTTACCTCGGTTCTACTGCGGATCACATCATTTCTGATTCTATCAAGCAGAGAGACTGAGCATTGCCCTTTGAGTGACCTTGAGCCTTCTGATAGTGCTCGCAGTGAGGATCCACGTCTCGGTGCCGTATGGCATCGCTGGAAACACACACTAGTCAAAGACTTTTGTCTTGAGACACTGGGATAAATGTATGAAAGGACGAGGGGATATACCGCAACTTTCAGAACGCTGTCCATCCAAGTTGGATTCGGCGATTGATCTTCCCGAAGTTGGACCCAGGTAGACATACTCGTCAACAGCTTCCAGAGTACGGCCTCGGATCATTATTGGAGTGAATGAAACATGGAGTCCGACATAACTTTCGTCTTATCCATGTTCATCTTGAGACCCACTCGTTCGGAGGCTATATTGAGGTCGTCGAGTATTGTACCGAGTTCATAGTCTCAGCCATGACTACAATGTTATCCGCAAATTGCAGGTGGGTGATGTACTCGCCGTTGATGTTGATTCCGAGTCTTCAGTCCATGAACTTGAAGATGTTTTCCAGCGCCCCGGTGAAGTGTTTGCAGCTGTTACTGCTATGAAATACATATAACTTAAGACAATTATTTTAACTCTGAATGGTGAGTATACATTACGCCGATGTCTATGAGCCGTGTTATAAACGTTCGACTCATGAGCATCCATCACATCATAGGAATAGAAACAGTGACAGTTTCTATAAGAGAGCCAATGTAATAACTTTCTGTTGAATTATAACCTTGGCATTGTTGGCACATTTGTGAGTGCTCTTGGAATTTTTACTGCATGAGTTTCGGTATGTACAGTTAAATGTGAAACAAGTTTAATGTGTCGCTCATAACAATATGGTCAAGCCGGCCGTCCGTTTTGTAAAGGTGGGACAACAATGAGTTATGAGAAAACATACGAACCAGATGTATAACCGACGAC
>JWHW01024324.1:216349-228671 GCA_000931545.1 Papilio glaucus
GCGCCAGCCGCCACGGCAGCTCGATCTCTAGGTGCTTTTCTGCCCTACATAAAGGCTGAGACTGCTTCTGCATTTCTGATTATTGTGAATCTCTATGGGTAGTAGTTAAGAGAATGTGAATGGCTTAGTTGTTGGCCTTCTTTCAATAAAAAAAATAAATAAATCAATATTTTCAATAGTGTCGGCTGCCGCCACAACTGTTGTCTTTAATAAGTCGGTCCCCAGAGAAGTAATCTCTTCTTCATTAAAAATTGTGAATGAGCTACCTTCAAGCAGGGATCGGCAAGTAGTTTTAAGTGAGTTTCGGAGACACAAGATTATCGAGGTGCGGGTATACTACTTTAGAAATTTTTGAAATGAGTTCCGTGAAAAAAAACGTAAGGTTCTTTCACATGTATGAAAAGAGTGCTCGTCATGTGAAAACATTATTTAAATTAATATGTCGGTATATCTACAGATCTTCTACAGTGGAATACGGACCGTGGTCCGCCTGTGTCTCAAATTATCCTTGTTTTCTGTTTCTCCTATGTTCGAACTGAACCTGCAACTGGAGGAGATTCGAGGGATTGTCCGCTTGTGTATGTGTGTGTCCACGTTAGTGTGACGCGCGAGTGACGTAACGCTTGACGCAACGCGCACGCAGCGGATGCTAGCGGAAAAGTTATCGTGGAAACGGCTAGGGGGGAGGCTCAAGGCTGCCGGTGTATCGACCTCATGGGGCCGTGGTAATGACACTGGAGCAAACAGCGCGCGCCCGCTAGCGCTGTGACGCGCTGTGGTGGGCGTGTTGCACAATGTTTATACAGGATTATTCGATCGCATACTATGTCAGTTATATGGTTTTACTCGACAACTTATATCTTGAGCCTATTCATACAAAATAAACCCTCAATTAACTACACCATGGAAAGATAATATTAGACAGCGTAAGTCAACTAAATAAGTCTTTAATAATCTGGATGGTAACCTCACACTGTATAGTATTTTTTTTTTGTATGATAGGATCGGATAAACAGACACACATTGGGATTGTTTTTTTTTTATTGCAATCAAATAAATGTTAATTACTTAGTATTAAATACTCCAAGTTATACCTTGATCCCCCGCTATGTTAGAACAATTGAATTATTTTATGTCACTTTTTTATAGATGTTTTTCATCGACGACAAAAAAATTTTTTTTTTCTTTTTTGGCGGGCAGCGGAGATTGAACTCAACTCCCTCGCTTGCCATGGAATCATCATTCGGCTACTGACCTGGCACGTTTCCATGTTGCCAAAAATAATTATTAATCTCATCGTCTAACCTCTTCACTAGGGATACACCGGGATACTTCGCGTTTTTCAGTGTATCGGCATCGGATATATTTATTTTAATTTCCGATACAAAGATGCTTTTACAATTTCGCGCCTTAAAATGTAAATTAAACGCGCGTGTCTTTTCGTTTCATTGCAATTAAATAAAAAAAAAAAAAAATTGTTTTTAATGAGTATACTTCGAAACTACTGAACTTATTTAAAGTTGCCAGTAATAGTAGATAATTTTTTTTTATATTGTAATTCATCCATTCGGACTATAAAGTTCGTTCTATTACTGTATATTTAAAGACCGCGGTCGAGATCATTTTAACTCACGTGACAGGTGAAGAGACTATCGTTGTTGTGTATAATATTAACTTATATCATAAATACGAATGGAAGTTTGTTTTTCTATCACGCCTTAACGACTCAATCTATTATGAATCAGTGGTACAAAACAAGAACATTTCATCCCCAAAAATAATAATAATTTGTGGACATCAGCGCGACCGAATCCGCGGGTATAAGCTAGTCGTACCATTAAATAATCATGAGAGTCAGTTATAAAGAAGCGGTCAATGTAATGATAATGATTCACGCGGAACGTAGGGCGGTCGTGTCTGGACGGTTTTTGCGGAGGCCCCTGCGGGCCGCGGGCATGTGCGAGGTCATCGTTCAATAACAAATAGCCACCACGTGGATGTTGAGTGCGAGACTTGTTTTTTCTCTTAGTCTTCGACTTTTTTTCTAATTTGTTGTTTTTTTTATCGAATAGGCAAACGACCCAAGTGTATCCTGATAAATGATCAACCTATTTATTTACATGTATATAAAACGAGGATTGCGTGGCTGGTTTTCAATGTGAAAGTTTGGAGACTTAGTTTTTGAATAGGGTAAATTATTACTTCGGAAGAAAAAAATTTTAACGTGCTTTTTTTAGTTTAACCTGTATCAATATAATCGTCTATATACATATGTATATATATAACGGATGTAACTGTTACTAACTTCAAGTCGTCATTTATTTTATAATTTGCGCACTTATTACGTACCGATGGCTTATAACTAACCAGGATCACCAGGGTAAGAAAATATTTTTGAACTTAAAATTTCTTTAGCCGCGTTTGACGGTAGTAGGGGAAAATCTTATAGGTTCGCGTGAACAACATGCGACAACATGCGGAACATGCTTATTTGAATTTGGAACAATTTTTATTTTAAAATTAAGAATAACGCCGCTTAGTTAAAAACACAGGCAGTCATAACTACGACAATAGTCTATACAGATAAAAAAAATTGAAGTGTCTGTATGTAATATCAAAATACAATTTCCAGGCTCAGTACACGTGATGTATATACGGTACTTATAACGAAAATGTAATTTTTATTTTTTTTTCTGTCTGTCTGTCCGCTTATTCCGGGTAATCTCCGAAACGACTGAACCTATTTAGATGGGACTTTTACTGGAAGATAGGTAATATTGCAACGCTTCAAATATGCGTAATATATATTTTAATTTAAGCCAAAGCGAATTAGGGTACCGCGCAAAAAGTTAAAAACCATCGTACTTGTGAAAAATATTAAGCGTCGCCGTATTGGAAGGGCCCCCCTATACCTGCAATGTCACAAAGGTTGCTTTAAGTAGTAAAATATCTATACATCTATACTGATAAATAATGTAAAACAATTTATGTAAAAAATACTATTATAAACTTTTATTCTGCGAAGTGATTAATATGTTTTATTTGATTCCATGCGGACGAAGTCGCCGGCAACAGCTAGTTAACAATAAAATTCAAAGTTGAATACAAGAAAAAAAAATATTCGTCCAAACTGTTCCGAAATCAGTATCATATATATTCAAATCAGTATCTTCCGCATTATGTCGCATGTTGTTCACGCGAACCTATAAGATTTTCCCCTACTATCGTCAAACGCGGCTAAAGAATTTTTTACTTCAAACTGAAAAAAGTATATTAATTCAATTTTTGTAGCTTATTAATTAATACGAGCTTGACGTCTTTGTATAGCTTTTTTTAAACCTAAGTTATGAATGTTTTAGGATAGTCCACATTCATTAGTTGTTGTTTTACATTGTTTTGACATTTTTCGATTTAGAACTTTTGTTCCGTTCACATTTGGTTAAACATTTTTGTTTGTACATTCTGTACAAATTGTTTGTATTTAACTCTGTTTTCTCGGTGTCTATTGGTTACCTGACCATGATAAACTAATGTGATCGCTATTTTAATTAGTGTACGTATATTTGACAGTTGATTCTTTGATTTATCATTGAGTGGTAAAATCGAGATCTCATCGTAGAGTTTTTGTTACGTCTGCGTCAGGTACTATCGTAAGTTTTCAGTTCGTCTTCGATTTTAACTATAACGCGGGTCGTCTTAGTAGAGAAGTTGACAAAACTCTACCGTTTGCTGTTATTGAGTGCGGAAAAATTCAAGAGAAAGATTCCTGGGTTTTTGGAAGCGGACCACCCAAATCTATCGGTAGTCGTGGGTGTATTTTTTATAGCAAATGAGAAATGCCATCATCGGTGGCAATCAAATTGTTAATTACGATTTTATTTGCCTATTTAACTATCCGCGTTCGAGGAAAACCTTAAGAGCGGACGGATTCTGAGAAGCGATGTAAATAAACATCGGCGACTAACGAACAGTTCCGCTGATCGTCTTCGTGACCGCACTTAGCTGGTCAGATAATAAAATAAAATCATCGTCTCACACACAATCACAATGCTACGATAGAGCACGCACGACCGCCACTATATGGGACATGATATACCAGTAGAAAATAAACTTCATATATCCCATAATCTTATCTCAGTATTGAGAAGAAAGAATATGAACAAGGTGTGGATTCACTAGATGATTAATGACTCGAGAAGTTGTGAACAGCAGCAAGTGGAACTGCAATGCGCATCCGGCCTTACTTATGCTTCTGTTTGAGCTGTGAGATCGGTGTACGTTGTTCCCAGGTTCAGCCCGCCGAATACTGGTGGTTCTACCACTGATAGTACGTTAAAACTACATTGAATACAATGCCGTTCGAATCTATCTTCTGTGGGTACATATGGCATACCTCTTGTCCTAGGTGAGAGACGGAATACGACGCGGTTATGCGACCGATACATAAGCGGGACTAATTATTAGCAATGTAGGCCAAAACAACGACAACTTGACATTTTCGCGTGGCATTACCACGATCGTTCATCTAGTGGTAGGGGCGGCGAAGAAGGGATTTATATACATCCTCGAGCACATCAGATATCCATATACCCCCTATATGGATGACCTTGAACCCTGTTACCATACACCGCAAATAGCTCATTAAATTTGTAAAAAAAATTGAACATCGGACATACTCGAGCGCGTCAGATTAAGATAGGGGGGATTTACGTGCTACACGATTTGAGTGCGACGCTAAGGAGTGCGAGATTACAAACTTGTTACACAAAACCCTCACCTGGACATCCTCGAGTGCGGTCAGTTATTTTATTTTAAAGGAAATAGGATAACGCGTAGAGATAATCAGATGGCTTCAATAAACCGAGGTACCAAAAATCGCAATAAAGACCGTAGACCGATTAATTATGAAGTTGACAAAAGGTAGCAGGGTCAGCGTGTACCGCATGCTATAAGCCATGTGGTACTGGTTTTCAGCTCAACCCACTAGTCTGTTCAGAGGAGCCTTTTACATATAAATAAACAATACTTAAAAACGACATAAAAAATAAACCACACTAATTAAATTAAAAAAAAAATATCGAAGCTACAAAAAAAGAAAAAAATACAATTAAAAAAGAACGAAACACAAAATAGAAAGAATTATGAGACTCATTAGGAAAGGTCTCTGTTCCTATCCGTCCTACACCGTGTAACGTTCGCCTATTTTTCGATTATCATATTTTTTTGTTTTTTTCCTGTTGCGAAATTAGCTATAACTCGATGTTGTCAACATTAATATTTGCTTATCATTTGAATGGCCTCTGTATAGCCGCGTAGGATTGATCCGGTTCGCAAGACCGAGCGCGCGTGTGAATCACTCATTGTCCTCAATGGCCAAAAGTTTCGAATGGACAAAAATATTTTTTAATTTATTTATTTACAAAACACACATAAAGAATATAATTAATTTAATACAGTTTAACAGTGGTAGAGACCGCAATAACATCTGTTGCACGAATGGGCCGGCTCGACTGGTGGAATACCACAACCTCACAGAAAACAGGCGTTAAGTAGAAGTACCTTGCGTTTCGTCTGATGAGTGAGGTGCCGGAGGCTTAATTTCAGCCCTCTTCCCCTTCCCACCCTTTCTTCATAAGGATAGGGTGGTAACGTAAATATCCCTATATATAACTAGCGGCCCCTATCGACTTCGCGCGGGTATTTAACAAAAAGATCAATAATTATAAATAAAATGTAGACTTTTTTTACCTTCAAGTTCAACTCAATTCAAAGAGATGATTTTTTTTGTGACCAAAACCGGTGTTGATATTATCTATATGTACTGTTTAATTGGATTTAAGTTTATAACAATTACTCTAAACTGAACACTGCCAAATTTATATTGCAACAGTGTTGGCACGCCCTAGAACTTATATCGATCAGATTAGTGGCTTACTAAAAAGGGCGATATATGGAGCACCCATAACCGACGAGCATGCGTAGATGTATGATCCTGCCTACCCCTCAGGGTTACGGGCGTGAGCACAAATTTATTTATTTTATGATCACTGCCAGGACTAAAAAGCTATACTTTTGTTATCTTAATGCGACCGTAGTAGTTTTTTTTGTATTAGAAACGTTAACAGATTAAGTAAGCTGATAAAGCGAGTGCGTAAAAACCGCGAATGTTTGCGCAATTTCACTAGTAGGCAATAGGAATTCCATAGATTATTGTTTGTTTTTTTTTCGCGTCACACATTACTATGCATACGCGTTAATCCGTCAACTCTACGTCAT
Organism: Papilio glaucus; assembly: GCA_000931545.1. Classification (NCBI taxonomy): domain Eukaryota; kingdom Metazoa; phylum Arthropoda; class Insecta; order Lepidoptera; family Papilionidae; genus Papilio; species Papilio glaucus. Next base: position 222,626 of record JWHW01024324.1, read on the forward strand.
ACGCGCGTAGTAGTGACTTGTGTTTGCTCCGATCAAAAATCAATCCGAAAATTTATATTATTGGTACAAGCTAATCGGGTATTGAATCCCCTACTAAAGAATAAGTCGAACACAAGTATGGTATTTGATTTTCAGTTTTAGTTAAATGCATATATTAAATTTTCAAGAAACTGTGACACATTTTCACACTGACGATAAACCATAAAGAGGATATTCTAGAACGGCGATCACATGTTTATATTATGTGATATATGAGAATCTGCAATGTTAATTTGTTTGTATATACTTAAAATATCGCGTGATAAAATCCCCGCGTATGTAAACCCGCAAATGACTGCCACGGCCTGAAAACAACATAATTTGTTTTTGCTCGGGGAATTCCCGATCTATATTTCGTTCGTCACGTTATCGGGATTATATTGGTGGGTCATAAGCTCTAATGTACATGCTAAATTGCTAATGTAAGATTGTTTGCTTGTTATAAAGAGACAAAAACACCTTTTCTCCAGAAAAAAATTCCGGCGGATAAAAAATACAGTCTGATATCGGTTGCCATGGTAATGTTATATGATTATGTTTTTTGATACTAAAAAATCAACAGGGAAATAAAGGAATGCGTGTGAAGCCGCGGGCAATAGTTAGTTCCAATTTAATAAGCATTTTATCGACTTCACTCATTTTAACCATATCGATACCGGAAAATATATCGGCAAAAACCCACATCGGGGCATTCCTAATAAATGTACAAGAATGGAATAAAAGATAGGAGCATACTACTGTCGTGTTGCCATGTCACGAGAAGCATACCTATCGGTTTTATACATTTTAGTGTGGTTACAGCTGATCTCGCTGCGACACAATAAATTCATAAAACCAATATGCTGTTGAAGCGAAAAAACAGACAAGTGTGGCAGTGCCTTAAGAATGACGTATTTACTTGGCTTTTATAACCTAAACTGAAATGTGAAGGTTTGCACTAGTTTGAGTGTCAGGTTCGATGCCGGCAGTAATTTGTGCGAGACTGTAATGCCCCACAAAGCTAATTACGCGTTAACCATAAACAGCTTTCGCTATATAGATGAAATTAATATAAAGTTTATACTCAATTCGAACCTGAGACCTTTCACTCTGCGAATGGGTTCAATAACCTGGGTGTACATGATTGTATTTTAACAGTTTATTTGGGACTAGTGGTGAAATTTTACTGTTTTACTGATTCTATGGTCAATGAAGTGAGGGGTTTATATAGCAAGTTCAACATTTATGTTATATGTATTAAAAAGATAAACGTAAGACGAATAAAATTGAGCGTTATAAATTAATTAATTATTATTATGTTTCGAAATGCGATTTTTTTTACCGACGCTCGTTTGCCCCCTTCTCTTATAAGAAAAAAAACGAACATAAATTATTATTACAATAAATTAAAGAGGTTGTAGGTCAATGCCATAGGAAATAATTTCAACTATACTTAGAGGCAAGTAATATGTAATTACTTTCCGAGATTTGATTTATATATTTTTTTTAATATTTAGAGCAGTGGTAGTCCAGTGGTTTAGGCCCGGACTTACGTATTGTGGGTCGCGTGTTCCAACCCAGACAGTTTCTTTACTTTGTGTAATTTATTTCATCACCACTGATATAAACCACTGGGCGGCCCAATGGTTTAAATAACTAAATATGCGCTCACGCCCGTCACCCAGAGGGGAAGACAGAGATTATGGATTTCATATATTGTATTTCATTGGTACATAATGTTTTTATTTCTTTAACCATATGACATTACCTTTCAGAACACGTATGGCAAGTGAACGTGCAGAAGAAAGGCCTGGGCGCGTCGAAGAGTATCCAGGGCCTGTACAACCTGTGCCTCACCGACAAGACCCTGACGTTGGTCAAGATCAAGAGTCACAACAACATCATCAGCGACCTGGGTATACCGGAGCGGGTTGAGTACTCCTTGAAGAACATCAGAAGGTACCTAGTAGTACACTTGTACTGTCGTTAGTGATTTGTAGATGAACACACAGACATACGAATCTCATAGGATAGTATTTGCGTTAAGTGCATGAAGGCAGAGCCTTGTCGACGTTGTTGAAATCATAATTTAATGTGATATTTATTATGATCAGGTGTAAAAATAATGCAGATGTATAAAATAAAATAAGTAAGGAGACCAATGTAGTCTGGAAAGACTGCCAACATTTTGGTTTCCTTTTTCATTTAAACAATTTGTTTTTAAAGCAGGAGATACGTGGACTTATGAATTGCAAGGTCCTATACTATGTCAATATCGACTGTGCAGATGCGGCGACTCGGAGTGCTTCTTCTACATGGAGGTGGGGCGGCAGACGGCGACCGGCGCGGGCGAGCTGTGGATGCACTCCGACGACTCCAACATCGCGCAGAGCATGCACTCCACCATATACCAGTGAGACATGATCTTATACCCTGACCTTTTGCACGTTTCCTGCTAGAGTGGTCAAGTTACAAAGCAGGTGACCGCTACCCATAGGCACCTGCAAAAAGCTCATGAGTTGCGGATGCGTTGTCTACCTCTAATGGACAGAGGAGAGGTTAACAGAAACAGGATAAATTCGTTTTACCCCGCCCAAATCCTCGTCCCCTTGCCATTCTTTCCTTACTAGGAATGGATGGAAAGTAGAATATGGTAGAAGGGCAAACGAGCAAGCGGATCACCTGATGTTAAGTGAGCGCTACGCATAGACATCCGCAACAAGCAAATGAGTATCAAACGCCTTGTCTGCGTTTACTGCCTTTTCCCCGTCCAATCTTCTTCCCCTTCCCATCCTATCCTTATCAGGAAAGGATGGGAAAGGGATGAGGACTAAAATTGGGCTTCCGGCACTTACATATCAAACGAAACGCAGAAATATAGTTCTACTTCATGAATGTCTTCTGTGAGGTCGTAGTGTTTCACTGGTCGAGGCGACCTATTCGTGCAACAGATGTCGTTGTAGCGGGCTCTAACACTGTTGAACTACCAGTAAACCTATGATGACATTAATAATGCATATGGCACATTCGATACAATATTTCAGTGTTAAATGAAAACTGTTTGTGCGTTGCAGTGCGATGAGGAATTGTGCGAAGGAAACGGAGAACGAAAAGGATCACATAATTCTGAGCAAGAGTTCTCTACTGGACGGCACCAATCCCCTGCCAGCGAGGCGGCAGACCTATTCCGATGGCAGGGGACGCGCCGGTCTATACAACGGTAAGCTATTTTTCAACTTTATCGTGTCTTTGGATCGATTTAGAATAAACACAACGTATTTGTTAATTTTTTAGGTACGTAACGAAATATTTAAGGCACTTACAGTTAGTTAAAAGTAACTTTAACTTTACCTAACCTACGTACGTTAGTTAAGCTGTACAATATATTTGATATAAATATACCTTGTTTCATCGCAAGATATGATTGTTGTAAACAAACGTCACTTACCATACATGGCGGCCATTACACTTTTTATGCATTCATCGGGAATATTGCAACTTTGTGAAAATCTCGAAGTTCGTCCCGAAGGATGTTATGGTTTTTTTTTAATAAAAGGCGAAAGCAAGACATATAGCGGCATCATTTTTTATTGCTAACCTTTGCTATATTTTTCTTAATTTATTTTAAGAAATGAATAACCATTATGCACTCAATCTGCTGTGTATTCTCATTGCACAATGAACAGTCTCGAGTTATCTGCATTCCTCTCTACATCTGTACTCGTAATGTACCGCACGCATCGACATAGTCTCACATATTGCATCAAGTAATTAGTATAAAACCCCTATGTTGGCATATAGTTCGCAAAACACGCTTTTAATAATATTCGTTCCTAATAGAGAGAGTTTTGTGCTAATTTGCTTACGAAATTCTGCGACCTGTATCCGTATTTAAAGACAGCCATTCAAATCTCATACCACCAAGGTTTGAATGGTTGCTTTATTGATAATTACTAACAAATTTTATCGCTTTTGTAACGAATAATCGAACATATTATGTTGTTAAATATTATTAAATTATTTAAAATATAAAAATAAATCTTAATTATTCTATTCGTTACAAATGTTATTAGTAGATTAGTTCGAGTGCAAGTAAACGGTTGCGGAGTTATCCTGTCTACCCTGTTTCAGCATTGTAATAAAAGATTTTGAACGAATTGTAAAGTCAACCTAAAGAGGGACACCGACTGAATTAAGGGGAAACAAAATTAGTTTTGTGTATGTGGCCTGTCTACTCCATGTAGGAGTTCGTTAAAAGTATATACCTATATAAATTGGCCTTATAATAAATCGGACCTTTCTGACTGTATATGTGAAAGAGCTACATGGGCTCAATCTATTGCAGACAAGGGCCTGTGCGGCTCGTGTATAAGACAGTGCGTGTGTCCAACCGCTACATACTCCGTAGACGACTCGGCGGCGGCCTTCGCGCCATTGACACCTAAAAATGGTACGAAATCACGCAAATCAGCTGTTATAGAGTGGGTCTCTGCCGCCCCCATTCGTCGCCGGTCATGTTAGCTTCGCAATCTCATTAACATGTTAAATACCTCGCTTGATGGTAATGGTTCCTCTGCATCTTGATCTCACATCTTCTGACACCATTTCGCCTACTTTCGTGTATTAACATTTATATTTTGAGCTTGATATTTGTTTTTTGTAGGACTTAAGTCGTATAGGAAGGTTGTGTTCAATTGTATGTGAATTCTTGTATGTGTGCGCATGTTCGCGTATGAACAAAAATGATTTGTGTGTGTTTACTTCTATCTTTTTAATTATTTGTCGCATCAATATATGTAGTTGTATTGAAGTGGTATTTATTTTTAGCAGAGGCCATCTGTATTGGACAGCTATCGATGTTTTAGCATAGTGTATTTTTTTGGTTTAATGAGTAACCCTCTATAACCATAGATAGATGTAATTTACTGTAAGCTACACATTCGCTCGCTTAATGTTAGGAATATTATTTCGAAGGCTCTATATTCAACTACATACGTAATGTCTTTGGCTTATCCATAAATTTGCTTTTATAACAAGTAATACTTTGCTGACTTTTTCCATGTCACTCGAATCGTATACTGTGTTCAGTATTCATGGAAAAATCCTTTAATAAGTCTTTTGTTTTACTTACCTGGAAGTTTTAATCCCATTATTCGTTCTATACTTGTTAGTAAGTTTATCACCGAGCCTTGTATTATATTTATTCTGCCATTTGATTTATTGGTTGGGACGATAACCGCTGTATTGCCAACCTAAGAAATTTCTAGGTTCCCGTTACATCGTGTCTATGGAATGCTTTATCTTTGGTCAATGTGTTGATTGCTGTTTGAATATATTACTTTGTTGAGGCTCTATAATCTACTTCTTTCTATTTTTATGTAATAAAGCTATTAAATACCTTTGAATGAGGTAAATAAACCTAACAGATACTTAAGTATATGTAGAACTTCCTTTGCTTTTCACGAGTACATCGCGTCGTACATTACATATTGGTGAAAAATAAATCATGTTAATGGATTATTTGCTTGTGTCTGTCGCTTTACTGAACATTACTTTCTCGCAGACAATATTACATAAATAGTAAATAGTCCTAGTAAATAAGGCGATATGTTTAAAATATTTTGTCTCGTTTAAATTCTTATTTATTTCGATACATTTTATATGCGCAGAAATCTAATGACTGGTGCTAGGCTTTGTATTTATTTGAAATATAATGAAATTGGTAAGAATGAGAACTATTCTTTGAAATAAATATGAATGGATGAAATAAACATACTTTAGACTGCTCTAATTTGTTAAATTAAAAATTATTAAATCAGTTTGTTATGTAAATTTGTATGTATTTTCAAGCACCTTTGCATTTTGATTGATTTATGGAGTAAATAGTTGATTATGAACACAATCTGGCATGCAAATCGGTGATGGTCTGGTCACATTGACTGTGTTGTTGTGTCCGGTGTGATTGTATCATTTACATTTGCATTACACGACGACGTTAACCCGCAGGTGTGACAAGGGCTTGTCGCTC
>JWHW01024324.1:241991-254169 GCA_000931545.1 Papilio glaucus
AGGGTCCCGTTTTACCCTTTGGGTACGGAACCCTAAAACAGCAGGGATCGCTAATAACCGCTGCTGCCAAAGAACATAGAGAAGCTTTAATAACTTACACATAACATAATGTAGGTTGAAGTAATTAACAAATAAAACAAATTGTACGGAATGAATAGAAATACATGTATATATAAGTGTGTAATATTGTTTGTTTATAATGTTAAAAGGCGAATACACCAATATATAATCATATTCTGATTTTGAGCACAAACTTATGGCACAGGACTATCTTAATACGTATATTTGATTTTAACTTTACTTAACCTAGATAAAGCAGTTTGTAAGAATTGTAAATCAGTCAGACTTGGTTTCATATTATCAACAAGACTGAAATTATTTTCACATGCAAGACGGAGCTGGGCTAAAATTCAAATTTTGACATTTAGAGATTTATTGATTTGATGAAGTCGGCAAAGGTATTACAAGACACTAGAAGTAGCATAACTGTAAGGGCCCTTGCACACGACTTTTTTTGTGCGCGCAGACGACGCGGATTTTTGATGAGCGTGTTATCTGCGCGTTTACATTACAGTATACAAGAGGGCGAGGGTGTACAAAAGTAACAAAGCGTCAACGGTCTTACGTTCGCTAGGCGTCTTAACCGCGTTCAACGCGAGAAAGTATGTAAAGGACTCAAGAATTGGTCGTTAGATTGTCATAATGACAAGAGTGTCGGACCGAACGATAAAGAGCTGTGCTGGCTGTCTGTAAGAGAAGAAAGTAAATTGAGGAGAAAGAACAAGTCGACAAGATCTCAAGATGGGTGAATGCATTGTACTGGCCACATTTGTTGAATAAGTAACACGGCAGAATAGAAGTGGAGTATGGCAGAATGGAGTTCGTGTGTAAGAAGTGTCTAGTGACCAACTAAACCGATGACCTCGTGACAGTTTGAAGTGACTGGAAATGACGACATACAAAGAGATTTAGGGAAAATTTGATTACGAAGAAAACATAAACAACAGATGCAGCTCATTCCGTAGAGCAAAATACTAAACAGTGTGTATAAAAATACACAATATTTTTAATCTTAACATACCGAGAACAATATGAATGTCTAAATGCATTATTGATAATTAATTATGGTGTCTTTTTAACGCTGTAGTGAAAACATTAACGTTAACTTTCAATATCAAATGCCAATAATTGTAATAAATAAATAAATCAACAAATAAAAGAATAACTAAAACTAATTCTGTGTTATTATTTACTTTGAATTTGATTTATGATTGTATATGGGAAATTTATAATTATTTTTAAAGAAAATAAAAAATAATTGGATTATTTAATAAATTACAATTGAATACTTTACATATAAGAAATCAATAAATGCTTATTTTAACTTGTAAATATATGAAAACCTAAACTAAGATATAATTATTAATAACATCAGAATCTGACATAGCAAAGTTATTTAATAATGGTGGATTAAGTTGGTTATGGCAGAACGGAGGTGGGACTAGTTAACGCACTCAAATTAGAAAATTTACAAAAACATCGCACACAAAGAGCACACAGACGGACATAATTTTACGACAGGCATTTATCTGTATCTCTTATATATATAAAAGGCGATGAGTGTATGTAAAAGGCGATGAGTGTATAAAAGGCGATGAGTGTATAAAAGGCGATGAGTGTATAAAAGGCGATGAGTGTATAAAAGGCGATGAGTGTATATATATGAGTGTTCCCTATAGAATCCAAAACGGGTGGACCGATTTCGATAAAATTTTCAGGAAATGTTCAAATTGGCCTAGCGGGTGATCCTGTGAAGTTTTGCAGCGATCGGTTCAACATAATTAGTGCGCGTATCACTAGTAATAAATAAACCTACCAAGGCATTAAACTAATATAAAAAACTAACTAACTTTTCCCTCGTCTTAACGTTTTATAGAAGGCCTTTGACAGGATCGATCACGAAATTTTGCTGAGAAATTTTTTCAGTATAAATGTTGATGAAGATTTGTTTTCTTAATTCTTATTATATGTTAAAAATATATCCTAAACAGTAAGTACTGACTAATTTAATGCTTTCATAAATATAATTCCTTCTGGTGTTCCACAAGGCGTAATGCTGGAACCATTTTCATTTCTATCATTCGATATTGTCTCTACAATTAATGTTTGCTTAGTTCATGAAAATAGTAGTTAATATAAAAGTGTTTAATGGCATTCCCTAAAGTTGTCATAAATAAATAAATACGCAGCGGTTGTAAACCTACAGCTTATTTTAAGAATTTATACACTAAATTATCGTTAATTTTTTTCTGTTTCAGTGTGTGTGTTTTTTTTTGTTTTAAACCCAAAACTCATTTCCTATTTATTCTTAAATGTTCTCACTCAGTCACGCTGACTGAGAAAACCTACAACAAATTTCATACGCACTAACCTCTGTTAAGTAATTTATACTAAAGTTATGAAAATTATTAGCAAAACCCTTTACGGCCTTGCACACGACGTTTTTTATGCGCGCTGATAACTCGGGTTAAGCGCGATTAGGATGCTGCTTGGAACGGAAGACGGTAGACGCGTTGCGACTTTGTGTCGCCACAAACGCGCTCATCAAAAATGCGCGTCGTCTGCGCGCACAAAAAACGTCGTGTTCAAAGGCTCTTAGTCAGATCTATCGATAAATTAACTGACTTTATAGGTAGCTTAATATCTATGATCTTCAAACACACAATAATAAAGCCTTGTGAAAGACTTCTTGTTAACCACCATTCTGTATTCTAAAACTGTATGCCATCCAAACAAAATGAAAATAAAATTGTTTAATCAAATACTAAATCTTAATATGCCTAATTGAGTGAGTTAACTTCCCTTACTGAGCATCAGTAAATACAAAAATAAGGTACGTGTAAGATTATTTCGGTGGTGACCTTCCGTTGACGACAGCTGGAGTGTCTTTCCATGATCTACCTTTCCTAACTGTCAATTTCTTTTTAACCACCCTGGTGACTGAAATCTCTTCATCTGAACACAACCGCTTCTTTGGTTTCGCTTTTTTACCTTCGATTGTAAACGAATCATCAAATATATCACCGCTGGAGTCGGCCGATTTGTTATCCTTTGCAGCACTGAAAGGTTTTTTGTTGCCAATAATCTCACATATGGGACTGTCGAAGGAAACCTGTCGCGGGCTACGCTTAGGCCTTTCTGTTGACGTCTGTGTCGCGATATTAGCGTGGTTCTTTTTGGCGGGCGGCGTCGCTTTCGGAGTCATTTTAGTTTTCTTCACTTTGATCACTAGCGACGGTTCAAATGATTTCCTCTTAGTCGGTTTCTTTACAGGTTTTTTTGCTCGCGTCTTCTCTTCTGGTTCCTCGTTTTCGCAGTCTTCTGTCTCAGAATCAGCTATTTTTTCAATTTTCTTTGCTCGACTAACCACTTTTTTGACAACTTTCTTTCGTTTCGTTTCTTTTTTTTCTGTTTGTTCAATTTCTTCTCCGTCAATAACACCTCCGTCTTCAAGTGTATCATTTTTATCTATTCGTTTTTTAGTATTTTTGAATTCCAACTTACTTGTCTTTGTTTTGCCCTCACCTTTCAGATAGCTTTCTAAGATTTGTCGACATTTCACATAATTCACTTGCTCCTTTGGTTTGAGTGAATTGATGTATTCAAAGAACTTAATTAATGCATCTGAAAAAGCAATTTGTTCAAATTTTATTTATAATATAAATTTAGATAAACTGTTTGATTACATCTCATACAATTAAGGTACATATATCTGCAAACAAAAATACACAAAGTTTTTTTATCAGATCATCTACAGTTGAATGAGTAGCAGATGCATTGTCTGGACAGAGGATAATTCCTGTTTCTATCCTGCCCCTCCCTCTGTCAAATCCTAGGAGGATTCATCATTTCCTATTGAATATATTAGAAAAGGGTGAAAAGGGAAAAAGACCAGAACTAGGCCTCTGACACTTCACTCATCACAGGAAACGCAAAAATACTAGTACTTCACAAGTTGTGGTATTTCACCAGTCGAGCCGGCCCATTCATACCAAAGATGTTGTTGTTGCGAGCTCTACCACTGTTACGGTGTCTACATCCATTGATTGAACTCATTGATTCGTGCAAGAAAAGCTTACCAGGTACATTGGAGTAGTTTTTGGTGATTTCAGCACGAACATTCTTCATAAACGCCTCCTTCATGCTCTGAACGGTCTTGGGTTGCTTGAGGTGCTTCTCCCATGGCAGTTCTCCCACTATCCACTGCAGCATGTTGTAGCCGAGTATCTCCAGATCGCCACGCATTGTCGCCACTGTAGTTTTAAAGCTCAATAAACCACAGAATAGAAGTACACATTAATACAGACAAGAATATTTTAATAATTTATAAGAAAATTTTATTTATAACCTATAAACACATTGATAAATAAATATTCCTCATTAACATTAAATATGATAACAAAAATGTATTTGAGTTACATTTACTACTGTTACCGCAATGCAGACAAGTGAGAGAAGCCTTTAAGAAAATAAATGGGCAGATCTCAAGAAGGTTAAGTAAAACACTAATCTGGATAGTTGTGGCAACACTCGCAGGTCACGGCTTTTTTAATAAACAGTTGTTTAACACATGTACACACACACACAGTCCTTTATGTAGAGTGTGCATGGAGTCCTGGCTGGTGTGATCCAAGTGTCACACACAAAAAAGTGCGCTAGTCGTGGAGATGTTGGAGTAGAAATTACACTACAATAGTTTGTGCAACTGACCTCCAATGTGTGCATCTCGGCTGGTGTACTCAATGGTGCCATTGTGAGCACATTTGGGGTCAGGCTTAAATTCCTTATCATTCACTCGTGTGGCGAGACCAAAGTCAACGAGGTACGCCTGGTTCTCAGTGCCTTTCTTTAGACCCATAAGTATATTGGCGCCTTTGATGTCAGCATGGACATAGCCCTTGCTGTGTATATATTCCAGTACATCCAACTAAAAATAAGCTGATATGAGTCTTAACAGCAACATCTGCATTAATATTACATATATTACTAAAATTCTTTGACTGAAATAAAATGCAACTGCAAACTATTACAGTAAGGGGCAGGTAGAGAGAGGTAAAGACAATAAATTTATTGAATGAGCTTTCCATTATGATCAATATAGATCTATTCGTGCATTAATTGAGACAAGTTATTATTACATATTTTTTTATGGTAGAAGGTGGCAAACTAACCAGCTAGCATCTGATATCCAGTGACCACTTACCCATAGAGATCCACAAAAAGCAAATGAGTTGCAGATGCACTGCCTATCTTTAACTGACAAAGAAATGGATAGACAGGAAAAATGCTTTCATGTTTCCTTTTACTATCCATCCCCTCCCCATACAATCCTCTTCCCCTTCCCTTACTATCTTTATTAGGAAAGAATGGGAAAGGGAGTACTGAAATTGGGCCTTCGGTACCTCGCTCACCAGGCAAAATACAGGAACATCTACTTCACACCTGTCTTGTATGAGGTTTACTGAATATTTCAATACTGAGTCAATACAATATTTCTTACCATTTGTAATCCTATTTGGAAGACAGTTGGCGCAGGAAATGACCGTCCTGATTCTTTGAACAAACTCCACAGGTCTTTGCCGTATCTCTCAAGAACTAAATATCTGTACTTTTCTCCCTTGAAATCATGTGACCCATTGCCGTAATATGAAGGCATTCCAAGTGTTGATAATTTTTTAGTCTGCATGAATTTGGCAACTGAAATTATTAAATTATAACTAACCACACCTGTGTATTGTCAAGGAGATCAGATCTTTTTAGTTGATTATAAATAAATATGAATTATAATAAAGAAACAATGATAAACAAATAAGTTATTTTCACAACTTACTATCATCCTTATTTGCATTCCGTATGTAAAAATGTTTTTCCACAAATAAGGGTCCATTCTCATGTGGTTCCTAAATGGAAGAAAAACATTGTAAGTATGGTTTCAGGTGATAAGGACAACTGATTTATGGTTATACACATTATTAAACTAAAATGAGAAAATCTATCCTAAATTGACAAAAATTATGACATATTCCTGATTTGATCAGATTTAAAGTCATTTAAAACAGGCCAACAAAGTAATCTCTTATTTTTCATTCAGGGAAATACATTAGAAGCTAGGCTAGCAATATCGGATTTTAGATCAGTTGTCCAACCGATATTTAGATTTTAAATCTATGTTGACATCCCATTTCAGATGTTGTACAGGCATGTAACAATTTTATACAAATTTATATTTAAACATTAGCTTTCATATCTATCAATATCAAATGTAACTTATCTCATTCACATCTACTAGTTTAGAATAACATCATTAGTAAGAACATTTTAAAGATAGACGGAAAAGGAGCAAATGAACCATATACAGTTGATATTGGTGGTGAATCATGCACTGATTTAGATAGTGTAGTGCCTATAATAGTTATAGGATTTTTAGATAAGGTGAAAACGGTTTTTTAGTAAGACCAAATCAATATGATCTGATGTTAGCATTAAATTGAATATTAGATGTGATTCAATATATCGGACATATGCCTATTAGACGCCTATCATCTGAATTCAAGACATTCACTGAGATTAGTGCCTTAAATTTTTTTAAGAAAAATTGGCTAAGTAACAATAAAATTATCTAGTGGACATTTTATACCAATTCAACAATCACCTAACAAATTCTTTAAAGTTTCTTTGATGTTTGAATTGAAATACTTACAATTTTGACGACATACGGATAATTTGACCCTTTCTTAGGAGAGCCCTCATGCTCGCAAGCTGAATAAATTTCTCCAAACCCGCCAACTCCTATTGACGGACCGATGCGCCATTTCTTTTTAGCTATTGTGTCGTGAATTACTTCCCCTAAAGGAATTGGTGCGGGCATTTTATAGCCATTAGCTTTCTTTCGAGGTGCGCTAGCCTTTTTCGCTCTCCCAGACATTTTGATGCGATGCCGTGAAATAAACAATTAAATGAAGTCTATAAAATGTGTTATAATTTTTATTATCTAGGCGTAGCTTATATTAATTATTTACAATGAAATATAAATAACAAACTATTATAAGTTACAAATATGTTAACTAAACTAAAAGTCTGCGTCGTTTTTCGGCTTTACTTTTGTTGACACAACTGACATAAAAACAGAATACAAATTACTCACGAGGACATAAATCATATTATATCAAGTCTATGCCTGCTGTCTATGACATTGTAGATAACAGAAAAAAGAACTTTTATAGGACATTTATACTTTAAAAAATTTCAAACCTTTTATAACCAGCATTATGAATCATCGGCCATTATTTTGAACAATTAATCACTTAACAGGTCGGTAATGTAAGAAAAATAAAAAAGTATGTTAAAAATGGACGCTTTTCTGACAGCACGGGAGCCGACGATGCTAAACCTGTACATCCTCGAGACTCATGGGGACTTATTGGATTTTGATGATTAGTGTGGAAAGTATAGTTAGTTAGATAGTTGCCGAATGTCATTACTTCCCGGAATTCGTTCCTTAGAGATATATCATTTATCAAATGGTGTAATAACACAGTTTTTTTTCTTCAAAGTTAACGGGTTCGCTTTCTGCCTATTAGGAATATTGATTTTTCAAAAATTCAATTACCCAGTTTTAGTTTTTATTAAAAGACAAGACTTTTTGAGTACTTTTCGCTAGTCCTCGTAGTATATTGGCCATGCACGCCTACTTGAAAAATTCACCTTGTTTATAAGAAGAAACTAACTGATTGATATGAACGCACAGCCCAAACTACGTGGTCTAAAGACTTGAAAATTTTCACAGCGATTTATGTTATTACTAGCAGTGCCCGCGGTTTCACCCGCACTGCAATTTTACTTAACCTAAATCATATTACCTACTTAATATTCCGTCCGTAGTCCGTAACCTCATCATCATCACCCTGCCCTTTTCCCGTGTATGTGGGGTCGACAAAGTATGGCCGTAGCACAGTTAAATTAATATAACTTTTTTACTCATAAACCTATTGAGATAAAACAAACACTAAATGTTAAGTGAAGCTTACCACAATACATGAACAGACAAAAATTCTAATAATCATTGTTTTTAGTTTTATTGCGTTTATGAAGGCCTCCAAGAATAGTTTTTCTCAAATATCTTTTATGTACAGACAACGATCAGTTACATTTTTATTATATGTATAGATATAGGCGAGCACTAACAAAGGTTTTTTTCTAAATTCATCCCCTAGAGGTTCAAATTACACTCTCACCTCACAGAAAACAGGCGTGAAGTAGAAGCACTCTGCGTTTCGTCTGATGAGTGAGGTGCCGGGGGCCTAATTTCAGTCCTCCTTCCCTTGGCACCCTTTCCTCATAAGGATAGGATGGGAACGGGAAGAGGATTGAATGGGGAGGGGGTTGAGGGAAAAAGGAAATATCCTTATCGGGATTATGGATATTTCCTTTTTCTATGCCCTCTTCTGTCCATTAAAGGTACGCAACGCATCTGTAAACTGACTATTAAGGAGTTATCTCATGTTGGTCGGGCTAACTCGAACTCTATCGTAATTTTGCACATTCTGCTCCTTCATTTTACCTGAGCTTTTACTCTGGGCGCATAAGCATCTTGAAGGTTGCTAACAGTTGGCTGACTAGACGGCCATAGTACTCAGATAGGATTTCATTAGTGCTCTTGAAGCATAATAAACTATAATTTAAAGAACAAATGTAGGGAATAAAAGTCATCGACGTAACGGGTAAACTTTAATAAAAACTCTCAAACACGCAATATAATTAAAACATTCACCCTTACACATTATATTTTACAATTTCACTAGCCTTAAAAGTAAATTTTAGTTCATAAACATTATAAAAAAAAATACTTATCTATGTTCAATGTACAAATTTAAATTATTCGAAAAATAAATAATAGTACTCAATAAATAACAGTCGACTTTAACTTTCATCTTACATCACTAGTTTTCATTTTTAAAATATCATTAATAGGTTAAGTTGAGAAAATGTCTAAATACTGATTATGAACATAACTATTTTTTTGTTATGGCAATTCTATATATTATACAAAAATATAGTCAAAAATAAAATGAATTAATTGGATATCCAGGTGGGTTTCTTCAAATGATGTTGACAGGATAGTATTGGTGCAGACTACAGATGTTGCCTGTAAAATAATATAATTAATTAATCTTCCATTCCAACTTCAATGTAATAATGCAAGTAAATTTTAATTCAATTTGTCTTTGATAGTTTATAAACTATCGAGAAATGACACGTTAAACTATGAATTCGTTCAGTTCACAATTTCCTGTCAGTTTATAATATGCCCAGTCCTATAATAAATTGACCGAGTTCACAATCGATCGGTGACTTATACAAGAATCTATCGATTTATATAAATAATCCGCAAAGTAAATTACTTACATAACTTACAATTATTGTCAGTAGAAGTCATCGTCATCATCGTATGCCATAGAGTACCAGTCGCGAGCGGCGTCTTCGTATATGACTCGCCTGACGTGGTCGTCGTACTGCGGGCGCAGCAGGCGGGGCGAGCGCGCGCGGAACTCCAGCGGAACGTCGTAGCAGCGGCACACGCAGCACGCGGGGAACTTGAACCAGTCGGCGAAGATGCCGCGGCACTCGTTGCGCGGGTCGTACGCCAGCAGCCGGTGCAGACGATACTGTTGCTCGCATCTGAAACGTATTACCTTCATATGTCACATAAAAGATGAGAAAATGGCTAATGACGAGAGGGATCTAATATTTCCATTATCCTTATTTTTTAATTAGCCTTGGTTTGAGAGTCTGTAATAAAAGATAATAGGATGTCTAAATAAGGACTGGCGGCCATAACTCAGAGGGTTAGAGAAAAAATACGGATTTCCGTTAAGCTCGATTCTGAAACTCCCACATACTGCATGCTCCTCGGCTATTAGTATTCCCTATAGTATCTTTCTTCAATATGTCACAAATCTGGTTGATATAAGTTAATCCAGAACGTCTCCTACCAGTATTTCCATTCATTATTGCTTTATTTTTTCATTCATCCTTTCAAGATGCCCCTTACGCGATACATACAGCCAGTACCTGCAGCATATTTTGTTTCCGTTCACGCTCACAGGTCTCTACGTGTATGTATTGCTCGAAGGGGAACATTGAGCAACGCCGATAAATCGCCGCGGTACATACCTGCAGCCCTCCCTACAGTACATCTGTTTCCGCTCATGCACGCAAGTCTCCAAGTGTATGTACTGCTCGAATGGATACATGTTGAGCAGTGCCAGCACCTCGCCGCGCGTGCTGTTGGCCCAGAATGGCGCTGCCATCTCTTCTTTGGATTCACAGGCATTGCTGAAAAAACAAGAGATTCTAATAAAAAAGACGATACATTTGTCTTCCTAAAGAACAGTCCTCGATTAGAATAAGTTCATATATAAACTGATTGTAGCATCCGATATAGTATATAAACTGAATAGTATATAAACTGATTGTAGCATCCGTTTCAGCCGTAGGCCAGTATGTCGGCCTCCCTCATGCGCCACAAAGATCGGTCCACTTTCGCCCTCATCCAGTGGACTCGCTACTACCTGATTGTATTAATTTTAACTAATTATTCAGTGCTAACATGAAGCTTTCTTAAGTTTTCAGTAGATGAATATATGTAAGTTCTAATAAATATTTAAAATTAAACTGTTCGCATTTGTTAAAGTAAAAGAATGTTACTTACGCTCCTCTAAGCTTAATCACAGATGGTCTCATCGATTCCGGTTGTGTCGGCTTTGGGTGCGTCTCCTCTTTTTTATCTGTAACTTTGGTATCAATTTTATCGTTTTTAACTTTCTCGTGCTCAGAGAAAAGCAACGTTGGGGGCAGAGTGGACTTGTCCGCGTTCATCGGCTTCCATCCGTCTTTGGTAGACTCCGTCGTCGTATCGTCGTATTGGATATCAGTAGTTTCCGTTGTATTCGTGGCGTATTCTGTTGTGATAGTTGCATTTCTGTCGCTGTTAGTTTTGGAGTCACTATCATCTCTCAGAGGTTCACTTTTCGAACTACCTAAGAACGTTGGATATAAGCTGTTTGTTTCTATAGTTTGTTTGATAACTGCTTCCAATGTTATCACGTCTGGATCTAAGTTATTAATTTCTATATTAGCTATGCTTTGTAATTTAGTTTTATATGATACTTCCTTGTCATCTACCATCGTTTCATTGTTTGTAATTTCAGTAGAGTTATTATGGTCCGTGTTGTTTGTTCTGGAGTAATTCGTGTAGGTTTCTAATGGTTTCACTTTTAAGGTATCATTGTCAAATTTCTTATGTTTGTCACCTGTCTGTATTGGTCTAAAGTGAGGTTTGTCTCTCATGGCACGTCCTGGACTTTTCTTCGTGTACATTAATTTGGCTTTTATGATATCCTCTTCGAAATCACTTGATTGTTTTCTACTCTCTTCATCGTCATCTTCTATAAAATTCTCTAGTTCCGCCTTTAACACCGATATGTGGCGCTCTTCGCCATACATTCTTCTCATCAATCCCTGTAATAATTTATTTCAGTTTAATTAACAAACCTGGCGCTTTTTTGTGAAATTTGATTCTGGATAAGCCCGTCTTAGACGAAAAAGTGTTTACAGGGCCTACATGATACTTGACATCAATGAAATTTCATACTATAGATATGTTTTACTCATATAAAATCACCGGTCAAAAGTGTTCCAAAGACAGTGACAGCATTATTCACACATATCCAATGGTGTAAAAAGGATAACATAATTAAAAAAATAAGAAAAAAGAGGACAGCTAGTGTTTGTCACATAAGTGTGATACTACACATGACTTAAGCTCAAGATAACGCGTCTCATTTGTGACGATTTCAAGTCTTCATTTTTTGACTTATTTGAATCGATGTTACGTGAGGGTAAAGTCAGGGGCATTCCAGATATTATGAGGCCACCGGTGCCCATCAATAGCAGCAACTATTTGAAGAGATTCGGATACGTTGCCTGCGGTTGTTTTAAAGAGGATTGGAGAAGTATTGGTTGGGACGGGGATGAGATCTGTGGCACTTCATTCCCAGAACGCACTGTTCGAACGAACAGTTCTACTTCACGCCGATATTCTCTGAGGTCGTGGTAC
>JWHW01024324.1:276867-339539 GCA_000931545.1 Papilio glaucus
CGTTGTTTTTTTTTCATTCTTATTCTTATTTCTTCTATTTAACAGTGGTAGAGCTCGCAATAACAACATCTGTTACACGAATGGCCCGGCTCGACCGGTAAAATACAATACAATATTTAGAAGTATTCTGCGTTTCGTTGGATGAATTAGGTGCCAGAGTCCTAATTTCAGCCCTTTTCTTTTTCCCTTCCTTTCCTAATAAGGATAGGATGGGAAGCAGTAGAGGATTGGACTGGGACGCGATAAATGGGGAAAAGGAAATATGCCTA
This sequence comes from Papilio glaucus, assembly GCA_000931545.1. Taxonomy (NCBI): domain Eukaryota; kingdom Metazoa; phylum Arthropoda; class Insecta; order Lepidoptera; family Papilionidae; genus Papilio; species Papilio glaucus. The sequence continues at coordinate 277,137 of JWHW01024324.1, forward strand.
TCCCCTCGGTCCATTACATGTAGGCAACGCATCTGCGCCTCACTTTTTTTATATACTTAATATCAGGGAACCCGCTCGTTGCCACCTTGTTCCAATTCATTTATCATTATTTTTGCCTCGAAGTTAATTTTTTTTTCGCGAACGAAATTTGATATTCAAATTTAAATTATGCGAACAACGATTTGAATGAAATGACAACAATAATGTAGCGCACCCTACGCACGACTGCCCGAAATCTTCTTCAATCCGACAAAATTCTTGTACACGATGAATTTGTCATGTCTGCGCAGACACGATGATATTTCTTCGCGTGTACAACGGCCCTAACCGTGCGTAGTTACCTACAATTCAAGTACTACTGACGAAGCTCGTGGAAACAAAGCACATCATGTATACTGATACTAGATGTTGCGTTCAGAATATATATTATTTCTCGTAGATATAGTAAGTGTTGTGTACTCATAACTATGCGTAGTTAGGAACGGCGACATACAACGTACACTGACGCAGCAAAATTAGTATCTACCTAACAATTTATCACCCATCTTAATATTATAAACGTATATGTAACCTGTCATCCGATTGCGACTACGAAAAACTTACGGACATCAACGCAAGCGAAGCCGCGGGTTCTAGCTAGTACATAGTAATAAGAAAATAAGAAGGATATAAAACTATGAAACTAATAGCAAATTTTATCAAAAATTATCTCTTATCTAGTCTACGTATTGGAGGCTACACTCGCGACACTAGACGCGTTCTGTTTGAACTTTGATTGTAAAATCTTTGTGTTGCTTTTGATAGTGCGTAGATGTTTTCTTTAAGTAAAACGAGTGTAATAAAGATAAACGACTTAGATCGTAATTTAGCTCTCATAACCTAGGAACAGAAATGTACTCTAAGACTAACGAAGTTATAGCAGAGTAACTCTTATACCACCAATTTTGGGCGGATAACGGGTTTATACCTTAGATAAAATCAAAGCGACTAATGACAAAATGAATGAAATTTATGTTAGCTGATTGTCGTGGATAGAATAGTGAAGATTACAATGTTATTTTCAATTATATTAAAGTGGCCTGTTACCAGATCTAGCAATAATATTTTTCCTGTAATAGCCAGTTAGCACTTCGTTTCCTTTAAGAAATTTTTGAAAAATAACAAAAAGTGCAATTACATAAGGGCTGCGTTCAACTAAGCGTTCACAACTTCCAAAATGCTCCTTTAGCATGTTGCACTTGACGACTATGATAGTTGTGGTCGCGGCGAAACGCTCCATAATCCATTCCACTTGAGTCTAAAATTGTAACGCTCGGAAATAAGTGGAACGGGAAAAACCGTGGTCATGAGCGTGGATGGTGTGAGCGCCTAGTGGAACGAAGCCAAGATTGTTTGATTGAGAAATACCAAACTGACAATATCATTGACACTGACACATTGACATTACATCTTCAAAGTGACGACTAAATTGAATATGTCCTGTTCGGTTACACAGAACTGAGAAAATGAAAGGACTCTTTAATTTGTCTGCATTCCCATTCGTTAGTTCATCGCTTCACATTCAACGTGCACGGATAACAAAAAAACGCTAATCTAAGAGCAGTTATACTGGGGGAAATTTTTTTTCTTTAAAATTATGAGTTATTTTGAAAATAAATGCAGCGCATAATTTTACTTTCACTTTACGCCATTGGTAAATCTATAAGGTTAGTTTTATATAACATGCAGACTAGCTGTTGCCCGCGACTTCGTCCGCGTAGAATCAAATAAAACATATCTAACACTTCGCAGAATAAAAGTTTGTAATCATATTTTTATATTATTTATTTTTACGGTACAAAATAAAACATCAAACATAAGTATCAAAGTTATATTTTGATATTAACAAACAATTTAATTGTTTCTCTGTATAGGAGCTACATTTCACCCGGTGTTCTTGATATTCAACAGACAGACAAATTATTGTATTGATAATGGAAATGTTTACCTTAAATAATCCTACAAAAAAGCCCGGGACAGCATACTATATCTATCTTTTATGTGTAAGCCATTATCGCCAAAATAGTGGACAATCTATTAATTATTACCGGAACGAAGTTTGCCGGGCCAGCTTAGCTATTCATATTTAGCTTATTGTACACACTGTTTATATTTATAATGAATTTTTAGAATGCGCGTTTTCAATCAAGAACAGTGACACTGAAACCGATTTTTTTATTATTTTACTGGCTTAAAGCAACCTTCGTGCCATTGTAGGTAGCGGGGGGCGCTTTCGATATGGCGGCGCGTAATTTTGTTCACAATTTAGAGGGTTTGTAACTTTTTGCGCGGAACCCTAATTATTTTTCTTAAATTAAAGTAGCCTATTTGAATCCCTATAATATTACCTATCTTTCAGTAAAATTCCCATCCATATCGGTTCAGTCGTTTCGGAGATTACCCGGAATAACCGGACAGACAGACAGACAAAAATTTTAAAAATTGCATATTTGTTATAAGTACCGTATATACATCATGTGCACTGAGTCTGGAAATTGTATTTTGATATTACATACAGACACTTCAATTTTACTCTAATTGTATCGTAATACTAAATTTTAAAAAAAAACCGACTTACTGTATGATTGTCATCATGACACTACGGAGAAGAATATGACATCTTATTACTGTAAAGCCGTTAAGGCTACAGGAGGAAGTAAATTTGAAAATATTCGGTAACGAATCAGATTTATTTATTTCATTTAAATGTTAGGCTCACCTTAGGGAATCGTTTGCATTCATAATTTCCGAAGCAAACGACAATTTTAAGATTCCTGTTGGTTCTACAGAGACAGCCGGAGGTCTTGTCCACACCAAGTTGTACCGGTAGCGAGACGCTTTCGTCATCTGGCGGGGACAGGATGTTGTTGGTGATGTCCTTGTACTCTTCGAGGAGGTTGCTCCGGGAGTACTGCGCGTAACACAACAACAGCCATAGGTAGCGGCCAACAAACATTTCTCGCAAGAGAGCTTCTGTAACAAATAATATAAATTGCATACTTTTTCCAGAAATGCGATAAATTGTGTGTGTGTGTGTCTGTATGGGTGTGCGTGTGGAAATAGTGCTTTAATACATATATTTTTAAGGAAGGAATTACCTAAATTAATACATACTGTATTTATATGATATAACTAATGTGCAAATCTATAACAACAATATTTTCTGTATGTTTTATAATTTTTGTATGTAAAGAGAGGACTATAGCACACCCGTCTAGGTAAGCGTTTTTTTAAATATTTCAACGAATAAAATGAAAGTAATTGAAATTTAGTTGAACATTGTAGATTATGGTATTTTTCTTTTTCACATATGAGTAAGAAGATTATTTAGAAGCCATTTGGAAAGCTTACAAGGACGGCTTTTGGCGTTAAATCTAGCTTCCACCCATTAAACATTAAATTCCGTTTTGTTTCCTTTCCTTATTTAATAGTCCAAATGCAACTGCCACCTAGTTTCTCGGTACACGACATTTGATAGAAGAGGAGACGTTGTAAAATCGACCTTCGCCCGTCATCTCGTCTTCACAATCAAGAAGTGTTAAGGGCTATTCTTAATTAAATTTAAATTATTCAACTGATTGTGTTTATGAGGATTATGCCTTGGTAGGCTTGCCTCCTTATTTTCGTTCATGGCTATCTGGCTGGTTAAATAACAATTTTATTACATCATTTTGGTCATCTTTGACTTAAATTTGGATAAGTTAGTGTCTAATTGATATAAAAGCTACTACGAATTCTCATTTAAAATTGGAGGAACACCAATGAACACGAAACTTGGTCATATGTAATCCTAACTTCATATTTATTATAAATTCAAATGTGAGTTTGTTACGCTTTAACTCTGTAACCACTCCACTGATCAATAAAATTGTTCCCGAGGTGCACAACACCGTCATTGACATCATCTGTTGCCATGGTAATTTGTGACCTTTTGACAATAACACGTTTTTGACATATATTACCTATAAGTCAATGTTATTTTACACACTTACAAAACACAGAACTTGGGCCTCCGGCACCTCACTCGTCAGACGAAATGCGGAAGCATACCTCTACTTCACGTCTATTTTCTGTGAGGTTGTGGTATTTCACCGGTCGAGCCAGCCAATTCTTGCAACAGATGTTGTTGTTGCGGGTTTTACAGCTGTCTTTGCTGAATTAGTCATTATTTTGTTTCGATAATGTTCATGGATAGGCCTGCTTGTGCACTTTTGGTCTGCTAATTGTTTTGACATTTGCTCCAAAGTGTTTGGATATTCAGAAAATAAAATAAGGTCGTTGGCTAAGCGCAGGTGGTTTATGTTTGCTCCACTTATGTTAAATCCTTGTCTCCATTCTAGATTCCGGAATACCATCTTTAAAACTGTTGAGATACTTAGGAGAGATAGGATCGCCTTGTACGCCCCTTTGAGCTTTACTTCTGGAGTAAGTATATCTTTCCAAAAAAAATATCTACATTCCTTGTAATCCTTGTTCGTGTAGTGCTCTCTAGGTGTATAATACACCTCGTTATATTCCTTAAATTTTAACTTATTTCCTTTTATCTGTCTAGAAACATGTTATGTGATCAATTGTCGAAATTTGCTTCAGAAACCAGATTGTTCTTTAGATTAGTTTTCATCTAACACTATGACGATACGGAACAATATTATTTTCGAAAAAAGGTTATATTTGACATCAAACTTACAAGAACCTACATCATATACCACATACTAGGTCTCAAGGTAAAGTTACGTGAGAAACCATCCGCAGTTTCACCGCTTTCGGCTTAGTCGCATAGACTAGAGGATCCGACACTTTTTTTCTCGTAGACCTCGTTCAAAATTTGACTGGTTTCGGTGGACCTCCTGACCTCCATACCGCATTTTCAAAACTCGTAAAAACATCTGAAGATTAATTCTAATGATGGAAATTTGCGTCGCGTCTGAGTTCGCCTAAATTCAGCGATTTTCTCTCAATTTTTTTCCATGCCAATGTACACCCCCGCCGAGTCTCCCGTATACCCGAGGAGGTCCATCTGGAGCAATTTTGAACCTAAAACTTTTTAAGAATAACTTCGTGTGAGGCCTCGCGAAGCTGAGCTCGACATAACTTATATTTATATTACCGGATTGGGAGGCGGCCGTACTCTTCGCTTGGCTTGACTCTCTCTGGAGTAACAAGGCCCAATGGCCTGAGAAAAGAAGGAAAGACATGGGATGTAGGTTGAGGGCGATGTAATGCTTAATTGGTGACATAGAAAAGAAGCGCGTTTTGTTTCGAGTTTCTTTAAACGTTGCATTTTATTTTATTGACAACGGCTAATGCTTTGAAGTACAGATGTCGAACTGGACGAGTCTCACTTAAAACGATCCATCAAGTGCAGCGGTTTGCAACGTGAAAAAATGCTGTTAGAATTCGATACGCGACCTCAAAACTTGTTTAGAATATAAAAATCATTTAGTCTGTACAATTGCTATTTACGACCAAAAATCAAATTCGTAATAACAAAGTCAATAGAAGCTACGTGTATCGATATAAAATTATTAAAACTCTCGTGATACATTATTAATTAACTTTTTATAACAAACGGTTTTACTCACGTTCGCGTTTTTCCCTCGGTATTTTTGTACCGACAAGTTCCGGACCTATCGGAGGTTCAGGGTGAGTGGGATCGATTCGCGGTCGCGCCCCGCCTCGCACTGAGTGAGAGAGTCCGATAGGGCCGAAACTTGTCGGTACAAAAATACCGAGGGAAAAACAGGAACGTGAGTAAAGCCGTTTGTTTTAAAAAGTTAAGTGTACCGATATTTCTACACTACTAATTTCAAATTTTGTTTTTCAACCTTTTGCGTATGTCAATATCAATACGTCAGTTGTCACTGTTTAGTGTGGCGAGGCCCTAGAGAAGAACGGGGAGGCAATTGTTGTCTCCCTCGATATCCCGAACGCATTTGACAGGGTTTCGCACGCAAGCTTCGATCCGGCCGTATTTGGACTACTGCTGTTATATCTAGGCAGGCGCAACCAAATACCAACTAGCTGCATTAGATTATGTGAAGAGGCATGCCAGGTTACCAAGACAAAGTAACCTCTCGGTGTTTTACAGATTGCATTATGTGGAGTGTGCGCAGGAATTACACGTATTAATTAAAAAAAATCCCCTATCTCCATTCTACCATCAGACGTTTAGGCACACGGCTTAGGTTCCAGCACGCCATGCTGTATCCCGATGTGAAATAAGGTGCTAGACTTGGCTTGGCACAAATACATTGATGGAGAGTGCAGTACATGAAATGCCGTTCCCCTGTACGCTTGAACAATACGCCAATCTTTGCAGAGATACCGTCAGCTGCTTAAAGTCATCTGAATTTTAAATTGAAATTTTTGACTGAGCAGTCGCCTCGAGAATTCCCCCCTCTCCTTATATTTACCCGAACTTCTCTAGCTTTTGTATTTGTTGTGTGTTTGTGATAATATCATGAAACACGTTTTTATTAATTACCTTTTTTGGGAAATCCAGCTCTTAGACGATTGAAGTTTGCTCTGAAGTTGAAGTTCCGAGTGTAGGCGAGCGAGCACACCGCCGACCCGTGTGTTACTTAGCACATATATGATGTTTGGACAATCTATTAGCGTGATACGGATATGCTTTAACCTTCATACAATAATTTGGCTATGATTTTTTTGCGATATCACAGAATCTTCAACAGTTTAGGCACAATGATATCACTTTTTAATATAAAAGTCAATTTTCAGAGCGATCAGGACACTTTTCCGACAGATTAACCTCACTCCTTCCATCACTATTTGTTTACATTTGCTGGGGCAGTTGGTTAATCCACTATGCACAGGGGGCGCCGGTTCCGGTTGGACTAACGCTCGTGAGCGCGCGCTGTGTGCTTTGAGATTTTCTCCCGGAGACTGCCATTGGTCCGTCTTATTTGCTGACGTGATAACTCACTCGTTACGTTACAATTCGGCACTAATTCAAAATGATGCAAGACTAACCTTTATTAGAGTTATTTAACTGTACTGTCACTAAATATATGTATGGTAGTATAGCTTTATCACTGTAGTTAAGCGACACAATCACGGTTAACAAATAAGTATATGCGAAAACAAATTTAACAGTGAACCCATCAAAATTTTTTGACTCAATGCGGTGACATCCGGACCCCCTTACAGATTGGAGATTTTCTAAGATGAAGAAATAGAATTAATAACAAAACTCATAACACAACACAAATACAACTTGACACAGATTTCAATAGCGTTCTAACGATACGACGAAAGATATGATTAAAATAAATAATAATAAATTATAGAATGAACAAAACATTTCCTGCGCCTGTTTACGCGCTCGCTAAACTAACCAACCATAAAGATATCGAGCGCGCACTCTGCAAACATTGCGGGAATAGATGTTTCTTTAATATGCTAATTGAAGTATTTATCTCTATTTCGAATCGATTGTTAAACTATCGTTGCTATTCGCTTAAGTCAGAGACCTACTCGGCGACCTCTGTGAACTGTAGCCAAAGTGTTCAAATATTACTGGGTATTAGTTTTAAAGACGCCACATAATGAAGGACTATCGCAAGGCGTATCTTCTGGACAGTTATCTTGCCATAAGAAAAATATCTGGATAAGCAATGAGGAAGAGAGAGCTCTGATTGTATTTCGTTGCCACACAGCAACACAATAACAGACTTTATAATAATGTTACTCTGTCGATTTAAAATAAATAACTGAATAATTAAGTAAATGTTATATATAACAGCTAAATAATCTTCATTCGATTCACAATGGCGAGGGCAGTGCGGCGGACAGCTTGGCTATGAGATCGTCCAGCTGCAGCAGGTTGGCGCGCGCCTGCCGACACACCTGCCCCTCCGGCAGCTCTGGCGGCTCGTGACGCAGCAGCAACGCAGACTGTTCTAGGATCTTACGTGACTCCTGCAATATAAACACGTATCGGTAAACTACTAGAATATAATAAAACTTTTTCTCTAATTTAAGCTCAAATAGAGATGCTAAGGAATGCAATGATAATGACATATTGCTCGTAGCCTGATAACTAGGATCACCAAGAGACACAAAAGGATCTAGAAAGACTTCGTACAAGATAAACGGACAGCTTAGTCAAGCCGGAGTAGTTTCATCATCCACTCCCGCGACCTCGTTGTAAAGGACTGGTCTTTGCTACAAATGCTGGAAAGCCTGCAGTGGCAACCTTTTATCTGAAGCTGCTGTTGAAATTTAAATTGTTCTGGGGATCGTCTAACTTTTAAGTGTACTAATAATAGTTATCATAATAAACATACTGACAGTGATATATCCGAGCATAACCAGTGGCCCGTCGGTGGCAGACTTCCTCCGGCCGGTCTCTGCCACTGCCGCGTGCAGTTCGAACAGCAGCGTGCCGCGCAGCCGGGTCTCGGCTGAGTGAGGTAAGAACATAAACAACCATCAAACTCTTGGAGAAACAACAAAATATGGATTCCCCAAGATTTGGAGCTGCTCTAACACCTAAGCGAGCGGAAGTCCGCGAGAGCAACGTATGCCAATATGAGATAGGAGACACCGTAAGTCTTGAACGGGTTGACTCGAGCGGGAAAAATCAGTATCTCTTGGCATGAAGCAGAGGTACTTATTCTCCCCTCTCCTTATCCTTTCAAAAGTTTCCTACGTTGCGGTGGCATGACACCCTGCTTGCTTGTTTGCATTCTTCTGTTATAGAAAAGAGTAATGTGTTAATATGTACTGTACTTATGTAATTTACTCGTATATTTACCGGGTGCTAAAGTCTCCAACAGGTCTGTGAGCTTTTTGCAGAGCTGGGTCTTGAGGAGCAGGCGGTCCTCGGTGACCGCTGCTAGGCCCAGCGCATGCTGCTGGCCGACCAGCTGCGCCAGCGCCAGGCTCACGTCCGTCATGTAGTAGTGGGAAGGATGCAGGTAGCTGGCACAGTGGCTTACGAACCTGTGGGAGTAATTTTATTTTACAATGAGAAGTGCCTGACCACAATCTCTTCTGATATTAAGTGGCGCTGTGATCTTCAGAAAGTTGAGATGGAGACGCATTGGTTTAACATTAACCTATTCACTCTTCTTTTTGTAGGTTCCCAAATCGTACCCGGAGGGAACTACTGACGTATTAACCCAATGCTCAGTTAGAAGCGATCTCAAGTACATTGACATTTTTAAGTACTTTTTGATGTGAAACATCTATTGGCGCGCCTTGACTGTAAAATCGATCAGTATACTGTGACAGCAAACGGCGTGACGTTGTAATGGCGCAGTATACTATGACAGCAAACGGCGTGACGTTCTAATGGCGCAGTATACTGTGACAGCAAACGGCGTGACGTTTTAATGGCTCAGTATACCGTGACAGCAAATGGCGTGATGTTCTAATGGCGCAGTATACTTTGACAGCAAACGGCGTGACCTTCTAATGGCGTTACGCTATTTTTATCTTATAGAAATTTAAATATTCAACGTTATGTTTCTCATCTGTCGAACGTCTCTATTTTTCAAGGTGTTTATGAACCAAACACTATCCGATTTAACTTCCTCAATCACCTCTTCAACAATAGATTCTAATTCTCGAAGAGGCTAGTGATAGACACTTATGTTTCTATGTAAATTGAACAGCTACATTGCTAGTGGATTATGATACTTGCATTATATTAACAGCAATGGTAGACAACAACAACATCTGTTGCACGAATGGGCTAGCCCGACCGGTGAAATACCACGACCTTACAGAAGACAGAAGTATTCTGCGCTTCGCCTGATGAGTGATTAGTTAATTTAGTCCTCTTCCCCTTCTCACCCTTCATAAAGATAAGGTTGGGAACGGGAAGAGGATTGGACGGGGAGGGGTTAACGGGGAAAAGGAGATATCCTTATTCCGGTCTATGCCCTTCTCTGTCCATTAAAGGTGGGCAACGGATCTGCAACACATGTTCTTGTGGCGGATGTCTATGGGTAGCGTTCACTTGGCATCAGGTGATCACGCTTGCTTATTTGCTACCTTATTACATAAAAAATACATGTTACATTAACGTACACAGCGTCAATCTGAAACATGTACCGCCTGACATCCTAATCCGGGTAATCCTAAACAAATGTTATGACAACTCGGCTTACACGTTATTGTCGTCACGTTCAGGACAGTTGTTACATTGTTGTCAAGGTCGAGCGTTTGATAATTGAGACATGTTTTTGTGATGGAAGATGTGTAAGTAAATAAATAAGCGAAAACAAGTATGTTTTGATCGTTAAAGTGTATTAAGTAGAAATTATATAAAGAAAGTGTGTGATGCACGCGCAGGAGATAACGTACTTAGTTTAATCTGCAAGCATATACGTAAAAGATTCAAGAACTACGTTTTTAATAGCAAAACAAAAGCAAGTAACCCTTGCTTGTTCTTATTAGTAATTAAAAACACTTAATAGCACCTAAAACTTCATCATTCAAAGAAAGAAAGTAAATTAGGAATCTTTTTACTTGATGATATGAGGATGCATTCGAAATGTTAAGAAGAGTTTCAGGGGTTATGCCTCAAGAGAGTGTGCGAGGAAAAGAAGAGAATGGGAATTAAATGCAATTTGAGTTTCCGGGTCGCACTGCGTAGCTCTACCGTTGTTAAATATTCCAGAATTTGTATAATGATGATCAGACCTCTCGCAGGCATCAGCATCTCCTTTAGGCATGACGCTGAGCTCTCTGCCGATGTCCTGCAGTAGTTGCTGTATGATGGCGTCGCTGACGGCGTCCCCACAGCTGCCGCACTTCCAGAACTTGTTGTCCAGTCCGCGGGTGGCAGGGTCAGGGCATGTTGTCTTTTGTAATATTGGAAGAATGAAAGTATCAGGCAGAAGATAACCCTTGCAATCCCTAAAATATAAAAATACTTCGTTTGGAACCATAATTTAAAAAAAACGGCCAAGTGCGAGTCCGACTCGCGCACGAAGAATTCTGTACCATTATCTATAAAAACGGCAAAAAATCACGTTTGGTCGGTAGTCCCCTTAAATATTCATTTTATCCTGTTTTTTAGTATTTGTTTCTAGAGCGGCAACAGAATTATACATCATTTGTGAAAAGTTCAACTGTCTATCACTGTTCATGAGACACAGTCTGGTGACCGACAGACAGACGGACAGCGGAGGCTTAGTAATAGGCTTCCCGTTTTACCCTTTGATTACGGAACCCTAATTGTTACTGTTAGTTTTAAGCTCTAAGCTAAGTTCTAAGCCAAATGGCTTTTCGTTCATGAAAAATACTGAAGCAAGAATTAAACAATATTTTGATACCCAATGTTTGCTCGATGTATTTAGCATTTACACCGCGTTTGGAAGTAAATACATACTATTTAGTTCATAGCGACTTACTTTTTCTTGCACTTGACGGCGCTGTACATGGTGCCGAATTCGGTGACGTCAGTGCACCGCGGGCACGTGCACTCGAAGAACTTGGAGTCGGCGAGGTGGTGCCGGCGCGCCTCCGTGCCCCACAGCGGGTCCGTGTAGCAAACAGAGATGTGCCCGCCAGAAGGGATATCCACACCCGCACACAGTATCTGAAAATACCGCATTTAGATCTTGTTAAATTGACTACAACATTTTGTTTTAATTAATAAATTTGTTAATTCATTATTTACTTTATTCATTCATACATTTCAGCCAACAGCATACATATTTGAACAACATACAAAATCACAACAAAATTAAAAGAGTCAGTCATGACTGCCGACAGAAGTGACTCAGGCTCGACAATAGTTTAATAATAAATAATCTACAAATAACCCTAGCATCTTAACAATAAAATTCAAAATTGAATACAAGAAAAATAAATGAAAAAAAGTTCGTCGAAACTGTTCCAAATTCAAACAACTTCCGATCGTCTCTCCCGAGCACAGTTTCCGTAACGCTCTCGTCACATTCACCAGCTTATTCCCCAAGTCAAGCGAGCCTAAAGAAGTTTACACTTCAATAATGGTTCTGATATGTTCTCCAATAAAAGGCATGTACAAATTACATAAGAAACATAACGCATCGTTACAAAATGCAGTTCAACTGACTAGTATCAACTTGAATATCTTATTTCTGAATGTTCGCAAGCTGTCATTGAATATAATATCGATGTCTACGTTATTGATGACGTTATACTCTGACAAACTTAATTACATACTACGTGTTGATTTAACTGTTTCCTGTTCCTTTCCTAGCCCCTTCTCTTTCACTCATTAAGGCTGGCAACGACAGTAAATCTTCTGTTCATTGCATATGCTCATAATAGTCACTTAGCAGCTGAACTGTTTGCTTGACAAATTCTACAGTATAAAAAATAGTTCTTACAATGTCGCCGGCGGATGTGAAGCTCTTGTTGCAGTTAGCGCAGCAGCTGTGCTCGGCCATGGAGACGCGCTCGAACACCGCCACGTACTCCGGCTCCAGCAGTGGCACCTCGTGCCCGTTAATCTGCAAGCGATAGCATGAATGATAAAGGCTTATTCAGAGCCATTTAATTGGTGGAAAGACGAATGGTATTTGTAAGAATAATAAACGAGAGTACTGAAAGTGAATCTTCACGTTCATGTTTCAATGACTTAACTAAGGATGGCACATTGGATTATTATTTCTGATCCGATCTACGTAGAATGAGCTTGGTTATGGATTTCATTTTATTAATCACGGTATCCTAAGCAAGACACTAACCCAGCCATCTTCCCTATTGACATTAAAATGTTTTTTTTTTTTAATTTCAGTAGATTCGCGTTTCATCTGAGTAGGAAGCGGTGTTCTGTTGTGCGGTTTATTAAATCTTGTATAATGGCGGGGCCATTCAGTCTGTGACAATGTTTTAAGTGTTTATTACAATGTGTTGTATTTGTGTAAATATAAGAAGTCAAAATATAAATGGCACTCTCATTTACTAAGAAAAAATTCATAGATGGGAATAGATGCCGCTTGACGTACGTATATGTATTTGTTGCGGCCCTGAATATTATAATAAAAATAATATAATTATATAATTATTATATTATTTTTATATAATTATATAATTATAAACAAGTCAGCACCTTCTAAATAGAGACTAAGAAAGTTTGCCAAATTACTATACCGTCGTCTGTAAAAAAGTAGTACCTAAGTAGTGCTTTCAGGATAAAAGTGTACAGTCCTATAGAATTAATTAAGAAAAGACAAACTTACATTTAAATAGTTTCATACATTACCTGTATAATGCCACAACACTTCATGATCTCTTCCCCACTGAAGGTGTCGGCCAGTTTGAAGAAATTCACGATGAAGTCTGCAATCATCTTCTTGTCGTTGTTCCACTTGTCGGTGCCCCTGCGGTCGGCGCAGTGTGACTCCAGAGCCATCAGCTTTGCCCATAATTTTTCATTGTGATCTCTTTGATACAGGCACCGGAGCACCGTGATACATTGGTAATTGGGATGAGGGATACCGAAATTTGAAATTGTCACCTGAGGATAGTAAACATGACACTTATAAGTACGTCAAGGGATTAAAGTTTTCATTGTTCAAGGAATTTTGTAATTACAATTGATTCGTTGTTATATAAACAATATTGCGCAATTAGATACAAATGTATGAGTGTTAAAGCAAGATGGTGCTGTTCTCCGCCTGCCAAATTCTCTTCGGTGCTCTTAAACAGTACGTTAAAATCCTGATGTTTACCTTTTCGCCTCTACTCGTAGTGTAATGGCATTCCGGTTTGTGGACTTCGTTCTTAATGCAGGCTTCCGAACAGAAGGGCCATCCGCAGTCAGAGCATGGCACTGTCTTCCCAGTTTCTAGCAACTTGTAGCAGCCCAAACATACAGGTGGAGTGACCTGATAAGTGAAAAAGTAATCACTAACTTCGTGTGTAAATTGAAACATAACATTTGAGAGTTTGGGACAACAGTACATTATTTTGTTCCATTAGGAATCGACACATGACCGTCAGATCTATTATTTTAATCGTGTCATAATTGTGCAACACTGACTAATCATTGTGGTAAGTAATACCAAATCTAAAACTGTGAACCCATTGAGAGACCATTGTGACACGATTGTGTTAGCAGAATTGAGGGGAATTAAAATTAAAGAATATAAAAATTAAATAATTTTATATCTTATCTTACCTGAGATGGGCCAGTTAAAAGCGGCGCTTCTTTCAAAATAACATCACCAGCTTTGATTTCCCTCGTGGCCTCCAGGTACCTTCCGAACTTCGGGTCTTCCTTGACCCTGGCAGGTGTGCACCGGTATTTGTGCAGCTTCCAATCCTGCTTCTGGTGTTCCCGCGAGCAGTAGTGCACGTTCTGACATCCCGAACATTTCTGCTCGGCCGGGGATGAGCAGACCACGCATTCATTCAGTTCACCCATTGCCTGAGATATTTTGGAGGATTTAAAGTAGTACACAAGAAAAGAGGATCTCTAAAGTATTTTAAGCCATAGGATTTATACAGAGAACTCTCTTCGCTTTTTAACCTATTTTAAAACATATTAATAAAAATAAATGATTCAACTTTAGCAATTTGAACGTGTTATTTGTGAAATATAAAAATAGTTGTCTGATATCTAAGTCGCAAGTCAATTCAATATTAATTTCACTGTAAATTATCCTAATACAAACTCATACCAATTCCAATAATAAGGGAGTACCCAAATATATTTTACTTGTAACCACGATTTATGCATACAGAACAACTTTGATTTTTAACGGGATTTGACGACGACACACGTCGTCGTTGAAAGAAAAAGTCGAACTTCTAAAAATAATATATCTGTAAGAAAAATCAACAATATTAATGTTAACATTTTAGTACTTACGGTTAATAATTGTAGATATTATTTGATGGTAAATCCGAAACGGAAATATCCCTTAATATATTGTAAGCGGCGCTGGGCGACTGGCCAGCTCCGGATTCCGCGTGCACTGAACTAAATATAACCCGGTGAACTGTTTCAGAATGTAACCTATGCGTGGTATCTCTGCAATAAAGGAATTACATTTTTTTTAATGGAAATCCGTATACCTCTACATTACCGACTTATGGTTGTCGCAGATTAAAGCTAAGGTAGCTACTACCTTAAATGTGGAAAAGGACCACATATTCGCAAGAACAGATGAGTTCCAATTTACTAATTGCCAGTTTTTTTGGGACACACTTTCACAAGCAGCGGCAACAACCGCAAAATCTCAGTATGTTCGCGAACCGCCGTGCACTAAGCTTACTGTAAATTACGATCGTTTTAAAATAAAATCATTCCAATTCTTACCATGCTACACTGAAGCTGTGCACAGTTCTAATCTTCACACCATAATTTTAGTTGTTTTTTAATGGTTATAAGTGGCAAACTAGTAAGCGAGTCACCTGATGTAAAGTGACCGCTACCCATAGACAACCACAACAAGCAAATTAGTCGTTATTGTTAATGGACAGAGGAGGGAATAATAGACAGGAAAAAGAATGTTTCCTTTTCCTATCCTTGATCTTCCTCGTCCCCTTCTCATCCTATCCTTATTAGGAAAGGATGCGAAAGGATTAAAATTGGGCCTCTGGCACCTAATTCTGCAGCTAAACACAGAAGCATATGTTCTTCTACTCGATCGTGGTATTTCACCCATCGAGCCGGCCCATTCGTGCAACAGATGTTTTTGTTGCGGTCTCTACCACTGTGAAGTTGTGACCGCTATACTTTTTTTTAACATTGAATAAACTAGCGCTTGATCACGATCAAACCTGATGTTGGTGATGCGGTCAAAAGATGGTACGCACTGGTTTAGTAACAGCCTATTCACTCTTCACTTGGTAGAGGAACTGGGTGATGGAGACTTGCAGTGTGGGTAAACGTCCGATGATGAAATGGAGATAGGGCTACACGCCGGTCTTCTCTCATAGTTCACAAAACATATTATATGTAGGTGACAACTAAAAGTACTAGAGAGCTAGGCAAGCTAACTAGAGAGTAACTTGATTTATGGCATATTAAGGCTCTAGAAAGAATAAACACATGCTCACAAGCCGGTGTCGCAGTCTGTGTACCCCTGTGGATTACAGATGTGGGTTACGCAGTCCAATCTCAAGGTTAACAGCAACAAATTAACATCAAAAGAAGTTGCTTGAACAACAACAATAGTCATTGATTTCCGTGGAAGATTGATTGCTAATAATTGAAATCGTCTGTGACTTAACGTTTACATAGTTTAGCATAGTCTATACAATATAGTCGTACATCTGATCTGCCCTGTGGCATTTGTTAGATGCTAATTGTTTTAAGTATATGCGGAATATAGTCGAGTCAGTCGCCCAGGTACTATTCAATGAAACGCATTTGTCAGGTTTAAATTTTTTAATAATTCATTATTATTTTAGCATAAAATTTGTCATGCATAACTTTAGCAGGAAAATGGTTGACTTAAAAATTATTACAAATATCGAAAAATAACGCACACAGTTTGAATGAATCGATTGTCTTTTAGTTAAAGGAATGAACAGTGACGTCATCAATACTGAACATTTGGAAAATTGATCAAGCTAGCAACTTTATTCGTTAGCAATAATAAGTGAAGAATTAATAAATATTAATATAATAACACATTGTTAAATATCAACAATTCTCAACTTTAATGATTTTTTGTCAATCGGAAAAATCTGTAAAACTTAATTTAATAATAAGATACATACTATCATAATAAGTTATTATTAATTAAATTAATAAAATAAGAACATAAATAACAAAAAATAACAATATCAACAATGTCCAACAATTATAAAAAAATCATTTAACAAAAAAACTTTTTCATTATTAAAAAATATAGGTTAAAGTACAACAATTTATGACACAAAAATTTATACCCGTAATTGATTTAAAAATAATTTTGGTTTCGTATACCTGATCTTTTTATTCACACAAAAAATATTTTAAAAAATCTAGACGTTTAGTGACGTCCTTAAATTCTTCGTTTAATGTAGTTTTCATGAAATTTTGCCAATAATCTGCTCCCAGGTTTTGATCTTCTTCAGAGCGTCTCTCGCGGCTGTCGCCATCAGGCCTTCAGAAGTCTGCGCCGGTTCGAAGCCCAGGATCAACGCAGATTCAGTCAAATAGCTTACAATCTGCAATTAAATAGCAAATGTTTATATTTATTTCTCTATTGATCCGTCAGCATCTATGTTCGTGGTGACTATAATGGTAACGTAGTGACTATAATGGTAACGTAGTGACTATAATGGTAGCGTGGTGACTATAATGGTAACGTGGTGACTATAATGGTAACGTGGTGACTATAATGGTAACGTAGTGACTATAATGGTAACGTAGTGGCTGTAGTGGTATTATAATACTAAAACAAATACGATAATATGCGAGCCCGTCGTAATATGACGGGTATCGACTAGTATAAAGGAAATAAGCAATTTTGTTAGTTTTTAGTAGTTAGCTACTGTTAAATGTGAAATTCAATCCGTTTGTTTTACATGTGCATTTAAAATAATTTATCTTAAGGACGCCATGGCCTGCTTCTTGTTCTATTTTATTTTAATAATTAATTATGTGAAATGTTGTAGAAAGATATGAAATAAAACGGTCATTGTTTACATTTCTACTAACCTCCTTTAAGCGTTCTCTTAAATTTTCTTTTGAAATGGCTTTCTTTTCGAAATCTCTGGTGGTCAATACCATGAGCGGAGCGTGTAGTTCGTACAGGGTTATACCTTAAACAAAGCACATTATTTTATTATTTTAATTAATTTTATGTTTCTTAATTATATATGTATCTAAATTATATGATCTGGTGAATTTGACACAAATTGAAGCTCATACAACAACTTAAAAAAATGATAAGATCCTCTTGAACCTTGTCAAATTCGAAGCTTTGTCATTCAAGATACACGATTACAACCTTTCTCATATTTTTTTTATAAACTAAGGTGCCAAACGATGCGGTTCCCTTAAGTGACCGCTGCCTATAGGCATCTGCAACAAGGTAATGAGTTGCAAATTCGTAGCCCATCTTAAATAGACAGTGGAGGGGATAATTTTTTTTTTGATGTATTCATATCCTCCCCCTTAAATCCTCTTCCCTTCCCATCATTATCTATTAGAATGGGTAAAAATAACTAGCATAAGACTTACAGCCAGACGAAACGCAAAAATATTTCAACTACTTACACGCGTCTTTTTTTTGGGGTCGTGGTATTTCACCGGTCGAGCCGGCACATTCGTGCAACAGATATTGTCGTTGCGAGCCCTACTATTGTTATATCGTTTATCACTTAGTGACCTCCCTAGTATCTCCCAAGTATCATTAATTAGTCTAGTATGTTCCTTTAAAGAGAGATCCTGAACACATTTCTTATTTTTGGTTTTTAATACGACTTAAAATACTTATTCTTTGTTATAAACAAACATGGATTCAATGATTCCCACCTCTCAACCTGGAATAGCCGGGCTCGATGTGATCGATGATCTTCATGAGATCTCTGCAGATCTGAACCTTCCTGTTGAGCTGTTGGTCGGTCATCTGATGGATCATGTAGTCGGTCACCTTCCCGTAGAGCTGGCTAAGCGAATGAAGCGCGGACAGGCACAGGTAGTGGCACTCCGGGAGCACGTTGCGGTACTTGTGCACGAAGCCCTCGAAGCCGGACACGTCGTTAGCGTCTATCTGCTCGAACTCGTCTGTTAACCTTGTACAATTGCACATTACTTAATATAACGTACCGTTGACACTTCCAGGAAGTTTAATGGTGTTAATTACTACAAATCGGAATAAAACTTTACGAATTTTATAGCGTTTACTTTACATTTCGATTATCAAAGTAAATCAAATAATGTAAAAATGTATTTGAAACCCACGCTTCATTTTTTCATTCATTGTTCGTTTTATACCGAGCTTATTAAGTCTTAAATGTAATGAGAGGTGGGCCTAAATTATAGACTCAAACTTGGTCAGATATGGAAAAGTAACTGTTAAGATCTCTATTTAAACTAAGAGTTCGCATGTAAGATGATACAGATGGAATAATCCCAACCTTTTGAGCAACATTTGTACGGCCACTGACGGCATAGCGTAGCTGCAGCCATCCGCCGTGCACTGCCATGGGGCGTGCGAGTCCAGGGGCGCTGTAGCCAGCACTCGGCCGCCGCACTTGGGGCAGCGGAACGCGCTGCAGTACGTGTCCAGCTCTGTGGGGTCCGAGCACCGTTTACAGGTGCAGTCGAAGAATTTGCTCACCTTTAGATGCTCACGGCGTTTTAATGTACCCTGAATTACAAAATGTTCAAATCCTAAAGATCGTAGAAGACGTATTAGTGGTAGGTTTTCACATCGAATCTTTTGTCACTGAGTTAAAGCTCTTTTAAAGTAACTAACTGTTGATTATATCTATATATATTCTATAATATCTGATAGGTTCGCGTGAACAACATGTGCTACTTGCTTCAGCAATGTGCTTGTTTGAATTTGGAATATTTTCGACGAACTTTTTTTCATATTTTTTTCTTGTACAAAAGTAAAAAATAATTATTTTTATTCAATATTTATTTATTTTTGTCCTTTTCAAGGGGTTGCAACCCCTCTGTTTTGAGTTTTCACTTCTGTCGGCAGTCCTCATGACTGACTGTATTTTTTGCATTCATTTTCGGATCCTGTTGCGTGTATTGTGCGATGATACAACGTAATAACATTGGCAAAAACAGATGGAGTTGTACATAGAAATTTATTTCATAGAAACACTGCATCCATAGTTACCTTCTACTTCTCACCTGCAGGGTGTAGGCGTAGCAGAGGGAGATGATGTCTCCAGGTTTGTGCGGTAGCGCGGCGCGCACTATGATGGGCCGGCCGGGGCGCCGCTCGGCGTCTGTGTGCGTGGTGCTCGGCGTACAGTCGTGCGCGAGCAGATATGCCTTGTCGTATAGTGCGCGCGCGTTCGCGCCGCTACCGCCGACTTCGAACGCGTTCACCTGCACATTTTATTTATTAGTTGCCTCTTAATATCGTGCTCCAAATTCTATGTCATGGTGGTGTGACGACGGTGTCATGATGGTTTCATAATCATGTCATGATGGATGGAGCAGAATCGAAGTCAGATCGAAGTCAAGTATTATTATTTTTAAACGCAAAGATACCTCCAGGATACCGCAGACAGTGTGGATCTCGTCCTCGTCGTACTCCAGGTTCCACTTCTTCAGCCGCTGGACCACGTGCCTGTCGTTCATGGGCCAGATGTCGCCGCGCGCGCGCCGCAGCGCGTTGTGTGCCTCCATGGCCGACAGCGCTTTCCATTTCTCAGGATCCTCTTTCTTCAACAACAAACATCTGAAAACATGCATGTTTTTATTTCAATTTTGTGTTAATATAAAAACTTAGGTTCAATGTTTATTACATAACAATATCATAATGGTATTTTCTCAGCTTATTTCGTGTGGTCAAAAGTTGAAAAACATCAATTGATTTTAGAAAATGTATTATAATTTTATGTTAACTTTACCTCAAAGGCGTGATAGCGTGATAGCAGTCTTTCAAGTCCTCAAGATTGGTGTAGTCGGGAGGAATGGTCCTTAGGGTTGCACACTCGGCGGAGCCGTGCCCCGTGGACTTGCCTTGGCCCAGACAAGATTCGCTGCATAGCGGCCATGAGCAGCCTTTGCATCTGGAAACAAGCATTAAAATATTTCCGTAGAAAACAATAAAAAATGATTTCGAAGGTGATTAACAATTTTATATTGCCGCGTAGTGTTAAGGTACATTAGTGACATACTAAAGAAGGGGGATATAACGAGTACCCGTAACCGACGTGTATGTATGCGTAGATGTAAAGATATAGAAGACCAGTGTGCCAGGACCGCGACAAATGGAAACTCATAATCTCTGCACACCTCTCTGGTTTACGGGCGTGGTTTTATAATATTTTATACCTTAACAATATAATTTCAGAAATTTAATATATAAAAATACAAATAAATAAAAAGAGAATACAAGGAAAACAAATGAAAAAAGTTGGTCGATACTGTTCTAAATTCAAATTAGCATGTTGTTGAGGCGGGTTACTGAAGCGTATTGCATTTTGCGCTTGTTATCCCCGCGAACCTATAAGATTCACCTACCAAATATAATCTAACTCGTCTAAAGAAGTTCTTCAATAAAAATCGACAAACATCACAACATCGTCCATCCCATATGTGCAATATCAGTTTATCTTCGATGCAATCTCGTTCGATTTAGAAATAGAAACCGACGCAAATATCAGAGAATCTCTCGCACGATCCACTGACATTACGTCTTGTATCGGCTGCTAAAAGCACGCGAGCGTGCATCGGTTAACTGGCTCGTACCGGTTTAATGACTTCTCGCTTCTTTTATCGCCGATATTTATTACCAGTTTAAGTCATCTTTAAACCGATTAATCACCAATATAATATAATGATTTATAATATTATGGTTTAATATAATATTATCAAGAGGAAATGTTTGTTTGCATGTAATGGTAAACTTTAAAAGATTTTATGAGTATAATAGACGCGACAAGGACTAACTAAAGATACACGAAACCTTAAGCTTTTCTTTCTCCGATCTCCATCCACGTAGATTAATAATTAGAGACCTTATAATGATCTAATGTGGTCTGAAGTTCAGGTTCAACAGAAAGAATCTTAATCCAGCGCCGCTCTGCTGCCATCGTCTACAGGTACACTGACCGGAGTCGCACTAATAGGAACAGGACTAAGGCCAGCGGTGGACACTCAAGAACTGAATGATGAATGTTAGATTGGCAAAGAGTTACTGACTTGACGATAGCGGTGTCGTCAAGCTCCCGGTAGCAGCCGAGGCAGATGAGGCCGCAGCCGCTGCAGGGGCCCACGGCCAGCGCCGACTCCTCCATGATGACCTCGCCCGCGCGGATCTCGCGCGTCGCCACCAGGTACCTGAAATTATATATTACCTGTTTGTACTACTAAGGTGTACCCGTAAATGGCGTGTATGTATGCGTAGATGTATGGATATAGAAGGTCGCGCCTAATGGCAATCCATAATCAATGATGTGAGTGGAGCGTCATTATGTCACAATTCAAATAGCAGATTTGAGGGCCTGCACCAAAGTGGTAACAGCGGTCGTATGCTACAAATTTTAATCTATAACCTAAAGTCTCTGCACTACCGGGACAATACACTAGGCGACCATCTAAGAAAGCAAACAACGTGACAACAGACAACTGTTCTCATTAATTAACGCAAAGTAAACACGTCGATGGTGAAGTCGGTGCCATTTGTTACGTGTCAGACGTGTAGAGCGAGTGCGAGTCGGCGGCGTGACGCGTGTTGACACGCTGCACGTGCTGCGTCACCGGTGTGACGTGTAACATTCCATTAACCTTTACCACTTCTAAATTCTGGTCAGAAAATCTTTAATACGTGTTTATTGATTCCCTTGGATTCTTTCGATTTGATTCGCCGCATTACTTAAGCATAATCGTAATCTGTTTGGCTAAGATGCCATGGCCCAAGTTCTGCAATAATAGTTCAGGGTGCCTGTCTGCTATTGCTAGATATTGCTGTACTGTTACTGTATAGAGGTATTCATTAATGTCGCGGTTTATCATCTCCTGACCACTGTTGCCACAGCGTGGTATGTGGCGCCACTTTTCATCATTCTCTTGCCCTGTTCCGACATTTAAGTTCCGGTCAGCGCAACACGTTTCCTTCTTCGACGCATTTCTATAAGCTGTCATCTCAGTCACTCTTTCTTATATCATCGTGCATGCAATCCGTCCATATTTTCTTAGGCCTACTCCTACGAATATGTCCCTCCACAACCATATCTAACAACCTCATAGAACCACTGTTGAGATCTTAAATTTGAATCAACTTGAAAGAAGAAAGAATACAAAATCAATAGTGCACAGCTCTAATCAGAAGTAAATCCTCCCCACTTTTCACCAAAACTTATTTGAATAAACGTAAAACAGTGGAGAAGTTGTAGCAGTCAAAAATTACATATTTATATTATAGTTTGCTTTTTTTTAAAGATAAAAGCTGCGTTTGAATTTTATAAGAAACACACTGTCTTATTATTTTGTTTTCATCTGTTACGAGATTATCTTGTAGGTAGTTTATATTAAAAAGAAAGTTCGAAACTGTTCCAAATTCAAATTCTCTTCTGAATCTATAAGATTTTCCCCAGCCAAACATTGTGTAACGCGGACAAAGAATTTTTAAGGTTTAGAAACATAAGATTGCTGTGTTTTGTTTACAAAGTACTAATAAATGTACTAAAAACAGATAAGCCGTTAAAATATACATAAATCAATCGAAGCGATTTCAGTAAGAGTAATAAATTCGACTATTTATATAAATTATTTTTTATCTTTTTATTGTTTTATTTCAACGAAGATTAAATAAGGTATATAAAGTAATATGATGTGAACACCACAAAGAATGTTGTAATTAAAATATAGCAAAAGTTTTTGTGTTTTTGACTATTTTGAGGTTCATTATGATTTCTGAACTTTATGTAATGAAAGATCTATCTTTGAAAAACCTAGAATTTGGTCCAATCCTAGCTTTTCCCCCTTCCTATCCTTTCCTAATGTGGATGGGAAGGCGAAGAGGATATGACGGGGGAGGGGATGGATAGGTAGCCTTGTATGGTAAATGACGTTTGTTTGTTTACAACAATCATATTTTGCAATGAAACAAGGCATATCACCGAGCCATAGAGAACTTTGCCAGTTTATAATCTCTGTACGCATAAAATTATTTAACTTTCATGAGATTTTTTTTAATAAATTAATTAAATAACGGCTTAACGTGTAGCCCGGTGTATGTACCGACTAGTTTTGACTTCCTCCTGGGTGAGTAGGACTAGGATTGGTCTCGCGAGACGGGATGCGACCGCGAACTAAATCTAGTGACACTCATTCTGAGAAGAGCTACGACGGGCTCCTAACTAGTACACGTGAGTTAAGCCGTTCTTTAATTAGTTCAGTTGGTGTATTATAAACTAACAACAAATTGTAAACTGAACGAATCATTGACAATTTTCAATAGGTCGGTGACATATTATGATGTGCTATATATATGTATACTAGAATTATTTTGTAGCGATGTCGGTAGCATTGTGCAAGTGTAGCCGCGCACTAAACAGTGTTACAATAGGTGTGGGGCGACACTAACATCTTTGTAGTCAGGCAACACTTTCAACTATTTATGACTATCGCCAGATACGTTTACAAATACACAACACATCTACGCCGTTCACATACATAAGCATACATTTTGATTTAAAAATACAAAGAAATGATTTCTGTTGTAATCTCGATATCAAAGAAAATGTTAATATTAGGTTGGATCACTATAACAAAATAAAATTTTTCGATTTAAAATAAATGTTACTAATATTTGTTAATATGTATTTATTATCACTCTGATAAAATATTTTATTAATTAAGAGTTTTACTATTAAATAGATTTGTTAGCATTTTTATTATAAATCATGACTGAGCATAATTTGAAAAATATCAAAATACCCTAAAAAAATGTATTCACAAAACTCTTAAAAAGCCTTAGCATCAGCCGCTGCTCCTACCTCCCCATGATATCCGAATGCTTGACCTCGTAGCACAGCTTGTCCTCGTGGGACTTCGAGGGCAGAGGCTGCGGATCCTCCGCCTGCTCCTTAGCCTGGACATCTTCCACGATGTTCTCCTTGTTCCGACCATCGCCCTTCCCACGTTTCTTTTGCTGGAACAAAACGGGGTATCCAAATAAGCATCACAAAGTAGATGAAAAGTATTAAGCAAGGTGGCGCGAACTCTCAAAGTCTGAAGGGTCGCTACTCACGCAGAGTATGCATCCCAACATCAGCGGGCAATGTCGCCGTTCAGGCTGGCGTTGTGATTTCGTTTTATTTGTGAATGGGCCGGTGTCGGGACACGGCGTGTCCGCACCGTGACGTATGGTCTTTATGAATGAGTGCCTGGAGCCGGTAGCCGGTAGCCGGTAGGCGTAGTCTAGGTGTATTTCCGTACGCCACTTGACTCCCCGTGCCAATGGCACGATGTAAAAACCTGTTTCATAACCCCGCGGATGTATCGGATGGCCGTGAAATAGCTAAAGGTGCGGACATGCGTGAGTACGTGTCGTGCTATTTGTTTTGTTTTGCTCCACAGTGTCACATGTCAACATTCCGTCACCACATTTTATCACCTATTACATCTTAAAATCTCTTACTACTTACTTATTCTTTTTGGTACAAGATATAAAACATTACATTTAAAAGACCATTCAATATTTCTAAACAGTTGTGAAATAGAGGTTTCGTTTTCATAATCCGAAATGACGGATTAGAGTTTCTTGACGCTCAGCACTTCACCATTTGGTTTGCTGCCCAGTTTATGTCGATAATTTAAGGCAGTTTAAAGCCTACCTTCTTTCACAATAATCTAATATGTTGTGTGAATCGGATCGTGTATGTATGAAGAGCTTATTATCCCCTGTTCTCCTCCTATTAAATGGTTTTCACTTGGTATTGTATAGTTTTTTTTTTAAAGAATAGTAGCCACCTTCCGTTTAAGATCATATTAACAGAAGATAGTTAGAAGTGCATACGCTATGTCTATAGAGTCTGTTTGTTGAGTAATTTGTTATCTGTGAATTGGATAGACTCCCTCCCTACACACTATAGAAAAAAGAAACTCCTAATACATTTTTATCCGGATAAAATTGACGTGTAAACACGCCCCTAGAAAATCTCTGGTAATAAACTTGTAGCCTGACAGTAAGTCAATGCAATGTTCAATTTTAAACTGCCTTCAGCTGTGATGTTGATAATTTTATATGTCGTTTAAAAAGTCAGATATCGCAACTCCACCTCCACTAACTTTATGAATATAAATCAAGGAGAATAATCCAAAATAATCTTAGTTGACCTTTACTCTGAACTGTTTCGCCTGAAAGGTCATTTCGAAGGTCTAATTCTGGTTTGTTTCAGTTAAAAAGAAAATTTGAATTGGTTAAATATAGGATTTATGCCTTTTGTAACAACCCGTAACACGTAACTCCGGAGTCAATGTCGGCTGAACGGTGTCCTCGGAGATTATGAAGTGTGTCAAAACTTTAGACCGTTAATCATTTAAAATTAGGCCGGTGTCGTTAGACCGGACGATGGTAACACTGGTTTTTGGCAAACAGATTTTTTTAAAAGCATTTTACGTTAGATTTATGGAGCAATTAGTTTATGAGAATCATGTTTTTAATGTCTAAAGCGCTAGTAGACAGTAAGCCCAGATATAATTATAACTATGGAGCCGTTTAAAATGTGTCTAAAAGTGACTCGTTCTTAGAACTTCAGTCTCGATCTGGTCATAACTAAAACTTCATTACTAGCATAAACTTCGACCAATACAATATCGCGTTTTAAAACGATAGATGCGAAAGTTTGTAAGTATTGATGTATGGAGGTTTGTTATTCTTTCACGCAAAAACTAATGAGTGGATATTAATAAAACTTTACAATATTATAGCTTAGAATAACGTGCGCTGCAAAGACCGTTAGAGTTAAGTGTTTACCTTAAATAGTCCTACAAAAAAGCCTGCGACAGCATATATCTATCTTTTATATGTAAGCCATTATCGCCAAAACAATGAACTATCTATTAATTATAGGGTGGAACGAAGTTTGCCGACACCGCTAGTGTGACACTATTTAAGGATGGCTGGTTCGAATTCCGGTCAGTAATAATCTGCAACATGAGATCGAGCAGTTAGCGCTGCAAATCAAGAATATACGCGCTCCTTGAGCCACATACACTCATAATAAAGGTCGTTACCGACCATTATCGCTGCGAGATCGTCCGCCATTTGAAGGGCTTCCAACCGCGCGGGAACAATAGGTTAGTTACGCGTTTCGCGTATTTTAAAACATCGCAAAAACAATTCACTGCCAAGAAACGAATTCGACGCGAGTGCGGGCGCTTGGCTGCGAACCGAAATCATCGAACATTATTGTTTATAAAGATAATCAACGTAAAACATTTAGCATCAATGTTTTACAGACGTTAGTTATCTTTTCTTTCATGTCATTAAATGGGCATAACGCAAGATGTTTACTCTATTGCAAGTGACAGATATAGTACTTACAACACTATGTCGTCCAATACTGGTAATAGTAAGCTTTATTACTGGTCATCTGGTCGGTTAATATAAATTTTAATCATTTCTTTTTGCAGATACAAATATAGTATATGTATACAGTTGTCTTATTTTTAAAGATATGACTCTAAATCTCTATTATCTTCATAATTACAATCGTGTAAATTAATATTTATTGCCACAGATTATAAGATTAGAGCGCCGCGATATAGAGCCAGGAGTCGTGGTGCCGAGCCAATTTAAAACTCGACAGATAAAGTTAAAAATAATTTATGGCAAATCTTTAATGTTGCGTGAAACGAATCTGTCGCTTTGACGTGCGCCCGCGCTGACAGCTGACGCCACCTGACAGCTCGCATCCGTTTCGTCAATATACAATTAAAGTATTTATTTATTTTCATTGAATAAGCTTTCATTAGTTTAAAATTCGAATCGCAAGCACTGTAAGATAAAATAATATCTTTGCAATGGAAGCAATATTTTTTGTTGAAATTATGCTTTTATTTTAAGAATTAAAAAATAATTTTCTTCTAATTATCTCATTATTATATGTAACTCGATAACCAATATAGGATAAGATCACCGCACTCTATCGTCGCACGACTGCTTTGCCATAAGAGTCGCAGATGTCCTACTATCTTCATTTCATGGATGTTTTTATAGGACATCATAATAAAGTAGAAAAGATACTTTTAGTATTTTTATTGTAGCATGGCACGATTAAACTCATAACAGTATGTATGTTTCTTGGAAAAGTAGTATAGATATGTTATACTCATACAATAACACCGGTCAAAAGTGTTACAAAGACACTGACAGCAACATTCACACATGTCAAATGGTGTAAAAAGGATAGCGTAATTAAAATAATGAGAAAAAAGGAGACAGCCAGTGTTTATCACTTAAGCGTAAATGTAAACACATAACGTAATATTAGAAAAATCGTCCCAATTGGGTCGACTTTCGAGTCTTCACTTTTCGACCGGTATACTGATACTTTTTGTATTATAACATCCTAGAGGGATAGTATACCTGTAACCGACAAGCGTGTGATTGTAGACAACATGAAAAATAGCATAATCTTACAGGTTCACCTTGATAATGGGATTGATTAATCACATGTTAGAGATGCTACATTTCTCCATATTAATTATACTATCTCGCTCTTTGCAAGATCGTTCTTAATTGCTGAGTTCTGTAATTTTATTCTAGAAACTGCGATCGTTAGAGTGTCACTCCTCATGGCCACTAATGACACAGTAATTATTATCGAGTCGCGCGCCACAACATTCCCTAAATATAAATTCATATTTTAAAGAAAATATTAAATACATCTAGCAACAGTTTTATATTATTGCAGAATTAATATTAAAGTGAAAATTGTCGGTCATCTTTTGCCGACCCCATATAATAAAAAGGCCAGGAAGATGTGAAAATGTTGTAACTTTTTCTGAAGGATCTAGTCAAGAATGATATGAACAGGAACTCTAGGACGATTAAACTCTTTTTACAAAAATTTGAACGCGACATCCTTCGACCGGTGAAATACCACGACTTCACAGAAGACAGGCGTGAAGTACACTGCGTTGCGCCTGACGAGTGAGGTGCCGAAGGCCCAATTTGTGTCCTCTTCTTTCCCATCCTTTCCTTATAGGGATAAGATGGGAAGGGAGATCTGGAGTTTTGTATGGATACATTAGCGTAAAGCACGTATTCTGTCACATCCTCACCATTTAAATCGGTCACAGCGCACAGCCGCTGCCGCAGATCGCAAACTAATCTCTATTTCGATGGCTTCCTCTAAACGTCTCTACGAATCTTTGATTAGGATCATTTACAACAGACCGTAACACATATTAAATAAACATTTTGACTTGCGAATGTTTATCAAATTAATCTCGCGTAATAAATTCATCTGCTTATATTTATAGCGGGCGGAGAATTAACGAGCCGACTGCGGCCCGTACGCGTTCATCTATTAAAACATTCAATGTCATTTAGTGCGCTGTTAAAACAACTGTTGTGGGTACCATTTAAGAAACAGCTGCTATAAACCGATCAGTCGGAGATGGTACGATAATTATAATAATAGTAAGAGACGAGCGGGTCACGTCATTTTATTTCATTTCCGCAGATCGCGGCAACCTATTTCCCTATTGATGTACCTAGTAACATTAAAACTGATGACGATTAAATAAGACAAGTTGACAAGCAAACTTGATGCATTGAACATGTGAATGTTTGTTAGAGTGCGGTGAGTGTGCCAATGTTTGTCGTCTGGCAGGCTCAACCATACGCGAGTACCCTCGCTCGGGCATGTCACTTCAGCTAGACATAAGTGACTGTAGACTAGTAAACTAAAATTCTCCCAGTCTACAACTGAAATCGATCTCGAAATATCGAGTCGTGTACCGAGTGACTTCTGATCTTAATTGATCAGAAGCATCCAACTATTGCTGTTCAATTAGGTTAAATTACATACAAAATAATTCAATGAACTAATTAAAAGCGAACACACACACACACGAACCTTTTTCTTATGCGACTTCTTATTCATGTCGGCCTGGCTTCAGATCTGAAAAAAATAACGATTTTTAATACGCGACTTCAAAGTGACGGGTAAATGGCCGCCGCCTGCACGCACGCGCCCGACACGGTCTCATCGTGTAGCTTTTCGTATACATGTTCAAAATCGTCTCATCTTTAATTGGATCAAAAATAGTCTAATAAATTATAAATAAATAATAATATAATAAATCAGCCTTTTCTAGAATGTTCTTGAATGTTGGATAGGAAAGCATCTTGTCGCAATATTCCGAATATGATTTTTTGTTATCGATAAGTAAAGATGAAATAGAAACAGAAGAACTGAACGAGAACTAAACACGATTACTTCGACCTAAACTCGGTTTAGGAGTTTAACGGAGTTTAGAGCTCAAAACTGCATTTCAACATAAGTTAAACGAATTTCAATTTAAACAGCTACATATGACAACCTTTTGGCGTCGACAAACTGACATAACATCTGCGCTTTCGTAAACGCGATCAAATTGTAGCTGATGTTATCAGTTTAACGAGAACCAAGGTTAGAATCGAAATATAAATTCGATTAAGCAAAACGTAGTTTTGTTAAACTTGTTTTCGAATGCAAACGGTGACATTGTCCTTTAGCGACTGCCACTGACTTTGGTTAAAGGTACGCTTAATCTCAGTCCGAGAGGTACAAGGCACTTTGGCGGGTCTACCAGTTCAATTCCAGCATTTTAGTGTACGACTGATTTAACATTAATTTTTATTCTTAATATATAATTAACCTATCTTCAGCCTATTAGTCCAGTTATTTCACGGAGCTTATCTCGAAAAAATAATGGATTTCGTAATAGCATTGTAAGTAGATGTTGTTCACAGTCCAAAAATTTAATTAAAAGATGTCCCGGTTTGTGTTTACGCAACACTATTCCTCGCGCCTCCGTGAAATTCCGCGATCGTGTTTAATGGTGTCCCGAATTCTAAAATATCTGCGACTGATTTGTTACTATTAAAACAAATGAAAATAACGTTATAACAGTTAAGTTAGTTAATAACAGTTACAGATTTTAGTATGATATCGAAGTTCTAAGGCAACAGCTAGGAATGTAGTTTAGAAATGGTTCGATGGATCGTTTATTCACTCATCTACTTCACGATCCATTGCCTTAAGCTGAAGTTCTTTGTTGCACATTATCATCAGCGAATGTATTAATTGATGGTGCGCCTTTCTTAACATCTTCCTTCCGTTCTTCATGGTATGCGGTCTTTTGGTTTTCGTGTTAAACTGCACTAGGTCAACACTGACCATCATTAAACGTACATTGAGGGTCGAAATGAGTATTTTACTAAGTGATATCTTCAGTAAGTCTCATTAATAGGTTATAAAATAATCAAGTGAAGAGAAACCAGTGTAATGCAGCTGAAGGTGCAAATGGCTATTATGAAATCTTTATCATTTAATCTTGTTCACTTCGTATGGCTTCAGTGCCAGGTAATATGTGCCTAAGTAACATATATTCTATATATGTATTATAATAACTTATAAAAGGATAGTAATCTGTTAATTTGATTAGTTATCAGACTTTTAACGATCAGTGCTAGGAGATTGATTCAAAAACTGCCTCTGTCACATTTAATGAACGGATAGAGGTTGTACAATTTATCTTTGGATTTCTTTCTCGTATACAAAATAATAATTGACGGTCTTTCGAAGAAGTGAACAATAGAAATAGTTGATTTACTATATCGTTGCTATCACAAATAAGACAATTGCACGCATTCAGCACAATGTACTAGCCATTAGTAATAGTATTATTGTGAGCCAATTATAAGTGAGCCAAACGTCGCTCTAGACAGACGAGTGTAAATCACACGTGAGCGACATCTATCGGCGCCACGCATAGCGCTTGCCTGCTCGCCAGTCGATCAGCACCGTATCTACATACCGACCTCTTAATCGTCTTTTACTTTTAAATTTCATATAGGAATTTAAAAATCTAACCTATTTTTACCATTTGGTTTACGTACTTTTGTCACCAATTTAACCTTTTTCTGCAGTCATTTCAAACCTCTACGTAATTTCATATTATAAATAAATATAACACTCGCTTTAACAGTAGAACTGCCCGCAAAAATAGTATTTGTTGCACGAATTGGCACGACTCGACCGGTGAAATATCAGGACGACAGGCGTGAAGTAGAGTATTATGCGTTTCGTATGATAAGTGAGGTGCCGGAGGTCTAATTCTAGTCCTCTTCCCCCTCCCATCCTTTGCTAATAAGGGAAGGGAAAGATGACTTGATGGTGGAGGGTATGAATAGGAAAGGAAAATAATCATTTTCTGTTTATCGCCTCCTCTGTACATGTAGGCAACGCATCTGCAACTCATTACCTTGTTGCAGATGCCTAAGGGTAGCGATCACTTGACATCGGGTGAACTGGTGCCTCGTTTGCCACCTTCTACTATAAAAAAATATAGTTAGTAGTTGTTGTTATTTTTCATTTCTGTCGGCAGTCCTTATGACTGCCGACAGAAATGAAAACTCAAAACAGGCTCGAGAATAGTTTAATAATAAATAATCAACAAAAATAAGCTGTCACCGAGGTTAGTAAAACCATAATAGTCATGTCCAATATCAGTTGCCATGGTAACGTTATAATAAGTTATAATGTTTAATGACGAAAAAGATGGCGCGTAACGGAAAAATGTGACGCGTAACGAAAAAATGTTACACTAAATTTTTTTCCAACCCCGATAAAGAAGTTTCACTTCAAAAAAGCTCTTCATGATACCGAAATGTAAAAATACCGAAGTATTTTAAGATAAATCCTAACCATTAAAGTGACAAACAGTTTTGAAATACTGATTTATGCGACACATTATAAAAGTATAACATGAAACTCTTTAGTATGTATACAACTCTGACGTTTATTTTGGATGTTACAAGATGGCGACTGTTCAAATGCTTTATATTCATACCTAGGTATATTAAAACATTTAAAAGTTTTCTGACGATATTAATATATAAGGATTGAATTGTCGTCTAAGGGTAATCGTATGGCACAAGGTATTTTATAATTTCTACACAAAAAAGCTCCAAATTACATTTCTATTTTATCGATATGCACAAAATTCCTGAACACAATAAGAAGGGATTAAGACAATTTTATATTTCGTGGCAGAGCTGCTCTTGTTTCGATCGTTATTCCTGAGAAGATAATGCGCCAATTGATGTATGAAAAAGTTTACTTATTATTGTCACTAGCCTCTGTTAAAATAGTATTCATTTAAAACAAACCAGGAATAACATTCACAAAATTCGTAATTTTCTTGAAGCAATACGTTCCTCGTGGAGCCAGCCCATCCATAGGCAGGCCACTGGCCAGGCAGAGCCAGGCAACTGGCCGTAAAACGTTGCCTAACATCATTTTCCACAGTGTGTACCGCTATTTAACCAGTGTAAACTCGCTTTATAGAGCGTGTTTGGACAGACGTGGCGTAAATCACAACAGAGCGGCACGCGACGTGCGCTTGGCACTTCCTAACTGCCAGCCGGCTGACTTGGCAGGCTTGGCAGACTTGGCAGCCGCACGCCGTCTGCCGCTGATTGTGTGTAGAGTGCTAAGGACATACAGAACGTTGTTCTATTAATTTGTTGCAACGTACTAATGTCCGATCAATGTTTCGGCACGATTATAACGTGTCATCAGAGGATTAGATAAGTAAGTCCAAACGATTTTTTGCCTTCAGATAATTAATTTAAAATGTCGTTTCAGTTCATTCGCATTTTGTTTATTTATTTTTATTTGTTATTTTCGTTGCCAATACCTATTACTTCTTCCTCCTCCTCCCTACCTATTACTTCTTACAGTCTATAATAGAATATTTACGTATTGTGAATACAATGTAGTGTCACTAAAACAGTTTCAGCTATATTTCATAGATTTTAACATAAATGTATTTTTTCTATTCTTATTATGATCCAATTAAGGACCAGAGCGTTTCCTCAACACGTAGCTGCGCCTGATATTGCATGAATAGGCCGACTGGATCGGGAACCTCTTACATGATACTGGAAAAGTGATTTATCCTCCTGCAGTCGGTCTGCTACATGTCTTCATCATCGCAACAACCTGAAACTTTAGCGAGTTAGAGCTGAAGTGTCACATACTAGAAGTCATAAGACCATCACTGCTCATAGTAGGGATGGTCACTTAATATAGATGAGCCGCTGATCAGTTATCAGTAGGGATGGCTCCTGTATGTACTTAATTATTAAATTATAAAAAATAAGGCACAACGCTTACAATACTTGGTATATCTATCAACCCTAGTTATGTCACATACACAGAAGACATAACTTTTAACAGTCTTAAAATAAACGTATGCAATAGCACGCCAGAGAAATACATTTTCATTAGCGTTCCTTAATTAGTCATCGCAACGTCCTCCGCGGCTGACGGCAGGATTGGCACTGCTCCCGCCCGCCTAATTACAGGACGCCATGTTCACTGCACCGCGTAATTATGAGCGTAAAGCCAAGTGGCTGAATGCACATGGTTTCGCTTTTTACTTTGGAGCTAGATTATTTTTTTGTAATATCTTTAACGCAAGACTTCTTGAGATTGATGTTTAAATGTATAAACAGAATTAGTTGTACCAATATACAACACATTGTGTTACAAAGTTTACGCAAACGTTACAATAATACGCGACACTTGATACAAAGTGTCGATAATGAACAGCTGAAAAGATGTTTTCGTGACTGTTACAATAAGTATAACGGCATGTGCGATGACGTCATGGTTATTAAATATCATGAAATAAATACACGCTAACACACACACATAGGGTTGACAGGGATAGCACACGCTACTACTTTTTCACTGCGGAGGAGGAATGATCTAACACTCGGTAGGTTAACTGAGAATCTTAAATGAACTCAGATCCCCAGGCTATGTATTAGAGCTCTAATCATTTCACTACGAAGCCATTATTATTTTAACATACTCTATTTAAGTCTTATAAATTCTACTCGCCTACCCCTCTGGGTTACGGGCGTGAGCGCATATTTATTTATTTATTCGTAGGTATTAAATACCACGACCTAACGGAAGACAGGCGTGAAGTAGAAGTTTTCTGCGTTTCGTCTGATAAGTGAAATTATCATTTGATAGGGGAGATTATGGATGGGAAAAGGGAATATCTTTTTATCTCCTTTGTCAATTAAAGGTAGGCAACGCATCTGCTACTCTAACTTGTTGCAGATGCTTGTGGGTAGCGGTTACTCAACGTCAGATGAACCGCTTGCTCGTATGCCACCTTGTTCCATGTTCCGCGCGTGAATTAAAAAGCAATCGGACAATAGAGGTCGTATAACAAGAGTAGAGGAGCGTCGACGTGTGATCAGTCAGCGATCAGCCGTGGCGCATTGCGACTCGTCTGTCAGCTGGCTCCTTCGCCGACGTTACGGAATGCTTTTAACTAATCCCAATTTTTATTTTTATTAGCTTTTTTAATTTTTTCTTTTAATTTCTCTTTTACTAAACAATTAAAATAGATAATAAACAATAGAAGAGTAATGTTATCCCAATAACAAGTAATGATAAGCTAATAAATGCGTTGAGCGATGCGCTCATGTTAAGTTTTATTGCGCGGCGGTTCAAGTAAACTGTTTTTTGCAAACATTTTAATGGCTTAGGGCTCTAGTTCACGACGTAAATACATTGAGTCAACTACTCTTTTATTAGTTTCCTTCTGGATGATTTGATTATCTTCAGGCATGAAACATTATTCCTCTATCATGGTGAGAGGAATTAGATTGCTGTCGCGTCCGAGCGCGAGGTGAGGGGACTACCAAACGTGAGTTTAGCCGGTTTTTAATTTAACAATTTTGTTTTATAGTATAGGGCGGTATGCATGCGGTTCACCCGATATTACGTGATCGCTACCCATAGGCATCTGCAACAAGCTAATAGTTGCAGATGCGTTGTCTACCTTTAATGGATAGAGGAGGGGATAAACAGAAAATGATTATCCTCCGGCACTCATCAGACGAAACGTCGAATACTCTACTTCACGCCTGTCTTCTGTGATGTTTCTTGCACCAGAGGAAGTATTTGCGAGCTCTACCACGGTTGATAGCACTTGTGGGCCTGTACAACTATCTAAATTAACAACTAATGTCATCACAAAAATCAGAAAACGAAAATTATTTGACAATGAAAGACATAATTATTAAATCCACAATCACACTGTGGAAAATCCCTTTATCGCTAAGGGTACTTGGGTTGCAGCCCAAAAAGCCCTGACCAGATCCACCCCTGGATTGTTTTTCATTTGGAAATCATGTCATGGTCATATCTCCCTCTTTTCTTACACGTCTAGGCATTAAGCTAAAACGCTAATTGGCTACGGTTGCTCACAATAATAGCAGGTAGAGAATTATGATGATATGGTAGGTCCATGAGATACAGCCTGGTGATAGACGGGCAGACAGACGGACGGACGGACAGCGGATTCTTAGTCTAATAGAATCTCGTTTTACTCTTTGGGTACGGAACCGTCAAAAACTACGAAAGGTGTGCTAATACAAGTGATCGCATTTTTATTTTTCAACAGAAAGAAAGTACTTCGGAGGAAGTTATGCAAAAGCCCAAGATCATGACATGTAAATCATTAGCAGTAAAAAGTTAAAAAAAAATTTAAACAAAAAACCGACTTCAAAAAAACTATATTCAAAAACAACAAATGCACTTA
Source organism: Papilio glaucus (assembly GCA_000931545.1). Lineage (NCBI taxonomy): Eukaryota > Metazoa > Arthropoda > Insecta > Lepidoptera > Papilionidae > Papilio > Papilio glaucus. Next base: position 313,633 of record JWHW01024324.1, read on the forward strand.
AAAGTGTAAAATAATTTTACACAATTAAACATAAGAATCAATTCTTAACCATACTTATTTTTGGAGTCGGTGTCAGCGTCAGCTAATGAAATACGAATATACGAGGATAAATAAATAAATATGCGCTCACGCCCGTAACCCAGAGGGGTAGGCAGAGATCATGGATTTCCATTTGGCGCGATCCTGGCACACCTCTCTCGCTTCTTCTACATTCATACATCTACGCATACATGCTCGTCGGTTAGCCCTACCAACACTGCCACTCACTTTTGCTACATAAATTTGTTTCGTTATTCTCTCTTCATTCATCCTTTCAACACTTCCGAACCACCGAAGCATACCTTTCTCAATTCTAGTTACAACATCCACTTTTAAGCCACACTTTTTCCTTGTAATGGTATTTTTAATCCTATCATTCAATGTCACGCCCAACATACTTCTTAAGGATCGCATCTCAACGGCATTAACTCTATTAATACGAGGATGCCTTAAGAAAACATTTTACTAGTATTAAACATTATAGTAGTGACCCGCCCCGGCTTCGCCTGGGTACCACTAAATATGTTAATCCGATCGCTACCAAGCACAGCTGACACCGACTCCAAAAATAAATATGATTGCGTAAAATTATTTTATACTTTAAGTGCATTTCTTGTTTTTGAATATAGTTTTTTTGAAGTCGATTTTGTTTTTGTGCGGAGTTCTGAGGTAACAAACATAAAAAAAAACATACAGACGAATTGATAACCTCCTTTTTGAAGTCGGTTAATAAAGACGGATGTCAAGAAATGGTGGACATGTCAAAAAATACTCAGGAATACGTCGTTAACACAGAACTATTAATGGTGGATACAGTAAAAAACGAAATTGACGCAACATCTTTAATTATGACGCTGATTGAATTGTATATTTCGAATTTATTATGAAATTAGGTCACTTCTTTCTGAATAATGTAGGATATACGAGATCAAGATTATTTAAAAATCAGATGTTCCACTTATTAAATTTAAAGGAAAATTTCAGTAAAAATTGATATTAATTAATGAATTTACGATTGATTCGTTAAAATAAGTTATTGATTATTAATACAATATTTAGATTAAAGCTTTATAAAACTAAGTACTACTACTAAACTAAAAAGAAAATATCTTTAAATAATTATTTTTTAAATATCTAATATAAAACTAATAAACAAGTTAGTTTTGTAACATTTAAGTTTTGACAAAATATAAAATTTAAAAACATAACATCATAAAACAAACAACGCGAAGGAGCAATGCGTAAAATTAACAAAAATTTAAAAAAAAAGTGTTAATGCCATCATAAACAAACCTCCGGGAATCTTCTGAAATTAAACTATTACACAGCACTTAAAACACCAATCCGAAAATAATTTTAAAGTTTAATATTAAAATAATTATATTAATCTCTGTATAATCTTTACGATCATCAAAGGCGGGAAAATTTTAATGATGGCGGCCGCGCGCGGTGCTCGCGCACTCGTGATGACAGCGCTGTACTGCCACCCGCCAACTGGCAACTAGGGACGGGGACTATCCACTGGGCATGACACAATAAAGTTAGCATCAGAATGGGTCGCCACCCGCCACACACACAATGCCGTAATAACCATACGCGAGTTCTGATTTGCGAGACATTTACTTCTATTACACTTGGCAACAGAAACGCGCGAAATGTTACACACGACCGCACGTTAATAGAACAAAACGTTTACTTTTCACATCCAAAATTATTCTTTACGATGGCATATGATAATGTTTTTGGTTCAAAGCGTTTGTTTGAGTTGTAAATTAAGATATTTCAACGTACAACAAAGCTGATGTAAACCATATGCGGTTTTTCTCAAAATTCTACCCACTTTGAAGAAATGTTTCAACTGTTGTTTTAATAACAGTAAAGTTGATTACACATGATTTAATATTTTATCTTTTGGCAACACTCGTACCCGAAGATACTGTGGTGATCAAGACAATATTATGATTTAAGGTGTCCCAAATGAACGAAACTTTTAACAAGGGACTTATTAATATTGAATTAGGTAGGCGGACGGACACAATGGGATTTTAGCGTTGTAATTTTATTCAAAGTTTTACTCATTTGACGAGTCGAGATCGATCTTAAAGACACAATGACAATAAACTTTTATGATGTTTAAAAAATATCGCACAAATTTTACCTCAGCTGGGAATCGAACCAAGAACTCTGTTCTAGGTATCAACTAATTATTTTTACTGCCAGACTCCCGGTTAGCAATGTACTGCAATCGCCTTCTATTGTATTCCGATGTCATTGATACTCTTTAGTATATTACTTTAAAGGCTTTAAGGGTACCCATAAATGACGAACATGTATACATAGATGAACACCTATGGATATGGATCGAGAGAGGTGTGCCAGGACTGTACCAGAAGGAAATTCGTAACCCGTCTTGATTACGGGCATCGGTGTTTATTTATTTATGCTAAATAGACGCGAACAAGCATACGGCAACACCGTCATGTGTTGTGAGATCGCCTTTGCATCAACATGCATAACAGTCGCAAGATTTACCGATAATGTTTAGTCTACAGCCCTTGTACTAAAGCCTAGTATACACACTTTGCATTGGCCTACTGAGAGTAAATTATTAAAGGAGAGAAGTAAAGAAAAAAAGCCTTTATATCTTAACAACACAATTCAGAATTAAATACAATAAAAATAAATAAAAAAAAATCTTGGAAACTGTTCTGAATTCAAATAAGCGTGTTTCCGCCGCATGATGCGCATGTTGTTCACGTGGACCTATAAGATCCCCAACGACATATCGTCCCACGTGGCTAAAGAAGTTTTCACATCAACAATAATAAAAAATGATGAATTTTTACAAAGCATCGCTTTCATCGTCATGTTGATTCCAAACAAGATGGCGATAAGATGTCCTGTCACGTGTTTCTTCAATAAACTTTTACCGCTTACCACCGTACATGAGGCACCACCACCATAGATTCGGGGTAAACAAGGAGCAGTGATTTACTGCCGATTCCCGATTCTTGCAGCGTATGAAGGTGTGCATATAAATGTATATTGTATCACTCTTGAGATGATTCGAGTATTGATAACGATAAAGTGTAAAAGTAATAGTGTAATGAAATAGTTTGTTTAGATATAGTTAATTTGATAGCGTACGTAATTCACGCTGCAATTCAATTAATTTCCTCCAGATTGACGTAAAATCGTTGTGTCGTACCGACGAGGTCCCGGTCGGCCTATAATAAGCGCATTCATCGACGGACGAGCGGGAGAATAATAAACAAAGGAGGGTCATTAAAATGGCTATTTCGGAGCGTCTGCCCGCGCCGCGAGTCTCTCGCGCGCAATCATCGGCTGAAGCGGCACCGCATACAGTTTATACAGATTTTGAAAAAGAACCAAACAACACCATCGATTCGACTACTAGTAACTCAAAGATGAAATAGACTGTAGTAAAATGTACGTGAAATGCATTTTTTTAAAGAATTTATGAAATAGGTGTGCCATAGCACCTTCATTAGGTGGAGCCGTATAAAATTTACATATCTGTAATTCATATAGGTCACTTTCTTAGAACATACCTCTTGAAGTCTTAATATAAGTAAATGCAATGCAGGTAATACACGAAAATCTCTCTCTCGTCGCTGTTCGGACCCGATCAATCTGGTTATTGCGCTACGATTGATAATGATCTGTGGTGATTGCTTAACTTCCTGGCGTCGCACAGATAGACCGTCTCGAAATGGAAAATACCAGAAACTCATAGAATACGGCTGTAATGTATAGTGCCTCATACGAGCAAGCATTTGCTTTGTTGCAGATTCAGATATTCTTCTCCTACCGCAGCTCATAAACATCTGTACAAACCTAATCAATTAAAAATGTTAAACATTAGGGCACTGCCATTTTCTATAGAATTTCCCGAAATCACTTTCAACACACTCAATTTATATTTTTGTTCACTAAGCTTTTAGTGGACAAAAATTAAATATATCGTAAATGTCAATAGTACGAAGTATAGAGGATGTCAATAGTACGAAGTATAGAGGATTTCAATAGTACGAAATGTAGAGGATGTCAATAGTGCGAAGTATAGAGGATGTCAATAGTACGAAGTATAGAGGATGTCAATAGTACGAAATGTAGAGGATGTCAATAGTGCGAAGTATAGAGGATGTCAATAGTACGAAGTATAGAGGATGTCAATAGTACGAAGTGAGTCTCTACAATTCATACTATTGACATCCTCTATACTTCGCACTATTGACATCCTCTACATTTCGTACTATTGACATTTTCAATATATATGTTAGAAAGCGATATTCCCTGCATATCTTTTACAGATTTCCTTACTACGTCCACCCGTCTATGTCTAGTGACTTAGGGCGGCACATTCCTGATGCGACAGTAAGTTCAGTTAGTGTTGCTGCGGTATTGCGAGTCACCCGCGGAGGCGCTATGTAAATTGTTTACACAATTATATTATAACTGACTATTATCCGCGGCTTCGCTAGCAATGATGACCTAAAATATCCTACTCATGTCACTATCGAAAATACAATAATATGGTTACTTTGTTCTTGACTCTTTTTTGGATAAAATTTATTATGTCCTTTTCTGTACCGCGACAATGTGTGTGTGCAAACCTTTATGGTGATCAGTTGAGTCATTAAGGAGTGAAAGCGTATCAAACAAACATATTTATACTCGCATTTGCTTTTAAAATTATAATTTTGTATGTGTCCATTGGTGCGCCGGTTGGCGTGCGACGGAAACGAACACTTTGTTTTTGATCAGGCCGCGCGTGTCGTTGTCGGTCAATAAAAACGTTTACAGCAAAATAAAACGCATATCAATGGCGCGACTTAACTAATGTTAACAGAACGCGACATGGCGGTTCGTATTTAATACACTATTTTAAATTATTTAAAGCCAAGATTTAGATTCATTCGAACATTTTTTTTTTAGAGAACTATAGTAAACTGTGAATACAAAATAGATATTGCAGACATGTTACACTCACGCACTTATCTAAGTTGGCAATCGAGCCTCGGTCCACAGGTGAGGTCTTCTCTCAGGGGCTTTTGAGTCCAGTTACTCTTAAAGACCTTTAGGTTAGGTTAGGTTAGAATCCACAGGACTTGAGGGCTGGTTGGGCTTGAAAAAAGGCTGGGAGGGAAGGCCGAACGGTGCTGCTTGAGGCGTCATGTTTGTTTCGTGTAACAGAACCACCTGAGTCGCTTCTTTTTGCGGAGGAGTAAATCACTCATCGTTATTATTTTCGTATTTTTTCTATTATCCTGAAAAGATAATTAACATTCTTTTGAATGGATGAATATCACGTATGGTTATTACTTTTCAAAATGATAAATAGAACAGTATCTACTCTATAGAACTGAATAGATAAAGAAGTCGTATTTAATATATTCCGTATTTCTGTCATTTAGGTAGTCATGAGGAACTAGTTCAGTATCAAGTACACATTTTTCTTGCGATAATTACGGCTCCAACTAGCGATATTAAATGTAGAATAAGTAACAAAAAGATTTATTGCAATCTTTATATATGAAAACTATTGCTTATAAATCTGTAAACATTTTAAATTCCGAAATCAATATATGTTTTAACTCGTTATCTTTGGCTCGTATTTGAATGAGTTAGTATCGAGTTGGCACATGTATGTGCAATGGAAAAGGTCCGTGTTAAAGTCTAGAATAAACTATGCATAACTATTAAATCTAAAGCATGTATTCACAAGACGGCCATTCCTGTATCAACACTTATGAGCCGTAGCACATTGAACGCTATAAACACATTTCCACATCGTTCATCGCTGCAGCAGATATCCCTGGCAGTGATGGCAGCGCTATCTGTTGGGCTGAGGCTATTTCTGTGTTGTCTGTACCAACACGAGACCTACACGCGGGCAACTTACACGGCTATCAAATTTCCTCAAATTATTATCTTGTTTTATTAAATTCAATCTATTAATTTATATACCTAATGTTTAATTTAAATTTCATCGGCTATACGCTACACAACATTAGACAGCTCGTCATACCTTGTCATTTTAGGTTATATAGTAACCTGTTTGTTGTAGGATTTGCTTTGAAGTAAATGAATAAAGTTTCGAGCTTTTATTTATTACAAGCCGCAGTAAAATAAAATCAATAAGATCGTAATCCGGTCTTCAGTTTGTGATGGTGAGCCGGCGTGAAGGCGCTAAGTGTTTATTGTGGCATTCCCCAGTGCAAACATTTAGCCGCAATACATTGACATACGCCAACAATCGCCGCTAGATATATGTTCGTACTATTAGTCTAAATACCACGTTTTTATTTAAAAGAACAGCTTGTTTATGTCTAATTGTTAACCACTACATCGCCTTAGGTTTGTGAATATCGTTCTTACCTAAGAACACTACATAAATCAGCCATCACAACTTCTCATTAGTGTTTCACAGACCAATAACACTGAATGATTTAACTCATAAGTACTACTGATATCGCTAGTATTTGACTAATGGGTATATGGGTGATTACCTGCCGCAAATTTCTGATAGTTTTTAGTTAGTTTGTATTATCCTGTGACATCCCACGAAGACCTGAAAGTATCACTATCATACAAAAGTGAATCTGACTATCCATTAGTCAGAGTTAGTTATGTAGCTTCAACTAATTTCTAGAGAATACTTACAAATTTCTCAGTAAACTTATTTACTCTCCAGTTGAGTTTAGGTCTCGCCTTATATATTTTCGAAGTTTTACTAACCATAATTATCCTTCGATCTCGGATGTCCATCCGTTTTATCAAAGTTTCCTTATGAAGGCATCCAGTGTAAAAACTATAATTCTCTGTACACAGGTGTGTCTATACATCGCGTAAGTCTGTTAAGACTAAAGTTCAACGAGACTAGTCGTATTAGAAATAACGGCTACGTCGACCCATTTACAAAGAAACCAATACAAACAGTGAAGAAAAACGTTTCCAGGCGTCTTAATTTACGAAGTCGGAACTGACGAATACCGCTACGCTTCGCCGCGCCGTCTGCGGAACTGGGACTTGATTCAAATATTATATAAAGCAATTCCAACACTCGACCACTTGCAATTATATTTGTAACTAGCTGTTGCCCGTGACTTCGTCCGCGTGGAACCAAATTAACCGGAATAATCGGACAGACAGACAGACAAAAATTTAAAAAATTGTATTTTTGTTATAAGTACCGTACATACATCATGTGTACTGTATGGGAATTTAATTTTGATATTACATACAGACACTTCAATTTTATTTATCTGTATAGATTTTTTCTTATTAAGTTTATGTTAGATAGATAGTTTTTTTTCGCTGACATTTTAACTTAAGCAGAAGAAAAATAAACCTATAAAGTAATAGTAGGTATTTACAAAATGTATTTTACAGCAACCAGGTTGGTCAGGTTGTCCTTTGACATAGGCTTCCGCTAGGTCCTTCCACACTTCTCTGTCGCGGGCTGATCCTCTTCCTTCCTTCGGTAGGTCATCTTTCCATCTTTTTATGTGACGTCATCTTGTTCCTGTTTCTGGGGTACCATTTGATAGCGTCTTCAGTCCATTTTGTCCTGTTATTTTTTTAAAACAAACAAATGATGAACCGTTTACAATCAAATCCCGTAGCGATGAAAACTAATTCCTCTCCATTTTCCATCCATTGGTCAGTCCAATGTACATTTTTTGCCCGATTTACATAAGTAGCGGCATGTGGAAACCACTGTTAGGGTTCTGTATCCAAAGGGTAAAACTAAAATAGGGTCCCATTATTAAGACTCCGCTGTCCATCTGTCACCAGGCTGTATCTCATGAACCGTGATAGTTCGACAGTTGAAATTTTTATGATGATGTATTTCTGTTGCCGCTATATCAACAAGTACTAAAATACAGAATAAAATAAATATTTAAGGGGGCTCCCATACAATAAACGTGAGTTTTATTTGCTGATTTTATAGATAATGGTACGGAACTATTTGTGCGCGAGTCCGACTCGCACTTTGTCAGGTTTTTGTATTCTTCTTTTCTACGAAGTAAAATTTATTTTTGATAAAAGTACCCACCGGTTACCCCACGCACATTTTATATAGAAAAGAGGAATCTCTACCGAAAGATATAATACAGCACTAAACTGACATCCAATATTTTAATCCCCCAACAACATTCAATATAAATTTTATGTGAGTGTTCTCAGCGATCGTAAATTGCTCTCATCAGCAAATATTTACATTTGGCTAACCAGAAGTGAGATGAGACGCGGGCTTCGCGCGAAATCGTTTGACGCAGGGATCAATACACGGTATTCAACAATGTTTACTAAAACAACACTCAATTGCTCAGATTAATTCTGCTAAATATTTATCTCATAATTCGCCCGATATTATAAATTATTTCAAATTAAATAAAAGCGATCAAATCAGGAACTTTTGTTCCAAGAATGCTTTAACGTAAAAGATTCAAAATATTTAACTTTTGTGGTCCACAGGAGGGCGTACCCTTTTCCCAACGGAAGTTTAATCAATAGATGCTCGGCTAATGTGTGCTGGTGATCCATCTCTGCTTATGTATATGTCTCCTTATAAATAGGACTCTTTTGTCTTTTTGTGAATGATGAGTGACGGACAGTGGCACATTTACGCATTCGCCGGCAGTAGGCTATTTAGTTTGCCGCCTCTACCTTCACATTCCGATATCCTCGAAGATAACAATCATATATTATTAGTTACATTGAAATAAGAACTATAATATAGTGCATTACATCACCTTTTCCTAGATTTCCTTGAAGCTCTATTGAACCTGTAGTACGACTATAGAAGACTAGTAAATGCTGGACTAGGGAAGCAGGAGACACAAAGAGTCAAACAAATGATTCAACAAGTTATATTATATTGAGCATCACATTTCTTATTCTAATAGTTTAACTCAAGCGCCACAGAGAGGACCAATGTAACAGAAGTAGTTAATTAAGAGAACAGCAAAAGAATAACTCTGGATTTTTGCAGCGTACAAAACCGATTTTTCTCAAAAATTATCAAAAAATATCACTTTTTAATTGCAAGTTATATGCATATACGTATATTTACAATGCGATATGCAGCTAGCAAAGGACTATAAATAAAGTTCCTTGCAACAATCTTTCAAGTATACATAGGATATTTTCAAAAGACCAAATTTATTTACTAATGAGCTTTGTAAAGTCCTTTGCTGCGTCACAAAATATGAAGTTTTATCACGAGAAAACATTAACAATATTGATGTAAATCCTCACACACTTAAGTATGTCCCACAAAGGGCTAAAAGACCAGACAACTCTGACCATCATTTGTATCTCTTTAATCTAGATTGATGTATTATATCCCCCAAATGCTTACATTATACATTTTCCATACAAACTAGACAATTTCTTATATTCATGCAGATACTTCATTGAAATCATCTAACATTGGGAGTAAAATATTTAATAATCGCGATAAAATGTGTAAAACTAGTTTAATTTCAAATATAATTAATCTGTGATAAGATGAGTTAAGATTATTTTAATTAATACTAACAATAATATAGTAATGTTTCCTCTTCTGATCTTAAAATACTCAATAGAGTTTCTTATTTATCTTTTAAGATTTTATAAAGCAATTTATTAGACATTTCCAAACTTCCGAAATTTCAAAAGGAAATGGGGTCGAGGAGAAGGGAAATATAGGTTAAGGGCTTCATACCCAACTACTTTATACCCAGTTATGTTATGTTGCTGATTGAACATCTTTTAGTTAACTGAATGCTTCTATTGTTCCATAACATCATATATAGGAATATCTCATCTACAGTTTATTTGCAGATTATCATGTATAATGTTCCTAGACAAATAATTATGTTTAAATATTAGTAATAGCATCAACAGTTTAATAATAATCTAGGAAAATGTAGCCTCTTGACTTGATGATATATAAAATAGTTCAGCTGCCCTTCTCCCACTTATGGTGTGTCATAAACCTTAGAGCTATTATAACATTCAACAATTTAAGTGCATGTTTTAGGAAAACCGATTGACGAGACGCAACAAGCTCGCAATTGGACTCCCTGTGTCACAAATCATAGTTAAAATCGGCCCTCTCTAAATCTCGTATCTCAACTATATCTGTCTTGAGACGCAGCTTTAATATTTCCCTCCAAATTGCCTCTCGATGCTCCTTGTTTGTGATGCCCATTCTTAGTAGCGTATTGTCATTGATCCTGACCAGTGCTCTGCCAGTAATATCATGCTGCAGTAAACAAATCACATTTTACACAAATATTACACATTTATGACATATCTTAATTAATAAAATTTATCATTTTATTCTAAATCAACTTACAATTCAATTTTTTACATTAAGCCTAGTTTTTTTGCACATTATTTTTTATGGTGGTGGTGGCATAGTTTTACAAATTTAATTAACCAGTTGGATAACTGGTTTTAGCCAGCATATTAGCTTTAACAAAGCTAATTCAATGAAAAACAGAAAATAATTATATGAATATTAACTACAAGCTATGTATTCCAACATCTTAATATTATTTAGATAAATAGGTTTTTTTAAAGAGTTAAAAGTGGTTTTCCTATTGAGTTTTATTTAATAAAAATTATATTGTAAATCTAAAATAACAAATGAGAACACTACCTCATGAAACCTTTCCCAATACAAGCTATAATAGTCACTGCAGTGACGTCGCAACCATTTCTGTACATCTGCTTCAGTCCACAAGTACACTGCTTTAGGCCTTGTTGCTTTAGCCTGAAAAAAAAATGCAGGCATTTTATTAAACAAGACTAATCATAAGCTTATGTGATGGTAGAGTAATACAGAGTTAGCAACTGTTGCTAGAATGATCCATAGTGAGAGGGAAAGTACTTCACTCTCAAATTACAGGTATGAGTCAGAGATGTTATACTCATATGCTGGTGAGTGTAGTATCCAGTAACTTAATTCTCTTCTGAACCATGCCATTCTTGCATCCAGCTGTAATTGTGTGCCTTTTGGTTGTTTTAGATTATTATGGATATTGGTGTACACATATGCATGTATTACACTAACCTAGCAGCAAGAACATACACCTAGTTCTTGAAAGAAACTGAACACAGAATAATCAACGAAAACTATCTAAAGGTTACATGATTCCATAAGCCTTAAAGCCATCAAAGTCAGACTATTATAAATATCTTTCTAGGTATTATACTACATTATTAATTTTACCTTTGGTTTATTAGTATTTAAGGCAGAGTCTTCAACCATTTTGTTTTATAAATTTTCTTCGTACTTTCTTTAGTTTTGTAATATTCCAACATTTTTGTCAGAAAAACATCATAAATACCAATTGACAGAACAGAAACACAATAACAAATAAAATGACATAAACTTTGAAATTGAATTGAATGAACAACTCTCTTTCAAACAAATGTCATTCACTTTACAGATAATATTTTTAGATCGGATTGCTGGTAAATTTAAAAATATGAATAATTTCAAGATTACCTTAAATATTAATACTGAAATAACTAAAATTTCAGGAGTGTAACAAATTTACTTTTCACTACAATCATTTGATTGTGAGTCTAACTACGTGTAGAAGCTATCCAAAACACTGTAAACTTACAGCAATTTAGCAACATTATAATTATACCGACAATAATTATACCGATGCCATCATCTTGAGCTTGACAAGAGCTTGACTCATTGACTATGACTACTAACTATGGCAACTTCATTGATCTGTCAGAAAATGGTAGATTTGCTGTGTTTGTCATCCGCTGAAAAATAAAATAAATCATCTTGTACTGGAACTTCACGCCCAAGATCATAAAATGCAACTATAAACCGCTTCGCTATGGCACAGAATTTACAGAAAAAGCCCTCGAAGGGCATATTGAAGACCTCAAGAAGCGTCGATGGGCAGGACGGAACACCGTCTACGAGTAAAAGACCGAAAGAGCAGAGATTTGACGAAATGAACATTATAGAAACGTTTCATCCTGCTGATAAAGATTACGGTCATATGAAAGTCGATGAACCTAAAACTCCTTACTCAGAAGCGATAGATGGCGATTTAGAGCCAGCCGATGAGTTGGACGCAAACATCTTGGCGGCAAAGCTTGCGGCGAGCATGAACAAGCCGCCGAAGTGTGTGGAGCCTTGTGACAGTGATGAGGAAATGGAGGAGCCAGAGGAGGTGCGACAGCGGCGGCTCGAGTTTGAGAAGAAACGGAAAATGCACTACAATGAATTTCAGGTTATATATACATATACGTAATTATATTTTACTCTTTAAAGAAAGTTTGAAAACGTAAAGTTTTCAAATTGCTATATATTGGTAAGTTGTTATGGGTGAGAAATTTAGAGCTAGTGGTTAATTTGGGTGATCTACATATAACCTTTCTAGACCTTTTTCTATGTTATTCCACATTATTCCAGCAGGATTTTACTTTTCTCATTGATAACTTTTAAAAACTAGTAAAAACAACTGATTTACTAATTTAGTAACAGTTACTATGTTCTTCCCTTTTTTTGGGGCAACATAAAATACTATATCTCAACATAGGGTTTTCATGGAACTAGCTTCAACAATGTACTAAACTACACTTCTAATATTAAAATAATTAATTATATTTTAGTAAATATTTTTCCTCAATATATGTTCTCCAATAACTATTAGAGACCATACTCTCAAAGTTGTTGCTTTATATGTCTACCTGAGACAAACTGTCCAGTTAGGTAGGTCCAACTTCGAGAAGGAGGTCAATTGCCAAATCTGACTCAGATGGGCAGCATTCGGGAAGTTGCAAGATATCCTCTCATCCCAATGTGTACTGCAGTCTCAAGACAAAAGTCTAGCTGTAAGGTCCTGGAATTGAGGTATAGGTAGGCCTCCCACAAGATGTGGGTCAACTGGGTGAGGGCAATGGTGGACCGATCTTTGTGGTGATCAATGGAGGAGACCTATGTCCAGCAGCGGACGACTGTAGACTGAAAGGAAGGAAGGAAAGACATATTTTTGATCATAGATGGATTTTTAGTTTAAGATTCATTGGGATATTTATTCAACTTAAGTTTGTTTCTTCTTATAATGTTAAACCTGCCTTTGATAGAGTTGTAATTTTATTCAGACATCTTAAAAGTTAGTTTTTGGATCTGGTCCTGTGCAGTTCTGTGACAATTGGCTCTTTCCCTAAGATATTTAGTACTTTATTGTAATATAAGTGAAAGCAGATAGTAATAGAAATAAAAGAAACCAGGCATTTGTGAAAGTTTTGTCAAATTTTTATTCAACTAACACTACTGTCAAGTTTAATGTTATATCAAATTGATTTAATTGTCTAATTGAAAAAAAAGTTGATGGTCATTCTTCTAGTAACAAATAACATTTGATCGGACATTTGACAGCTACTTTTTCAGTTGATCGGCATTTCAGAACCTGAGCGTTAGTATAATATAGCAGATAAACCTTAAGAATATTATCAGAACACACAACAATATGTTTTGTGTGAGAATTTATTAAAGAAACTTAAATTGTAATTAAATGTACCATATCAAGATTCCCATTGCTACATGGAAAAAGTTAATTAGAGTCTAGTGGGTGTCAAATGAGCTGTGGGGATGACTCACAGTTTATCATTCGAGTGGCTGCCGGCCTACGCTTTGTACTTGATAACATAATTACACGGTTACCTCTCATTCTATTTCCCTAATGATATATTTATTATATGTTTATGATATAATTTTTTTCTAATGATAATTATCGTGATATATATCTTATCTTTTTAGTTCTACATTTTTCTTGAACTTTTAATCACAATATTTATTTTAAACAGTAATCCATTTTGTACAAAATTGTAGTCCTTATAGGTGATTTTAACCACAATCGTTGAGAGACAATTATATAATATACAACCATCATGAATGAAATTTTCTCTGCATTAACATATACAATTGCCAAGTGCAGTACTTTTTGTTACCCATAGTGTATGTTATAATATTGAAACAAGCATAAGAGATTCTTTAATTTCGTGTGTGAATAAGATCACTGTGATGTGATGGTGTGTTACTTAAGGTTATATTTATATGGAATATAAGTAGAAATAACTTTAAATAGGCAAAATGAAAAAATATTTTGTGACTGAAATCGTCCAAAAAAGCTAAACTTTTGTTGATAAAAAATTCGATTGTGATTTTTTTGGGTGGGTCCAAGGATGGTATAGATTCACAATTGGACCCATTATTTAAAAAAATATATCAGGAAAGGATTGAAAAACATTAGCTGAACCCACATATAGCAAGCAGGAGAATGTCTGCTGGGTATCATATATTTTTTGTTTGATGCAATGTTTATTTTATTCTTTGCAGAATCTATACAAAGCTGAGATTAGAGCTCGATTATCTAGAAGTTGCTTTATGTTCGAATTCATTGCTTTGGTGGTTCAGGAAAGGAACAGACTAATGTATGGTATACAATGTTGGTAGGGGATTTTCTACATGAACTTATATGCACTAGATTGTGGACATACTAAAGAAAGTTAAGTAATGCATAAATGTATGAATGTAGTTGAAGCGAGAGGGGTGCCAAATGGAAATCCATTAACTCTGCCGTTACCTTATTAAATAGGTTTTTTATATGATAGCCCATCGTATAGCTAATATATATGAAAAATAAATGTAGAAATTTCAATTCAATGTCTAAAATTATATGTAATTCCGTTTTGTCAAGTAATGTGTTAATGAAGGCGTGTCACGCACTAACCCGTCTGGTTCCCCAAGGCGTGTCACGCACTAACCCGTCTGGTTCCCAAGGCCGGAAGTACGCTGCGTGTGTGTGCCCTGTAGTGTCACATAAGATTATTATACTCATAAAAATATTAAAGCTCATTTAAGTTGAAACAATCCATTGTGTAGTTTCAGATTTTCACAAAAAAAAACAAAGGTATTCTAATAATTTACAGATATACGAATTGACTTTGCTATATTTAAAATAAAAAAGAGAGGAATAATTGCTATGAATTAGGGACTATAATTATAGTCGTAAAATAGACTATCTACAATATTTATCAATCCCAAAGATTATAACATTAAATAGGAAAAACATCAATGATACCTGTAACTTATCAACGATCAAATAATCGGTAATAAAATTATCAGCGTCGGCGAATTACATACAAAACTTATACTCAAATTATATTTATAAAAACATAATCTTCTTAATATATCAATAACAACTTAGTTCTAACTAATCATTTCAATTTGTATCTTAATTTAAAAAGAAAAGAATTGAATTGTATAAAAGGACTTTAACTCTAGCACTAATTATTCATTATGTTCTCCTTTATATATCACCGTTAGATTGTAAACATGTTCAGTTTATAATTTCACTAGTCATATTATAAATTGACTGAAAATTACAATTTGACGTATCAAACCTATTATTTTCTTTGACAAACATCTTTTACGATGTTATATTTATATATGTCTATAACCGTGGGTTTCCACTGGCGTAAAAAAGTGTCGCGCTACAAGCTTTCTCTCTATCCTTCTCTCTGAAAAAACTGAAATGGCAATATGTTTTGTGTCAATGTTTTCGGCAGTGGAAACCCACGGTAAGACTATTATGTCCAACCTTACAAACCTAACCTCCGTCATCTTCCGTTATATTATTTCGAAAAGTATCAGTTACTGATTAGACGATCTGACTTCTACAGTTTATAAACTGTCGACAAATTGAACAGATTGTCAAATTGTAAATGATTCTTTGAGTTTACAATTTCCCGACAGTTTATAATATGTGTCGTCCGATTATAAACTGACGTAGTTAGTGACTTAGACACAATATGACAGTGAAATAACGTATATACTAAGATTCATTATTTTTCAGTTATGGAGAAACTGCTGAAGAATAAAAATATTCGTTGTGAACGCTAGGTTTTTTAATACTATATCGATATAAAATTTCAAATAAAAACATTTCAGGCTTTACAGCTGGCGCGGAAACTGATGGCCCAGGAGGAGGAGGAGGAAGAGGACGAGAAGGAGACGCGCTCGACCACCTGACTGACGCCCCGCCGCGCGGCACCACGCTGTACATAACACGGACCATCTTAAGCTGGTTTGTTACATGAAATTGTACATTTGTTGTATGTAAATATAGAAATTTATGTTTTTTCCTGTCATTTTTTTTTCGCAGTCCGAATCGAAATTAGTCCTTTTTTTAACGATTTTATGTATAACGATATGTGTAGTATTTTAGAGGTAAAACATTGGGTTTAAAGAACAATATGTCTTACGTTACGGTACGCGTTTCTATATCAATGCAGATCCCTTTAGATATTATATCTTTTGCACGTATTGATCGACTGTACAGAATTGCAAGACACTTCCCTTGAATATGTGATGTCTTAATAGTACAGCCCGAATATTGGTGTACAAATACCAGCACAACATAACTTGCGGTCGTGTTCTTGAACACTGAAACCAGAAATAAGTACCTTCCCGCCAAACACTAGTCCGTAGAAATTATAACCATCTTTATCTCAATGTGACAATCGCAAAAGCATCCTAGGTATCATTGTATTGTCTGGGATATACATACCACTTACCCTTACTTGATTAGTCCCATTACGAAGAGCTTATTTTTATTTCATTTTCTACTACTACTGCTAGATGGCGTTATTCTCAATCTTTAAAATTAAATTACTTTTTTTATCCATTAGGATAAAAGGAGGATAAAAGTAGTCCTGAACTAAAAGTAAAAAATGTATTGTCATCGGTCCTTTATATGACTGCATACTTTCAAGTCAATCGGACGCTTAAAGTTGGTGAAAATGTGTATCCGTTACATAGATACGTAGATAGAGAGCAATCTAATAAAATCGTGTTAAATATGACGGCACGAGAGTAAAGCCAGTAGTTACTAGTAACAATCTGCAAGAGAACGTTTGCAATCACTTAAAACAATTCTCAGTATCTCCTATGAGTTGAACAATTTATAGATTTGCTTTAAGCATTGTGAGTCCTATAGTAAGTGCCCTATTCATATTTTTGTGTAATTATTTCTTCGGCGTTTAGGGAACGTATCCATACTACGTGAACCGTTTAGGGGGGGTCTTCAAAATGCCACGCTTGTGACACAGCTAAGGTTTTCGTCGCGTAGTCAATAATCATGAAGTCAAATTATTGTTTTTTACTTTCCTGCAAAAATAATTTAAAACTTAATTACTACGTGTAAACTAGAGGGGGTTTTGGAGTATGTGGGTGATCACCGAGCGGGGGGAAGAAGGGAAATTTTAGAAAATGGGTTACGTAGTATGGATACGTTTCCTTATTTAGATATTGAAATTGAAATACAGATTTGTTTTTAGAAAAGACTATAGGACATCACATAAAGAACCTATTTTCAAGCTCAGATTTTTTATATCAAAGTGACATAATGAACTCATTGTTTTGTCAATGATATAACAATACAATAGATATGCTAAAAACGGTTGAAAAGTGAAGACTCAAAAAGCGTCCTAATTAGAACGTTTTTTCTATAGCTTACGTCATGTGTTTACATTTACGCTTAAGTAAAAAACACTAGCTGTCATCTTTTTTCTTATTGATTTAATTACGCGATCCTTTTTACACCATTTGACATGTGTGAATGTTGCCGTCACGTTGATTTTGTATTAGTAAAACATTTCTGTAGTATAAAATATAATTTTTTGTAATACTTTTATATTGTGTATTCTTGAATAAGCTTTATTAAATGCCAGTCATATAATGTTGTTGTATTTCTTTACAGGATTTCGTCCAACATTAGTTCCAGCTTTCGCAGACAATATGTCAAAAATAAGTTGATACTTATAATGCCATAGGCGTTGTGTTCCTGAACTTTGCTGTAAGAAAATCTATGTGCGTGCGTTAGATTAGTTTAGATTGTATACGTCGGAGCCTTATCCGTGTCGACATGAGAAATTTGCATTTTTATTTCTACAAGTGTTGACTAAATGAGCGTCGCGTGTTGACAACGTCAGCGGCGTTAACAACGTCAGCGGCGTTAACCAACGCTCGCAGACTGTTCAATGCGACGCCTTTCAATAATGTTAAGGAAATTATTTACAATCAAGACGTGCGTTATATACATTCACATGTATTTATAGTTCATTAGTTTGTAATGCTGCTTCAAAATTTGAACTTTCGTCAAAATCAGACGAAATACAATGACGTATTATTGCAAGTTGGTAGAAGGTAAATCATTTAGGCAAACATAATTCACATAGTATATTTATTATTAATATTTTTGTACTTTACTTTTTTACGCAGTAGCGCTTCCAAATTTAAATAAGAGTTTTATAAATATGTCGTTAGTATCAGAGAGGGCTATGTTCGTAGTCGGTAGAATTGACAATTGACACTGCGTGATAAACTTAATATAATTATGAGCGGTCGTGAGAGTGGTTTGCAAGAGGTCTTTGCGCACGACATTTTTTGTGCGCACAGACGACGCGCGTTGAACGTGATTAGAACGACTAGCGAACGCAAGACCGTTGTGACCTTGTATCGCCACACACGCGCTTATCAAAACAGTGGTAGAGCCTGCAACAACAACATCTGTTGCACGAATGGGCCGGATCGATCGGTGAAATACAACCTTACAGAAGACAGGCAGGAAGTTGCGTTTCGCCTGACGTGTGATGTGCCGGAGGCCTAATTCTAGTCCTCGTCTTCTTTCCATCCTTTGCCTATAAGGAATGGAATGGAAGGGGAAAAGGACTTGACGGTGGAAAAGGCAATAAGTATTTTCTGTTTGTCCTCTGTCCATAAAGGTAGGCAACGCATCTGAAACAGATTAGCTTGTTGCAGATCCCTATGGGTAGCGATCGCTTTATGGCTTGGGTCGCTTGCTCGTTTGCCTCCTACTATTAAAAAAAAATGCGCTTCGTCTGCGCGCACAAAAATCGTCGTGTGCAAATTCCCTTAGGTCTACGTCCAGAGCTGTCGGTGTTTGATATCTGATGATAATAAATTTATTAGTGTGTATTTATATTTGCCCCAATTAGGTATGACAACTAAAACTAGTCCGTAATTTATGGTATAATTTTATTAATAAAACGTATTGGACTCGTCTTTGAAATTCTAAGTATTATGTAGAACGTTAAATAATTTGCAAAATGCAGAGCCTTCCCAATGCTTCTCGGAATCCTAGACAACTATACGCAATGCACTAATCATTTTGATTTATAGTTATAAAATAATTAAAATATTCGAACCGACGCAAATTATAGTGGAACCCTTGAATGACATCAACAGTATAGACAATCGTGAAATATTTTATTTTAACAGTGCCAAAATTGCATGGCATAAACTAAAAAAAAGTTACTTCTCGATCTAAACCAACCAACACAAATGTACGGATATTGATGTAAAAGACTTTTTCGATATAAATAATGTATAACAAATATATATTAAATACGAGTTAACAAGAGAATATGTTATTGTAAACATATTAACGATAAATAACAGAAAAGTATTCTTAATAATAAGTGGTATGTTGTACAGACATATTTGTAGACTATTACCGACCGTTGCTTAATATCTCGCTATGACTTGAAATTAAAAATGTAACAATGTTTAATTCATAGACAAGAGTGTTTATTATTTTTGGGTAAATATCTCAAATTATAACTTTAATTTCTAAACTTTATATTTACTATAAATGAGTTTTTTTTTTAATTTACAATATGTACTAACACCGCTTCTGATGAGATTTTAATACAGACTTGATATAATTTCATTTTGTTTTATTTCTTTTCTTTTTTTTCTCCTTACATACTCCTTACGACATTGAACAATGAATTGTGACATTGTTTCAATATACATCTGACGTTATCTGTGTTCTACAGATTTTTAATTAAACAAAATGTCAGTAGAACAATAACTTTTTGTAAAACGAGTTTGTATAAGTTTGATTTAAATATAATTGGTACATATTATCAGTGAAGCCTTTGCCTAAAGAGTGGGAAACGTTCAGATTATAAGTTCTACCAAACCAAGTCATTATAATAATATATAATATCTAATAAAGGAACCCAAAAACCTTAATTTTTTTTATTTAGTACATAAAAATTATAATTAATCAATAATTATTGTTATATGTTCACAAAAAGAGCTATATATTTTAATACGGAACCCAATGACGAATATTTTACTTAGTATAAATCAGAGCTTCAATAAATTTAAACATTATTAATGGAATATATTATACCTCTATAACATTTAAGTATAAATAAAGTTTAATATTAAAATTATAAGTAATATAATCAAAATGTTTAGATGATGATCTGTTCTAAAAAATTACTTGCACTAATTTAGATTATACTTAGGAAGAACGAAACAGAAAAAAAGAGAGAAGAAAAGGTATTCTCTCTTTTTTTCTGTTTTTAGACTCTAGACAATAAACTTAAATTCTAGCTGTTTTAGCATTTTGATTTCCTGCCTGTTCACCTAATATAAATAAAAGTAATAAATTAATAGATGTCCTTTCTTCAACTTTTCAAATCCCGCAGTCGGTCGTTACCAGCGATACGAATTCAATGTCTTCGTGCTTGTAATTTAAAAAAAAAACGGTTTGTGCTGTGAAATCGTGTAAAGTTAGCCTCGACAAAATAACAGTGCACGAGCATTTTTTTCACAACTGGCAAGAAACAAGATTTTTCGAAAGTTGAATTTGTATGGAACCCGGTAAACGGAGATATATTAATCTATGCATAGCTAGATACAACGACGACAGACGTTGCCTGAATGTGCCATCTCCACCGGAAGAGTACTACGCCCTCACAAAAGACTGTCGATGGCGAAAAGAACCAAATACTATTAAGTAGAATTAATACATCTGATTTTCGCCGGATGAGCGAGGTGTCGGAAGCCCAATCCTAGCCACATTTCTCTTCGCATCCTTCCTTTTTTTTCTTGACAGTCGTCTGTCCGACAAATTTTGGCAAAAAGTCCCCCACTCATCTGCGGCTTGCCAGTGTCTATGGGTAACGGTGATCACTTAGCATCAGGTACACAGCTTTTTTATAGAAAGTGACAAATGAGCGAGCGGATCACCCGAAACCAAGATATCGCATAGGCATCTGCAACAAGCTAACGACTTGCAGAAAAAGGATATTTTCTTTACCTGTCCATCCCTTCCCTGTCAAATCCGCTTCCCCTTCTCACACCTTATTAGAATGGGATAGAATTAGAAACGGAAAAAGGATTAGGTGGTCGGTACCTCACTGATCAGACACAACGCAGAATACTTCTCTACTTTACGCCTCTCTTCTGTGAGATCGTGGTATTTCACCGGTCGACACAGTCAATTCGTGCAACAATTGTTGTTGCGGGATGTACCACTGTTAGAAGCTTACTCGTTTGCCACCTTTTTCCATAAAACAAGTAATGTTTCATTTAAAAAACCCGACTGACTGTATGATTGTCATAATTCATCATATGATAATGTTACTGACGACACTCCAGGGAAGAATACGAATATAATGGCACAGTTTAGGCTACAATTTTTAATGGAACGGACGTCACCCTTCAGTACAGGGTCAGTCGGGTAAAAAGTGAGGTTGTGTTGAAAATGATTTTTGATTTTCTCGAACGATTTGTTTGACCTTTAATTAGCAAAACTGTTTTTACTAAAAAAAACTTAAAATACTTATGATGTCTAATTTTTATAGCAATAGGATATAAGCTAAATAACATTTTATATATAGGAGCTAAATTTACTACGCATTGGCGTGCGTTACTATATTTTCATTCATTATCGAAAGTAAGAGGCTGCCACACGTTTTTGGGCTTTTTTAGTTTTTAATTGTTTCGCCATCAATTGTTATCTACGGAATTAAATTAATAAAAAAAATATTATATAGCTTAACTTGGTACGTATAATGTGTAATACATAGTGTTACGTAATATGCCTGTTTAGTATACCTTGTTTCATAGTAAGATATGTTTGTTGTAAACAATCAAACGAACAACAAACCAATACACTTTATATACTTTCATCGGAAAAGTTATAATTTAGTGGAAATAGTGAGATAAAGTGAAGTGAAATTGTGTAATATGGATAGCTAATGTTAAAAGTTATAGGGTAATATGAGAAAAAGTGGTTTTTGAAAATATTTTGATATGTACGAATTTTGACGTAAAACCCTTTGTATACAAAAATCACATCTTGCTGTGAAACAAGGTAGATATTTATTGAAAACATTTTCCAAAGTAATAAGAGAACACATAGTATGCATAGAAATGATAAAACCATTCGTTGGCCTTATTAAAAATTATTTCTAATGTACTTGTACACAAATAAATAATATTGTTTATCAGTTTTTTATTTACTACATCGATATTGTCTAGGTAAATTTTTCATATTGGAACATAACTCGGCAAAGCTTGTGTAATAACCATTATAATGAAGCGGTAGATAGAAGAACATATACATTAGACGTATAAGTAAAATTTTTGCGTCATGACTATTGAGTGACTTATTCCCAACCCCAGTCCTCGTTTCCTTTTCTCTTTACCAACACTTAACTCCTCTTTTTCAAGCCTTTTATAGACAGCACCACACTCGCGTTGCAACTTTTTTGTTGCTTTTTTGGGTACATATAGTGGGGGTACCAGTGGAGTTGGGCATTTGTAGAAAAATAAATAAATATAATGAAATGCTTTTTATAGGAGCAAACACAATATTTACCTAGTACGAAATAGTTATGTAATTATGTAACGTAAAATAACTGCAGTGAGAAAACGTGGTTGATTGAATTTTTTGTGTATTTTAAATTTTGACGCAGTCTTTGAAATTTAACCATTTGCTACTGTAGCAACCCCTAACTTAATATGCACTTTTGACAGACACTTTTCGTAATACCAAAGGTAGTTCTTCTTATTTCTACGCTCCATAATATCAAATGATCATCTTCATTAGTATTTGATGAGAACTATAAATACATTACGAAAAAACCTTATTTCTCCGTCGACTTTTATTTTATTTTTAAAATAAATCGATTTGCTTGTTGACATCTAAATCAATTTCACAAAATATGACGACTGGCTTACTACTATGGTAGTAAATTTAAGTATTTTTTTTATTTTATGATAGATATTTTTTCCGTAACACTTTTTGCCAAATTCTATTCAGTTAATTAAAAAAAATTGAATGAGATCTATGCAATGTTTACAAAAACGGAATGTCAGTCCGTAAATGGCGCTTGTGTACGTACGACTTGTTTGAAAAAAACGTCGCCTTGACGACGAATTTTGTGAATTTTCTATGTGCTATTTGCGTGATTGTAATATGAATGACTTAAATTATGGATGACACTGAAAAATTTACTTCTCAAACAACGGAGCATAAGGCAAGTGTTTAATTTATTGACATCTATTTAGGAATGTTTTACAAAAGCTCCCGAAGATATTTATAAACGTCGATTTAATTCGTAATATTTCGGATTCAGAGCTGCAGATACAGTTTTTACTAACATCGTTTTAATAGTCACGTTAACAAATTTTTGTTTTAACAATATTTGTTTAGAATACTGCCGTTGTAAAATATTTACACCGCTGGTTTATTTTTATTATTTTGTATATTTTTAGAATGTCCTTCCGGATGTCGTACATTCTCAACAGATTCCCACCATGAGCACAGTAGAAGACGACGAAACGGAATCTGCCCTCAATACTGGTCAGAGTGCAGAAGGCGCGAAATCGCAACATGTTGAGGACGATGGTGACACCGAGTCAATTTCGGAACACGTACCCTCTAAAATCGAATATTCCGTAACGGAGTCTGATGATATCAACCAGGGACAGACTTCTCATGATCTATTAAACATTGACAAAGAGAAGATATCCGATAACAGCTCAAACATTCCTCCTACACATTCAAACACCAGCAACATTATAGATCCTTCCAAACTCTCTTGGAATGTTGAAATTGATAACAATGTTCACCTTAGCAAAGAGAGTCCTGTTAATTTGACCACGTCAATAGATTCAAAGGGCACTCATGACACAAAATCAATATCACTTCATTCTCATAATAATGAAGAAAAAGAGGTCGGAAATGAAGATACCGTCCAATCAGACCAGTGTCAGCATCAGCGGGAGTATCAAAAAGACGAAATTGACAGCCCAAAAGAGTCAGTTCACAGTGAATATCTTGATTCACTGAACGAAGATATAAGTAAGAATTCTTATTCTATAAATGATAATAACATATTTTCTGATACTTCAAGGCATTCTGAAAATGATGTCGAAGAAAGCCCCAGCAAAAGCAACTCAGGATCTGAAGAGATCATAAAGCTTGATATTCGGGGTCATGGTGTACCTAAGTTTCCATTACAAGCTGCCAAAATCATTTTTGGGCCACCTCCAGAAGGTAGTACTGTCATAGAGAGCCAAGTTAACCCAATTCCAGCATTTCAATCTTTACTGTCACCATTTTTAGTCAGTGGCAATGAGGGGATTAAGGTTGAAGAGATTTATGATGAAGTAGTTCAGAAAGGTGAACAGCCTTCCTCGGAAAAGTCACCAGTGGAGAGTCTGTCTAGTGATAAAACTGAAAAGGATGTATTGGTTGAAGAAATGACAGTTGAAAATACAAAGGAAAAGGATAGAGAATGTACTCCGACACAGCCAAAATCTATACCGGTAGATGAAACAATTTCACTCAGTACATTGACAACAGATTATAAAACAATATGTGAGGAATATCAAGAGAAGGTACTGCTTATGTGTGGATATTGTTGCTGTGTGTGCATTGTCCTGGTTCTATTGCTTTGTGTATTGTTGATGCTTGTCACCCACCTCACATGCTTAGTTACACTTTATTATCTGCACCGTGTGAACTATGTTCTATGTTGTTATTAGAAAACAACAACATTTACAAGTGGCATGTGATTTGGAAAATTATGAATAAAAATGCATGACTCAAACAATTTTTTATTTCTATTTAATGTTTGTTGGGTGCACATTAATAATGCAACTTTTTTTGCAATGAATGTTAGTTATAACTAATTTGCATGCAATATATTGACAACTATACATGTTACCATCTAGGTGTTTTACTATCTTTTATATATGTATAAAGTCCCATTCTTAGTTGTCTTGTCAAAGAAATCAACATTAAATTGTCCTATATAAGGTAGTAGGCTCAGCCCATATAATATGTAGGAGCTTATGAAATGAATGAATCCATTATGCATGCAGTGTCTGACTTCAATTTTTCTCTTTGGTTTTAAAAAATAGAATTGGGCAGCAACATCAGTGTGAGATCTTAAATATTAACTACAGAACTACTGGAATGAGTGCTGTTTAAATCTACAATCTAGATGTTCTATGCCCAGCAAACTTTTCAATACTGAGCGATAGATGGGTAGAATTTAATGGATTTGCAGTGTATTTAGGTATAGCCCTTTTTATCACATATGTTGGGGTTATGTAACTGTGATATAAAAGAGTTGAAGAGATATTTAGAGTTGAAGAGTTGAAGAGTTGATTCAAGTAGATGATTATCATATTCATATTATGTAAATGTAAACATGCATGAAAGCCTAAGTCGATAGCACTGAAGCATTTATTTTAGCGATGTACAAAAATACTGCATCTCCGCTTAGGTCTAGTAGCTCTAGTCTCATGAAATTACTAGCCTAACATCCAACCAATGGGATGATGATAATGATGGGACTAAATAATATTTGTACAACCAAAACCTTTGTGTTTTATAATTGCACAAATTGACTGTGGGTAGATGGATATATTTACCTACCATCATCCTGAAAGAGATACAACATTCCATGAT